>JACEIK010000214.1:437934-455754 GCA_018107945.1 Datura stramonium | reverse complement strand
GTCCAGTCCCTGTGGGATCGATACTTGGCTTACTTGAGCCACTTACTACTTGTTCGACCACGTGCACTTGCGTGTAGTCATCCAGACAGCCGAACAGCATCTTGTCCGGCCTTCTCCCCCGCTACCTCGGTTCCGTGCTCGTTCAAACTTTTCCCAAGCCCTTTCTCGTATGTGTCAGACTCTAAAACTCCTGCCTAACATACCAATACGCCGACTAAACGTTAGAAGCTTACGGAGTGTAACACACATCTTGGGTCATTTTTGGGTCTTTTTCTTGGTTTTCTGCTCAAAATATCTAAAAACATTTGTTATCTCAAATGACATACAAAAACATGAATTCATGCATTTCATAAGGATTATGAACTCCAAAAAACGCGAAATATGGGTAAAAACATGGCAAATGGGCATAAGAATATGCCCAACATCATCACCCTTCATTTTGCTCACCGTTTTTCTTTTCTTTTCATGTCCCTTTATTCACAACTTGTCTGCTAGTTTCTGCTTATAAGCTCAAACAAAATAATCAACCATTAAAATCTTTGATGAATGTTCTAGCATCAAGTAGACAATATTTCTTCTCTTTCCTCTTCTTACCATCCACACGTTTTTCTTTCTTTCCTTTTCCTTAACATTTTCTACCTCAGTGGACTCCTCATTCTTAACTCCCAAAGTTCCTAAGACTATATTTGGATCAAAAATTTAGGAGGTCACACAACTAAAAGGGATAAGCTTCTTTTGTGGATAAGAAGAAAGGCTTATGGATCAAAGGGGGTTAACTAGGGATAATGTTTAGGAAGGTAAAACAAACATGGAAAAACATGGCATTTTAAAAGAAACTCCTCGATCATCTCTTAACTCTTTAACAACTAACCATCCTACATACACTAAGGCGATTTCTAGATGCTAAATTATGTACAAAATACAACAATTAAGTTTACTTCACATGGAATCAAGAATCTAGTCGGTGTTCTATAGCTACACATTCATACAATCACATTGAAAATATTTTTTCATTATTAAGCTCGAAGAGTGTCTTGAGTCGACTTAAAGAACTTAATGTGTCTCTCATGGAATTCTCACTTATGCAATTAAGATGATCACTTCATTACCTCTAACTTAGCTTCTAAGTGGAATGTCAAAGAGCACACAAGTGGTTTATATCCGACTCAATCATAAAAATAAAAAGAAATGTGACTAATTTCCTTTAAGACGGTCTTCATCCATCCATCATCTGGACCAGCCACTACCTCTCCAAAACAATTTTAAACTACTCTTAAAAATAAAAAAAATCGGTTCAAAGGTCTCCCACTTCAGAAAAGAACAAAGGCCATAAGAAAAACCGAAGGATAGGTGAGACATGCCATTTTCAAAAAATTTCAAACAAAAACTTGATGGCATACTCACCCTTAACCTCAAAATTTTGGAAGATACTTCACCCCACACTTTAAAATCATGCTCTATCCTCAGAGCATCCATAAAATAAAAATCATACAAGGATGAGAAATACTCCTTGAGGCCCTCTAGGGCCTAGTTAGCAGCATGTTTCTAGGTTCACGGGTCGTATGACCTCACACTTAAGCTCAAGATGTGCTTCCTAGCTTGAAATTTGGGTACTCGGACTTCCTCTTCTCTGCAGACAAAAAAAAAGACAAAAGTGACACTAAAATAAGAAAAACTACATTATTACAAATTGGGTTACTCCCAACAAGCACCTGATTTAATGACGTGGTACGATGTCATCAAGTTTCACCACTTTTTCTTCCACTTTGAGCTTATAAATTTTGCAGCTAATTTCTTTTCCAATTTCCTAGTATGCTCAAGGGGCGGGGGTGTAAACATGAAGGTACCAAGTAATAGATATTGCATCTTGCCCTTTTTGTCCCTTAAGTGAGGGATGTCATTGTGTGTCTTTGGCATAATAAATTTTAGAATATAGGGGCATTGTTCCTCATCTACACATCTCTCCATAGGCTTGGAAGGCTCTATTTCTAGGTTACCAACCAAAAAAAATGTCAAAAAGTGTTTAGAATAATGACCAATACGCCCTAACTCCAAGATTGAATTATGCTTGACATCCTCTCTTTTATCCACCTTCCCAACATCAACATCAACCAAAAAAAATCGTCTAATGGTTGGCATTCTTCTTTCTGTTTCATGCATTGGCTACTTTCCACAACACTTTGTAGTTGGGCCTCAGACGCCTCAAATTTTTCACTGAAAAGACCCTATAGGTCATGGATACTTGAGCCAAATTGTCTTATCTCTTGTTTGAGCTCTATTCTCCCTTCCACTTGAGGTTCCTCTTGAGTATTGGATAAGATCGTGACTTGCAAATCATTACAAGTTGCAGTCTCAGCCATCATCTCTATGATATTGGCACTCATCTTTTTTAAGGTTTTCCTTGTTCGATAAGATGCTCCCTCATTACTTCTATATTCTCTAGGATCAATTTTTCATATAGCTTATTTGTGCATGATGTTCCTCCTCTTCATTATTCCTGTAAGCATCAAAAATAACAAAGGAGCATAATAGGGAATTGGGAAGGGGAATAAGAATTTGGGAAACTAGTCTAATAACCATCCAGACCACCACATACACCATAAGTATGATAGTGTTTCCACAAGTAGGGTCCTCCATAATTGATACATGGATCACCAAAATATAAATACCCATCATTCGATCCATTTATAAACCAAGATGTCATTGTAAAAAGAGTGGTAAAATACTAAAAATAGAAAAATAAAAATCCATACAATGTACATACAAAATTAAATACTTGAATAGTATAATAAAAAATCCTAACCAAAAATAATTAATCAATATTCAAGTCCCCAACAACAGCACTTAAAACTTGATGTCTCTTAAGGGCACGTGGTTGTCAAGTAATATAGGACAGTGAAAAGTCACAATTATCGATCCCTCAGAGACTTGTCAGATCAATCTCTCAAAGTTAACTCTTTATTTCACTACTCTAACAAAAACAGATATAAACGGAGAATGGGTTGGAGAATTAAATTACTAAACTTGAAATGAAAATGAACGATAAACTAAAGTTGTCGCAAACTTGTTTGTACTTCAAATGATGATGAAAATCTAGGGAAATGGCACTTTCACTTCAGGTTGAGTTTTCAAAACTTTATTACGCTAGATTAATTCTTCCTAAGGTTGCTAGTTGCAAGTTACTATCTCATTTATTTCCACTCTCTCGAGTATCTAAGAACTATCTCATGAACCCTAACAGTTATATCCCTATGGTCGCACGAGAAACATCAAACAATGATTATGGTTACTTGTATCAACTAAACAGGGTTGAAGGGTATATCCCTATCCTCATCAACAACTTCTAACCTTCAACCAATGGGCGAAAGGATATTTGAATTCTTCTCTTATATTTGCTTTTAATCCTTTCAGTTCCCTCTTCAAGTTTAACCAAAAGCCAACAAATTTATTCACAAGATGATCAGTCTAGGGAATAAGCAATTAAAATAAGTAAATATAAATAACCTTTAATGAAGAATCAAAACTAGCAATAATCAATCTATCAAACTTTAACCATAGTTATGGCCAAAATCCTAGAATGGGAGTTTAGCCACTCATGTTCAAGTGAAAAAACAAAGATATCATCATTCAAAGCATAAAAATAATAGAGAAAAGAAGAAACCTAAGCTATGAACTTGTCTCTCATCCAAAGCTGCGTTACAACCTTACTACGATCAAAAAAATGATGTATGACTGATAACAAATGACCTAGATGTTATATTTATAAGCAAGGCCTTAAACAACACTTTTGCCCTCAAGTAATTAGCTTCAAAATCAGTAAAATCTATCTGGAAATAGGCCTGGCATGCCGTGCCATACAGTGTGCCAGAGTGTTAGAATATTTTTCTACTGAAGTTTGGGCTCTGGTGTACCACGCCAGTCATCTCGCCAGAGTGTTAGAATATCTTTCTACTAAAGTTTGGGCTCTGGTACACCACGTTAGCCAATGCACCAAGGAGTTAGTCAAATTTCTAAGCATTCGGACACCTCTAGCACGCCACACCATCCAAAGCACCAGAATGTTGAAAAAAATTCCTAAGTCTAGGATGCTTCTGGCGCGCCACGTCGTACATCTCTCTAAGGTGTTAATCAAATTCTCCTCTACAGTTCGGAACCTGATGTGCCATGCCATCCATAGCACCAACTTGGTGCAGAGTTCTCTGAAGTATAAGGATTGGTGCGCCACGCCAGCTATAGCACCAGGCCAACTTTTGCGAACTCTTCTTTCTTCACACCTTGGGTCATTTTTGGGTCCTTTTATCTTGATTTACTGCTCAAGACATCTAAAGACATTTGTTAGCTCAAAATACACACGAAAACATGAATTCATGCATTTCATAAGGATTATGAAATCAAAATAAGGCAAATTTTGAGTAAAAACATGCCAAAGTGGCATGAGAATATGCCCAACATCACAGCCCTGAACTCTGCATGAGTAACCTGCTCCTGTAAGGGATCAGCTTGAGCTGGTGGGGTTGGCTGATGCCCATCTTTATGGCCATTGCCATGACCATTTCCATTGCCACTTGTTCTTCCGTTGACTCAGCGGGGAGGAATGTTTATGGAAACATGTATAGTACGAGTTAGAGGAGTAGAGAGAGGTACTTCATCGCACGAAATAGATCATGAAAGATGTTATGTTTCCTAAAATGTCTCATAGCCTATTTTCCTAAAGTGTGACGCACTTCACACCCATGAAAAATACTCTACTTAACTCGGCTTTAAAGCACCCTAGGACGCACCTAAACCTTTGCTCTGATACCAAGTTTGTCATAACCCGACCTAGGACCCCGGATTGAGCCACGACACCTAGAACTGCGAATGGCTCCAAGCTAACCCATGGCACATACATAGCATGAATAAGAGCATTAGTAAGAGAAAATAAATCATAAATGTAATATAAGCAGAAGTATGCATAACATAAGAGCATGAGCGTAAACACGAGCCAACATCGCTGAACTATCTATACATAGTTGTTTGAAAAGCCTCTAAACATCTGATAAGCTAATGGGAAAACACCCCCAACTAGCTCGAAAAGTCTGAAACTAAAAGACATAACAAAAGATACATAATCAAAATTGACATCCTTGGATCATGAGGACTCACCAAAACTAGGATAGAGTTGGACTGAGCGGGAGCGAGCTAACGACGGGACTGTGACGAATCACCGAACCCATATCATAAGACGATATAGCATGGAGTATGCTATCAGTACTTGAAATGTACTGAGTATTTAGAGAAAGTACATGCTAGTAAAACAATAGTCTAAAATCATGAATATAAAATAAGATAGAACATGAGAGTAAGGACAACATACTAAACGTCATATTCCTGAAGTAATCATAATCATGATATATTCATCATAAGCTGAACATGATGACCCAAGATTTAGAAATAGAAATCATATAGAGTACCATACATGAAATCATAAGTGAAAAACTCAAACTGATCAATGGGTCAAATATGCTATAAAATATAATATCATAACACATGAACATGAGAACCTTAAAACATGAGGAACAATGGAAGGATTCATCATAACCAACACCATCACGATAGAGCTTACACGATGCTCCAACTATCTCTCTCAAGTGAGCAGAGTTGTCCTAAGCCTTGCCAGGGTGAAGAACGATGAAGGTGTGATATCACTGATGTGCCCTCGAGTGGAGGAAGCACACTCTTGAGAGGTCCCAAATAAGAATATATACCTACGGTGGCGTAGTTATGAGACCTGGGTCCTCGGAATTCCGGGCCTACTCGGTGCTAGACACTACTCCCAAAACATGCATATTACTCATAATCATATTCTCAAAACATATCTTAAATCTATTTATTAGGAGTCTTTACTCCAAACATCTCTATAAAACTAACCTAGTAAGCCTTTGCTATAATCATGATAAAACATACTTGACTTTACATGAGCTTGCCCAAATCATGAAATCATACATACTTGAAATAAGCTTCATAATTCAAAATCATGAAATCATAAGTTTAAAAATTCATAAATATTCATTCATACATTGATAATTCATCATACTATAAGTCTTGGGCTCATAAGCTTGAAATTCATAAATCATGCATTATAGGGTATAATCTTCATCAACTTAAAATCATGGATTATTTTTAGCCGACTAAAGGGCATTTGATTCTTGGATAATCATGTTTTAATAGGGATCAATGAATAATGAATGTTTATTTTTAGCCATGAATCTTAATGAATGATGTTATTGATTTACATATGAGCCTATATGCATATTTTTGGGAGTCGCGTCTAGCACCGAGCAGCCCAGCATTCAAAGAACTACGTCAGTGTCTCATAACCATGTGCCACCGTGGATTTATAGTGATATATTACAATTAAAATGATCCCCTCTTCTCGTGATATCACATAATGCACGTCCCTCGCCCGACAAGCCAGGGGAGACTCTACCCACTTGAGTGAGATAGTTGGGGCATCATGAAAGGCTCTACCATGATGGTGTCAGTTATGACGATTCCTCCCATTGTTCCGCATGTTTTATGCATTGTTATATTTATGGTTTTGGCTCACGTGATGATTTGATAAAGTTTCTCTTATGATTATGATAATGAACGGTTTACGAATGATTTGAAAACCTTGAGCCCTTACATTATGTTATGATGTTTATGATATAAGCATTATGTCCCACTCTTATGATATTTTTATGAGTTTTCATGTATTTTAAATGTTCGTTTTACTTACTTTGCATACTCGGTACATTTCACGTACTACCCACATACTTTTTATGTTGTATCATTTCATGATACAAAACCTGGCTCTCAGGCTCACCCTCATCCATAGATCATCTCAGAGTTCACTTTCAACTTATTAGTGAGTCCTCATGTTCCGAGGGCCGTTTGATAGACATTTGTGTTATTTATGTTTCAGTACCTGGCCGGGTTAGTCGGCGGTGTTGTCCCATCAACCCATCATATGTAGTAGAGGCTTTCAGACAGTATGTAGTACTCAACTTGCGCGTATGTATAGTGACTCCCTATGCTATGCTATGTTATTATATGTTTACATTTCCGCTATACCTTACATTCAGTTTTTTGCTTAAAAGAGAATGAAGTTAGATGTATGCATCCATGGGTCGACTTGGAGTTTATCGGGGTTCTTTGTCCTGTGTTACGATCCAGGTCTACATTTGGGTCATGACAAACTTGGTATCAGAGCCATAGGTTTGAAGTGTCCTAGGGTGTTTGAAAGTTGCGTTAAGTAGAGTCTTTTTCATGGGTGTGAAGCGTGCCACACTTATGATGAAGAGGCTACGAGACGTTTAGGAAATGATCCCTTCTTTCATGATCTATGTCGAGCGATGAGAAGTCTTTCTATCCTCCTAATTTGTGTCATTCGCGATTGCAGAATCATGGCTCCCAAAAGAATGAACGGAAGAAAAAATGGGAACGGTGAAGGCCACAGAGATGGAAATGATCATGGGCATCAACAGGACCCACCTATGCAGGAGCCCCAGGCACCAGAGCCAGTTGCCCACGAGGAGTTTTGGGAAGCTATCCAGATGTTGGCACATGCCTTGACCGCTCAGGTCAACCAGCAGGCTGTTGCACATATCCCACAGAATGACAATGCGGCAACGGCCCAGATTAGAGATTTCTTGAGGATGAATCCTCCGGAGTTCCTTGAGTCCAAAGTGGATGAGGACCCGCACGAGTTTATTGACGAGATTGTGAAGGTCACCCAGGTTATGGGGGTGAATGGGGTTGAATGTGCATAGTTGGTCTCGTATCAACTGAAAGGGGTCGCACATATCTGATTCAGACAATGGAGAGACACTATGGCCACTAGAGCAGGACCAGTTACTTGGGAGGAATTTCACATGGCGTTCCTAGATCGATTCTTTCCTCGGGAGATGAGGGAGTTAAAGGCAGTAGAATTTGTGAAGTTGAAGCAGGGAAGGATGAAGGTATAGGAGTATGCTCTCGATTTCACTCACTTGTCAAAATACATCCCAAAGTTAGTGATGGATCAGAGGGCACAGGTGAGCCAATTCGTTCATGGTGTGGCGGGTTATTTGGACAAGGATTGCATGACTACCATGCTTCATCAGTACATAAACTTTCATCCTAGTATTGTATGCCAATAGATGGAGGCGGATCATGCGAGAGAGATGGATGCAAAGAGGGCTCGGACAAATATCCATGGGTTTACACATCAAAAATCCGATGGTGGTTACCGCCCTCAGTTTCAGCAGAGGTCACTAGCTCCAGCACCATCATTAGCTAGTGTTCCATCCAGACCCAACGGTGATCAGAAGAGCAGGGCTTCAGGATTGAGGTACCAAAGAGGAACGCAAGTGGAGCGTACCTCCCCAGCCTACGGGAAGTGCGGCAAGAGTCATGTCGAGGAGTGTTTACTCGGCTTAGATATTTATTGTGGGTGTGGTAGGTCCGGTCACATTCGCCGAGTGTGTCCATTTGCTAGATAGGATGGTGATAGAGGTCGTGCGTAACCCACCAGATCGGCAGCAGTAGCTCTAGCACGTTCAGCTCCACAGGGAGCATCTTCTAGTGGGGGTGGCGGACAGCGCCAAACAGATTCTATGCCCTCGTCTCACATCAGGAGCAAGAAACTTCACCGGATGTGGTCACTAGTATGTTATGAGTTTTTCATATTGATGCTTATACTTTGCTAGATCCGGGACCTATTTTGTCTTTTGTGGCCCCTTACATTACTAGTAGCTTTGGAGTTAGTCCCGAGACTCTATCAGAACCATTTTCAGTTTCAACTCATGTTGGTGATTCAATGGTAGCTAGGCGGGTGTATAGAGGATGCCTGGTCACTATATCGCATAAAGTCACCTCCACAAACCTTGTGGAGTTAGCCATGACTGATTTTGACATTATTCTTGGCATGGATTGGTTGTATGCGTGTTGCGCTTCTGTAAATTGTAGAACCCATGTGGTGGAATTTTGTTTTCCGGGTGAATTAGTTTTGGAGTGGAAGGGTAGTTCGGCTATACCAGCAGGTCGATTTATTTCATATCTTAAAGCCAGTAAGATGATTTCTAAGGGTTGCATGTATCATCTAGTTAGGTTTAAGGATGTTGAGTCCAAGACCGCAACTATTCAGTCAATTCTAATGGTGCGTGAATACCTAGAAGTATTTCTAGATGATTAGCCAGGTGTTCCTCCTAAGAGGTAAATCGATTTTGGCATTGATCTTCTACCCGATATGCAGCCTATCTCTATCCCTCCTTACAGGATGGCCCCAGCTAAACTAAAGGAATTGAAGGATCAGATGAAGGACCTGTTAGATAAGGGCTTCATCAAACCGAGTAAGCCACCATAGGGTGCACCAGTTTTATTTGTCCGAAAGAAGGATGGTTCGCTTCGGATGTGCATTGACTTTCAAAAATTGAACAAAGTCACCATTAAGAACAGGTATCCTTTACCTAGGATCGATGATCTGTTTGACCAGCTTCAGGGTGTGAAGCGTTTCTCAAAGATAGATCTCAGGTCCGGGTATCATTAGCTCAAGGTTCAGGAGTGTGATATCCCAAAGACAGCCTTCAGGACGCGGTATGGTCATTATAAGTTTGTAGTTATGTTTTTTTGACTAACAAATGCTCCTGCAACTTTTATGGACCTGATGAACAGGGTGTTCAAGTCGTATCAAGACATGTTCGTGATTGTGTTCATTGACGACATCCTCATATACTTTCGTAGCGAGGAGGAGCATGCCGCTCATTTGAGAGTAGTGCTTCAAACTCTCAAGGATCGCCAATTGTATGCAAAGTTAAGCAAGTGTGAGTTTTGGTTGAACTCGGTAGCATTTTTGGGCCACGTGGTATCAAGTGAAGGTATAAAGGTAGATCCTCAGAAAAATCGAGGCGGTGAGAAATTGGCCTAGACCGGTGAATCCTTTGGATATTCGTAGTTTCTTTGGACTATCTGGCTGTTACTGGAGATTTGTTGAGGGTTTTTCATCAATTGTTGCACCCTTGACCAAGTTGACTCAGAAGAAGGTGAAGTTTCAATGGTCAGAGGCTTGTGAGAAGAGCTTCCAAGAATTGAAGACTCGACTCAATGGTCAGAGGTATCAAGTGAAGTTTTAATGTGAATCAACGAATGATGAATGTTTATTTTTAGCCATGAATCTTAATGAATGATATTATTGATTTACATATGATCCTATTATGCATATTTTTGGGAGTCGTGTCTAACACCGAGCAGCCCGGCGTTCAAAGGACTACGCCGGTGTCTCATAACCATGTGCCACTATGGGTTTATAATGATACATTCAATGACAATGATTCCCTCTTTTCGTGATATCACATAATGCACGTCCCTCGCCTGGCAAGTCAGGGGCGACTCTGCCCACTTGAGTGACATAGTTGGGGCATCATGAAAGGCTCTACCATGCTGGTGTCGATTATGACGAGTCCTCCCGTTGTTCCGCATGTTTATGCATTGTTATGGTTATGATTTTGGCTCAAGCGATGATTTGATAAAGTATCTCTTATGATTATGATAATGAACGGTTTATGAATGATTTGAAAACCTTGAGCCCTTACGTTATATTTTGATGTTTATGATATAAGCATGATGTCCCACTCTTATGATGTTTTTATGAGTTTTCATGTATTTTAAATGTATGTTTTACTTACCTTGCATACTCGGTACATTCCACATACTAACCACATACTTTCTATGATGTATCGTTTCATGATACAGGACCCGGCTCTCAGGCTCACCCTTATCCATAGATCATCTCAGAGTTCACTTTCAGTTTATTGGTGAGTCCTCATATTCCGAGGGCCGTTTGACAGACATTTGTGTTATTTATGTTTCAGTACTTGACCGGGTTAGTTAGGGGTGTTATCCCATAAATCCATCATATATAGTAGAGGCTTTCAGACAGTATGTAGTACTCAGCTTGCGTGTATGTCTAGTGACTCCCTATGCTATGTTATATTATGA
Organism: Datura stramonium; assembly: GCA_018107945.1. NCBI lineage: Eukaryota > Viridiplantae > Streptophyta > Magnoliopsida > Solanales > Solanaceae > Datura > Datura stramonium. Next base: position 444,756 of record JACEIK010000214.1, on the reverse strand, counting down.
TATGTTTACGTTTCCGTTATGCCTTACGTTCAGTTTTCCGCTTAAAAGAGAATGAAGTTAGATATATGTGTATGCCGTGGGTTGACTTGGAGCCTCTTGAGGTTCTTTGTCTCGTGTTACGATCCGGGTCTACGTTTGGGTCGTGACATGAAGCTACTTCTTTGTTGCTCAACTTTCAAACCTGATGATCAAGGATTTCAACCGAAACCTCTTCATAGCTAAGGTTATCATTCACACCAATGCTATCCACCGGTACAACCAAAGTCGCGTCAGCATGCACTTCTTCAAGAGCTACACATGGAAGACCGGATGTACTGAAGTCAACTCTTACGGCAACTCCAACTCATAGGCCACCTTGCCAACACGTCTCACAATCCTGTATGGGCCGACATATCGGGGTCTAAGCTTTCCTTTCTTTTCGAACCTCATCACTCCCTTTATGGAAGAAACCTTCAAAAACACCTAATCATCAACTTAAAATTCAAGTTCTCTCCTTCTCACATCCGCATAGAACTTATGACGACTCTGAGTTGTTTTCAGCCTTTCCCTTATAAGCTGAACTTTCTACATAGCCTCGTGAATTGAATCTTTCCCTATCAATGTAGCTTCACCTACTTCAAACCAACCAATAGGCGACCTACACCTCCAACCATAAAGAGCCTCAAACGGAGCCATTTGAATAATGGAGTGATAGTTATTGTTATATGCAAACTCGATAAGAGGCAAATGATCATCCCAACTACCTTTGAAGTATATCATACATGCTATCAACATATCCTCAAGAGTCTTAATGGTCCATTCAGCCTGACCATCCATCTGCAGGTGAAAAGTTGTGCTAAGCTTGACCTAAGTACCAAGTCCCTTCTGAAATGACTTCCAAAACTGCGAGTAAATTAAGTACCTCTATATGATATGATGGACAAGGGAACACCATAAAATCGAACTAACTCCCGAGTATACAACTTATCATAGTCCTTAGCTGAATCGATAGCTTTGACCGATAGTCAATGCACATACAAAGAGATCCATCCTTCTTATAAACAAAGAGAACTGGTGCCCCCCATGGGGATTTGCTAGGTCTGATGAACCCCTTATCTAAGGGATACTTCAATTGTTCTTTCAACTCCTTTAGCTCAACTGGATCCATTTTGTAGGGAGGAATAGATACAGATTGCATATCGAGAAGAAGGTCAATACCAAAGTCGATCTCCTCATCGAGAGGGACTCTGGGTAGATCATCTGTGAACACCTCCAGATACTCACACACTATAGGAACTGACTGTAGATTCTGGGTCTTGATCATATCATCTTTAACCCGAACTAGATGGTAAACACAACCCTTAGAAATCATTTTTCTAGCCTTAAGGTAGGAAATAAAGAGGCCTACAGGCACAACGAAACTACCCTTCCACACTAGGACTGGCTCGCCTGGAAACTGGAACTCTATCGCACAGGTTCCACAATTTACTGAGGCATAACATGCATGTAACCAATCCATGCCAAAGATAACATCAAAATTTGTCATGTCTAACTCTACTAAATCTGCTGAGGTGACTTTCTGAAGGACTGTGACAGGGCAATTGATGTATATCTTTCGAGCTATAACTGAGTCATCAATTGGAGTAGAGACTGAGAAGGGGTTCTAATAGGATTTCGGGATTGACTCCGAAACTACTAGCAACATAGGGCATCACAAAAGATAAGGTATCCCCTGGGTCTAACAATGCATAAACATCAATATGAAATACTTGTAACATACCAGTGACTATATTTGGAGAGACCTCCTGCTCCTGACGAGACGAGAAGGCATAAAACTTGTTCTGCTGCTAACCACCACATGCACTAGTGGATGCACCTTGTTGAACTGCGCGTGTTAGTGGAGCTGCTGAACTGGTGGCTGGGTATTGACCTCTACCATGGCCCTTTTCGACTGCTGGACAACCTCTGAGCATATGACCGAGCTCTCCATACCTGAAACATGCACCTGAACCTGCTAGGCACTCTTCGGGGTGCCTCCTACCACACTTGCTACACACTGGAAGACTAGGATCTCCTGACCTTCTCCCCTGACCTCTAGAGCCTGATGCTCGTCCCCTCTAATCACACCTAGACTCGGATAGCACGCTGGCTGATGAAGACATTGGAACTGATGGTCTCTGACGAGACTGCTGACGATGCCCACCATTTGGCCTCTGCTGGAAAGACTCAATACTTCTCGTCCTAGCCCTCTTGGCCTCTCTCTATTTATCCTTTATCTAATTTGCCTCAATCTACTGGGCGTATATGACCAATCAAGAAAAGTCCAAGTCACTGTTCAACATCGTCGTTCTACACTTCTTGACCAGTGAGTCGGACACCCCATACACAAATCTGTTCATTCAGGCCCTCTGGTATTCCACCATCTTTGACGCATACTTGGATAGCCAGATAAACTCCAAGGCATATCCTTGAACCGCCATATCATTTTGCTTCAAATTGACGAACTTCGCCGCCTTTATCTCCCTCAACTACCTAAGGAAGAATCTGTCTAGGAAAGTTGTCAGGAACTCATCCCAGCTCATGGGAACTGCGGCCACTGCTCTATTGTCTCTCCACTGACGGTACCAAATATAAGAAATCCCCTTCAGCTGATAAGAGGCTAAGCCTGCGCTCTCTTCTCCCGTAACCCCTATAATCGGGTGATCTTCTATATATCCTCCAAGAACTCGTGTGGGTTCTCATCTACTCTCGACCTAAGGAACTCAAGCGGATTCATCCTAAGAAAATCCCAAACTATAGTTGCTGCTACGCTTCTATTCAGCGGGACATGGGCCACCACATGCTAGTTAACCTGAGCGATCAAAGCCTGGGCCAACATTTGAAAGGTTGCCCTAAACTCGACATGAGAGACCTGCTCGGGCACATGATCTGTTGGGGCTGGTGGGGCTTGCTGGTTCCCATCTCCATTACCATTCTCCTAGTCGTTTCTATTTCCGTTAACTTGGCAGGGAGGCATGATTCTGCAAATGCGTATAGCAAGATTAAAAAGGATAAAAAGATACTTCATCGGATGACATAGATCATGAAAGAAAGAAAATTTTCTAAAACGTTTTGTAACCTCTTCATCATAAGTGTGGCGCGCTTCACACTCATGAGAAAGACTCTACTTAACGCAGCTTTCAGACATCCTAGGACACACTGAACCTTTACTCTGATACCAAGTTTGTCATTCCCGAACATAGGCTCGGATATAGACACGGAACCTAGAACTATACATGGCTCCAAGTCGACTCATGGAATGAAGATGAAAACTAAATCTCAACATAAATAAAGTGGAAGACTAAATTCTGAAATAGCGAAAGTCTGAATGGTAAAACACTTAAACAACAAAAATCTCAAAACACTCAATCCGAAGCTGGATATACAAATTATGTCTGAAAAGCCTCTAACGTACTGACAAGTTGATAGGACAACACCCCCAACTAGCTCATCAGAAGTCTGAAACTGAAATACAATAGTTCAACTATCAAACGGTCCTCAAAGGATGAGGACTCACAAACAAGTTGTCTGGACTGAACTTTGGAAACTGGCTAGCGGCGAGACTGAATCTGAACGTTTGAGCTTGTATCATGAAACGATACAGCATAGAGTACACAGTTAGTACCTGAAATGTAATAAGTATACAAGGTGAGTAAAACAAGCTAATTAGTAAATCTGAAATCATGCATAACATAAATCAATCATTATAAGATTCTAAGAGTAAAGGTTGTATGCTAATATCTGAAAACATGAATACGCATAACTGAAATAAGTACATATGGATTTCCATAACTGAAATCATAGGTAAAAGCTTATAAATTGATCCTTGGATCAACTCTGCTGAAAACATGATATAATATCTTATAGAATATGCATTACTGAAATTATGAGGAACAATCTGAGACTCGTCTTAACAGACAACCACCATGTATGAGCTCATGATGATCCCACGTCTTACCCATATGGAGGAGAGTCATCCTAATCCTTTCCAGGGAGAAGGATTAAGTAAGGTGTGATATCACGATGGGCCCTTGGACCGGGGGAAACGCTCTCTTGAGAGGCCTCAAAGTATACTTATGTTGGTGCATAGTTCATGAGACTAGGGAACCTTGAAACCCCAAACCTACTCGATGTTAAACACTACTCCCAAAACATGTATAATTCTTATATAAGCATATATCAAAACATAACTTGAATCTTAACATATGGGGAGTCTTGACTCCAACACATGAGATAACTAAACTTATTAGCCTTGGCTAAATCATGAAATCTTGCTTTACTTGAGTGGGCTTGCCCAAATCTTAACTTCATGCTTATAAAATCATAATATATTCATGGATAATTTTTAAACATTCACATATGCTAGAAATTTCATCATACTTAGAAGCATAACTCATAAACTCAATTTTTCATGAAACTTGCATAATTGGGCATCATGTTCTTAAAACTTGAAATCATGAATTGTAATTAAAATATGTATAAAACTTGCCCCATGAATCCTAAAACATCATTTAAAACATGAAGAGAATTGACCTATAAATTAAACATAGAGAATTTTATAGAATTGGTTTAAGACCCCATAGAATCATACACTTGAATTCATGAACTTGAGATGGGATTTGGGCATGAGAGTGAATGAAAACTCTCATTCATGACCCTACATATATACTTGGGTAATCTGATTCTACACCCTTCCTTGAAAGCCCCGAAGATTTGGGAAAGAACTTGAAGAATTCTAGACTTGATCTCCTTTGAAAATATCTAAACTCGCATGCATGGGGAGGGAATAGGTTAGAATAGGCTAAGCACTCTTAAAATACTCCCAACTAAGCTTAAAAAGCCATAGTTTAAGATTTAGGAGCTTAGAATTATGAAAATGCCCTTATTAAATTTGCAGAAAAATTGTTCATTGTCGAAGCAACGACTCACACCACGAGTCCTACCCTAATACCATGACTTGTGGGTTCCTTCTGTTGTTTCTACTGCTTCATCCCTGAGTTTTTGAAGTTTTCCACGGGTCACACAATTACTTTTACCACCATCCCGCGAGTCATTGGACCCATCCATTACCACAACTGGGAAAACCCTGCTCCTTCCTATGAGTGTGAGTAATGACTCATTGTTCCTCACAATGGGTCATACCTTGACCCGTACCTTCCAACCCTGTCGCCCCAGATCCAACTAATGAGTCCTTACCACGATCTGTGGTTCCTCACCACGAATCGTGTCACGACTCGTACCTTCCATCCTGACAGTCCAGAACCAAATGATGACTCCAATCCAGGAACCATTACTAGGTACCACGAGTCGTTACTGGACTCATTGCTATCGACTTTTCCTCAGCATATTTCTAACCACAAGCGATCCTACGACCCGTTACTTCTTTTCATGACTCGTACCATGAGTCATCTATGGTGATTCTTTTCATTTTTTTTATTGATCACATTTCAAATTCTGATTCTAGTCTTAGGCACTTCTGGGTATTATAGTAATATAAATATAAGTGAACTGAATAAGCTAATCAGGGCTAATGCTTAAGTAGGGTGGCACTGCAGTGGGCCAGTTACCGCTGCAGCGAGATCGTTGTAGCGATTAGAAATACCCGTTACAGTAGGGTAAGGAGGCAGACTAAAAGTTTAGACGAAGGCTAGAGTGGTAGGGTTCTTGTATGAAAAATTGATGAGTTGTAAGAGGCTATAAGGTAGCTAATAAAATTAATGGATTATTGAATAAGTGGAGTAGTTGTTTAATCTATTAAAGTAAATTGTATGTTAATCTATATGTTGTTATGTGAACTAATCTTAGTCAGTCGATGATGTCTACCGGTACGTGTGGTGTACTGATACTACCTTGCTATACCTTTTTTGGTGTAGGTTGTGGCAGGTTTGAAGTTTATTGAATGACATGGAGTATTCAACATCAGCTTCCGTCTCCTCCGACGAAGTTGTGTCATTTATCTTGTCAAGAATTCTGTTAGAGCTCTTATACCTGTCTAGACTAGATCTTGGAGAGGTCGTGGTTCGGAAAATGTTCTTTTAACTTTAAGTCATTTGTATTTATGCAAGTCAAGTAGTCTTAAAATTACTTCATACATTGGTTAAGAGTAGGGTTCTACTATCGAGCTAGAATCGATGTAGGTACCCGCACAATTCGCCCATTTAGGTTGTGACATATAATTAATTCAGGGTTAGAAATCAAATATTATTTATCTAAAAATTTGAATGTTTATTCAATTTCTCCATAACAAAGCACAAAGATGAGTCCCTAATAAATAAGGTTGAGTATAAAAATTAGTTTTCTAATATTAGGGAGAGAGATGATTAGCAGCTGAAAATTATGTGCGGGACGTATTATCTAGATCCTCGAAAAAATGTGAACCTAAAGTTCAAGAGATAATTCATTTGCAAAATGTTACAAATCAATTGTCAGATGTATTTTCTAACCCTATGTTATAATCCAGATGTGAATACACGAATGAGAAGCTTTTGACGGAAAGAGTCAATAACATGCCTGAAGCATGATATTCCAATCGATTTCAAAGATAAAAAGCTGTGGAGAAGAAAAGGTGCAAATGATCAAGATAGTCATAATAATGAGGTAAGTTCTTTAAGAAAGCACCACGACATAACACTTCATAAAATCTTGGCGAAGATTCAGCTGCCTGAAAATAATAATTAAAAACAAAATCTCGATAAGTTATGCCTCATGGAAACCGAGTTCAAAATGATCGTCGATAGTTGATATAATGTAGCGCTCAACATTATAAGTAGTGACGAGGATCTTGAATTCAAATCTGTCAAACAA
>JACEIK010000214.1:418470-431087 GCA_018107945.1 Datura stramonium | reverse complement strand
ATATGTAGTAGCTTGTATATGAAATCCAATCTACGATTGTGTAATTATCTATTTTAAAATCTCTCTTTTAGAGTAGCAACATTGACGTCCCAGTCAGGAGGGTATTTTGATCCTTACTCCATAAGTCCATAGTTCAAGGCCTAAAAAGTAGTACTTATATATCAATTTCAGATATGCTATATTCCTGCTAAAACATGTTTGATACTGCATATGTTTGGTTTGCTCATCCAATTTCTACAAAAACAGGGAGAGCTAAAAAGTTCTAACACACAACCCGCACCTTTATATATAGCTAAAAGTTTCAGTTTACGTCTGCCGAGTAAAAACATACCACCGAAAGAAGCAGCTTCTATTTTATTGCAGGGATGTATTCATGTTTTCCAGAACAAAATAGATCCTGAACTGTGAAATATCTGGATTCCAAAACAAAAATCTTGCGACTGCTTCAGGAGGCTACCACCTCTTTCTGCAGTGTCAGACCCATCTATATCAAAGAGCACCTAAAATGGTTAAAAAAAGGACTTTGAACTAACTGAAGCCCCCACCCCTACAAACATGATTCAGAACAAAACTACCAATTTCTATTAATGAGAACGAAATTCGGATTCATAAGAATCCTCACTCAAGCTAACTACTAATGGTGAGTGCTCTGAAGCTATCTTCAAACCACTAAAGGTTGTGACATAGCTGCGAAGACCGAAACATGTGCAGACGCTTCTGAAGGCAGTAAACCGAGATGACTGCTTTTCCGCAATGCAAAAATGCACAGTAAAGGGATAACATGATGTTTGATGCTTATTCACCAAAATTCAAGATAAGACGCCTACTCTTCTTGTCAGATCTTCCACATTTACGTTCAACTTCAAGCCCATATTTGACAAGGCACTCAGCATGGTAGGAATATCATGTTGTAGTGTTTCAGCCAACTCCTGGAAATGGAACCATCAAAGATGATATACATAACCACAATTATACATTGACCTTATATCTATTTATCCATATTATATTACACATTTATTTTTATATAAATGGGAACCCCAAAACTACGAGTAGAAGATCTAAATATTCTTATAACTAATCTAAAACCCTAAGAGGTTCTAAATAACCTAAAGCCCTAATCCAACGCTTCATACTCCTTAATTTACAGTCAGTCAAAATACATCATACTCAGCAAAGCATGTAGGGTTCTGTGTGCTTGGATGGCCAGGCGGTGCTTTTATGATTTGAATGCGATGACAGGTTGGTTTCAGGTGGAGACTGGAGAGGAATGTTCAACTAATTGGCAAATCATCTTGTTGTCCAACTGTTTTCAGAGTGGTAAAATTGAAGCATTAAAGGTTGGTCCCATACAATTACAGATAGTGTTGGCAAGTGGACGAGTTAGATCGTATATGTGCGGGTTTACAACAGGTTAACAAAAAACAGATAAAAATCTGACCACATATTATATTATATATAATATGCATTAAAAATAGTCTGAGGGAAACTTCGGAGGGAACCAGCTACTAGTATGCATTAAAAATGGATTGGATGACGGATACCCATGTTATCCCTGGCTTCTTGAATAATGTCACTGTTGGGAGAATTCCTAGCTTCAACATTTGTTGTCTAATGGCTAAGTTGACGTGCTGGATTCTAATCTATCTCAGCAGGGAGATCAATTTGTATATACTTCTTTCTATGTCGATTAATTGTCTTCTAACTATTTACGTTTGAAATTTTCAAAGATAATTTATAATATTCCAACCAGTAAATTTCCTAATATATATTGCTATATCGCTCCACTAAGGAAAGACCTAAAAAGATGCAAGCTTTTCTCTTATAATCTAAAGAAAAAGGGTTTGAGGAGAGGAAGTAAAAGTACAAACAACTGAATACACACTTAACGGCAGAAAATGACGCCCATGCGATGTTTTGAAACAAATCAGCATCAGTCAACTGGGATCAGAATAAAAAGGAAAACTATATAGAAGCTAACTATGATCCAAAGGTCAACCCATAAAACACGAAAAAACCACAGAAAAAAGGAAAAAAAAAAACTCATAATCGTCATACATCAGTATTAAATCATTACAGAGGAACTCCAAAAAAGAAAGTAAGAATTCTCAAAATAATATACTAGTATGTTGAAAATAAAAAACATACTAAGCTTACCTTCCTCCTCTCATCCTTTTGTCGCTTTATCACCTCTAAAGGCCAGTCCACAACTAGCTTTTGAAGTTCAACGATGAAATTTTGCCTTCTTGAATAGGGTACTGTCTGCAATGAACATCAGCACTTTAAGGACCCGTTTGGTAGGCTGTACTAATTAGAATAGTCCGTGGATTACAAAATAGTCCAGCCAATACATTGTTTGGTTACTCAGTTCAACTTAATACATGGATTACTTATACATTGTTTGGTTACTCAATTCAACTTAATACATGGATTACTTATACATTGTTTGGTTACTCAATTCAACTTAATACATGGATTACTTATACATTGTTTGGTTACTCAATTCAACCTAATACATGGATTACTTATACATCATATAGTGTATTATCTTATACCAAGGAAACAAAGGGATAACCAATCCTGGGATAATTAATCCCTGGATAAGACCCCTAAATGACTAGCCTATACCTCAATCCCTTTTGCTAAATCTCTTTACACAAAAATTCAGGGTATAATTGTAAAGAAGATTTTTATAGAATTTTAAACCAAACACAATATATGGTATATCTAGTTTTTAACACAATGAACCAAACACTTGATAAAAATAATCTCATCATTACAATCCTTGTATTAACAATCTACAACGTTACTAATACATATGTTACTAATCCCTGCATTACTTATTTTCGTCTTAAGCGACCCCCAAGTGTCGGCTCCCAAGTGTACGGCTCAAAGGATAATATAGATAAAATGCAACGAGGACCAAATATTGCAGCATATGACAAGTATACAAGAACACGAAAAAAATAAGTAAACTTCAATAGTAATTTATGTGATTCATTGATTACTCTTACACAAAAGTCTAATTGCAATGACCAGCGGAAGGGGTGGAGTAAGTTTCATTTATCTTACTCAGTTAAGGAGCAAAAGAAGGTAAGCAAATATAGAATGCATGTCAACCGCTTTTATTAGTTTACCAAGCACCGTGTAATTGGACAGAATGCGCCAAATCAGGGACCTATGAACCTTCAACAAGGAGAACCAAAGCATTCAAAACCTTCATTCTTCCCTTTGCCTCCCCTTTCCCAATGACCGAGAAACCCGTTTAGAGCCAACCCTTTGGGCCAATTGCAGCCTTTGGAACTCAAGAATGATGGGCCGGCCCCTCTACCCTTCTTTAACGACTTAAATATTGGACTTAGTTCGCTTGGCTTAGAGCTCAAACTTGTAACCTAAGACACAAACCCCTCAACCTTTGCCAATTGAGCTACCCTTTCCTCTCCATTGAACCAAACATTGTAAAAACAACAGTCTTTAATCACATATCATAGGAATCCCCAATCCTTGGAAGATCAGAATAGCAAGGCAGATTAGATGAACTTTGAAGAAATTAATCTGGCAATATATAAAATTGATATATTTGCTCACTTTCTTATATCAGGTGTACACTACATGACTGACGTACCAGTCAGTCAATTTAAGACCATTCAGGAAACCAATATTTGAGTCAGAAAACTAAAAAGAAATCAAACTTTGAGTGCTCCTAATAACTAAGACGGTCACCGATATTAAAAAGCCTATTCAAAGGGGAGATAAATGATCAATATCCAACAACTATTACGCCTCAGTCACAAACTAGTTGGGTTCAGCTCACTATTGAACAAGCTATACCATGCCTGATGGCACCTCTCCATAAAACAATAAAATTAAAGACTCCAAAAAGTTGGAACACGCAAAAAAATGGCAGCAACCTGATTGAGTAATTGAATGACGGCAGCAGCATCTTCAGGTTTGTTATCAATTAGGAAACCCTACAAACAAAAACAAAATTTCTTAATGTCGAGAAACAAGGAAACAATTGTGAGACCACATCTGTCCCTCTCTCCAGTGCTTGGAGCTTGGACTACATTTGGTAAAAGCAAACGATGTTAAATAGTTGATACAGGTCCATCATGTTGCAGTTGCAATTGTAAGCAATAAGAAAGATAAGCAGACAGGAGTTTCACAATAATCACGAAAGAGAGACCAATCAACTAGTCAATTTTCTAACCAATGTTAAAGGATCGCCAATCATCTTTCTTAACATTAGTACTACACTTTACGATTATTCAACCTAGAGGGTGTTTGGTTTAGCTTAACCAGCTTTTAAGCACTGTTTTTAACTTTTTATAGTGTTTGGTTTTACCAAAAAGTACTTTAAACAAATTGAAAAGTGCTTTAAAAAAATCAAAAGTCAAAAGTTGGCTCTTACCAACTTTTCATTTTTTGGCTTATAAGCCATTTAAGTTTTACCATATAATTTACCCTTTTATCCCCATAATATTTTCCTAATTCTAATAATACCATCACTCAAATATAACCTTAGAACTCTTTCTTTTCATTCTCTTCCATTTAAATTATTATATTCAATTTTACAAATAAAAAAAGAAACATTAAAAAAAATAAAAAAAATAAAAAAAATAAAAAAAATAAAAAAAATAAAATATTTAAAAATTAAAAAATTTTTTAATTTTAATTAAATTACATGTTTTTTTTGTTTTTTTAAATATAAAATTAATTTAAATTTCAATAATTTTATAAATAAAAGTATCATAGTAATTGTATCATAGTAATTCGCTTTTTATAGTGTTAACAGCTTTAAGGGCATTTCAGTCATTTGACCAAAAATAAGTGCTTACTTATTTACCAAACACATCAATAACTTTTTTTCAACTTCAGCACTTTTATCCAAACACATAACTGCTTATTTATAAAATAAGTTTAAGCACTTATATTTAAAATTCACTTTTTTTAGGCTAAACCAAACGAGCTCCCTACTCTAAAGCTGCCATAAACTACAAGGTCTCTATGGGAATTACTTGTCTGGCACTATAGATCAACCATGTCTTCAAGTTGATAGCCGGCTCTTATATCAGTAAGGTTTGTTACATAACTATGGTTGCCTACTTCAGTTGAATTTAAGATGATGGGAAAAATAAGGTGGTACTATTCAGAATGATCCAGACACACGTTCTTCATGCAGGTAATGACAGTGGTGTTAAATGCAAGAAAGCACCAAAAGATGTGTCAACAAGTCTACTACCAAGACCTCAAATATTTTTTTGAACTACTTCTCCAGTAGGCTACATGCTACAAATTTTGATCCACTTCAAGGAAGTTTATTTTTGTGCTGAAACAAGAAATGGACCAGGTAAAGAAAATGAAAAATAAATCAGAACTAAGAAAAGGAATTACCTTAGCACATGAAAGTCCACTTCCAAGAGTATGCTCCTTCATGATTTCTGATCGTATCTTCTCAATTTTCCACAAAGCATCCACATCTCCTTCAGAGAAGCAAATATGCAGTCAATAGCAGTGTGTCAAGGCCAGAGCAATAAGCTTTAGTGTTCATTTGGAAACTATTATCACGTAACTACTGAAGCCACAAAGAATCAGCCCTACTATCTAGTTCTATCATGAAATTTACCACCAACCACAACAGCAGGAAATATAAAAGAAGATTGCGATATAAAGTTCTATATCTTTTGAAAAGTTTTTTTTGATTGCTTATCTTTTGAAAAGTTTTAAATAAGAGAAAAGGATGAACAAGTACCTATTCTTGAGGCAAATTCCATCCAAGTGTCCAAAGAAGTTTTTCGTAGCTTCGCTCCTGCCTTGACAAACCTTTTACCATACTTACATATCAAGTCCCAGTTATCAGTTTGGGAGCAGATACTGCAATAAATCAATCCAACAAGTAAAAAGATCGCTTTAGAAAGAATGAGGTGTACAAGGAACACTTAAACCACTAAACCACACTCTTGGGTGCTATTAAGATATATATTATTATGTTAAAATAGCATAGGTAAGTGAAATTTTGTCAACATGCCTTCAAAATAAGTACTCCATCTATATGTAGACTAATAGAACTCATAAAAGAACTTCTTAAATTTCCTAAAGAAAACTCATAAATGAACTTAAAAATATCTAGAAAATTTCAGCAGAAAATTAGATTAGACCATGACATCATTAAAAAGGCAATTACACTAGTTTCCCAACATACACGTTGCTATGATCAAAACAAGCAGAGGAAAGCATCTACATGCTCGTATGTTTGTAGGATTCATCTTTCATCACTGAAGACCAAAATAAAATCACTTGAGCACCCTGCTTATCTCCCAATACAAAATGCAATCTTCTTTGCCGAGCAATATATTACTTTAGCTATTCAAACAACATCCAGTGTGATACATGTTCTTGCATACCACAAGCCAATTGCCGCATGGCCCTCGTATAAGACCGTATCTATTGATATATCATGCTTCGCCGCAATTTGTAATTTTATCATCCTCTCACAAAAACCTTTAGGACAGAAGAGTTAAGGCCATATTCTGAAGTATCAAGAAATTAAAGAAGGCCTATCCAACTTGATCTCAGATAGCACATTTTTATTGTGCTCTCATGATTTTTATTGAACTAGAGCATGTCCTTTTGTCTCTTATCACTCCATAATGTGATAATTGGTGCAACTCAACTGGAACCAAATGCAATATCATATGCAATTCCAGAATTTGGTCTTAACCTCAATATAAAAGTATAAAACTATGAAAGTTACAGAACGGATAATTTTAACAAATAGACTGTTAAAATTTAGAGATCAAGCTTGAATGGCATAGAAATCAATCTTCTTTCCCAAAGTAGTAGACAAACCCCTATAGACTTAAAGGTTCCTACTTCCCACCAGTGTGTTCAAGACATGATCAATTTTTTTAATAACAAAGAAATCTGTCTAACCAACCATCCAACCGCAGCTTTAGAAATTCGGGAAGTTGGGCCCGCTCCTCTATCCTTTTCACTTGAATACTGGCGCAGGGTTTGAACTTGTGGCCTAAGACACAAGTCCCTCAATCTTTGCCAATTGAGCTAACCCCAAGGGGTTTCAAGGCATGATTAATTATGTCTATAGACAGTAAAAATGGGCATTGATAATTTCTCAGGTTACACAAATATAGAAAAAACATGCTGGTAAAGAGCAATGTGAGCGCCACAAATTGAATTATACACGAAAGAACAAGAATATAAGGCAAAGAGGGAAGAGATATTGGGAAACGGTTTATACTGGATATGTACCTGAAGACTATATCTGCAGTTCCAGGCTGCAGGATCAGGTCATTCTTCTTCACCAGATTCATAATTTCTACCAAGAGTTTAACATCATTATGCTGTTTAGCAAATAACTGCAATCATACAACACCAAAATCTTACATGGCTTAATCATTATGAACATACCATACATCTTGAAGCCAAAGATGAACCCAAATTACCAGTAAATGATGCGCAGATCCAATATTAGGAGTCAGACCATATACACTATGCTTCCACAACACCTTCTTACCTGTACACAGGATGAAGCTTTAACATTCTCAACAAGCTCATTGTAAGCACAAATAATTGACAATTCAGTTTAACAATCCATCAGTACATAGAGATACCAGGAAAAAACAATCAATTACATGTAATAATTCAAATATTATTTTAAATGCCCTACTAAGTGATTCATCTTTTGAAAGCTTTAACCTTCACATCAGAAAATCCATAAAGATGACCCCAACAATATCCTACATGTCATCCCAGCAGGAATTATAATCCTATGATGATCAATCTTTCCCATTTAAAGTTTGTGACCACAAAATGAGCTTAAAAACTAAATTTTTTAGTGTATTCCTACTTGAAATTTTTCACAGGAAAAAGATGGTGACATTAACCAAAAGTTGACAAATATTTAATTTTTATTTAGCTTGGATGAGCAAGTGTACCAGAGTCAAATCAACAAGATGAGATGCACTTCTGCTTTCAATCCAAGAGTCTACCTTCTTTATATATTAACAGATTTGCATTACAAAAGATGACAACTAGCCACTAAGCTTAAATACTGAAGAAATAGCAAAAGTGAACTATCAAATAGGTTTGTAATTCTTGTGGAAGTAACAAAAGATTCAAGTAATAAAGACACATCAGATATCATACCCAAGTCAATGGCGCCAACACGGACGCATGCCTTAGTAATTTCCTGGCAGAGGGCACAGTTGAAATTTTCGTGGATACGGAGATTTGAAAGTCTCTGCACTCAAACATACATGACGTGCTATTTACCATCAGATGAGCAAATTAACAAGGACCTCCTGTTCATAAGTCAACAAGATAAAAAGACTAACAAATATCCGAAGTCTCTGCAATATGTCGAATAAAAGTTTAACATCTTCATGGTTTGCACAACTTTGTATTAGGGACCACAACAAGGCATTCGGCGGAGCACTTCTTTGATCCACCACAGACTTTAGCATCTTGTCATACAATTCCTTCACAGACTCTGCTTTAAAACTATGATTCAGAAAAAAGAATAATCAAACCACTCAAAGCCAAACAGAAAACAAGTATCACCTGTCGCACTACTTTCAACTGTCCCTGCTTCTGTAGAAAATGATGCCCTGAGCATCATAGAGCATTTCTGACACTGACATACATTTCTCCAGAGAATGCGTTCTGTTTCCATATAATTTCCATAAACTGTACCTGTTTATTCAGAATACTGATCTTAGGATACCAGTAAGTCGAATCTGATACTTAGCAGGAAAAAACAGCGACTTTACAAGCATTCAAGTATAGACGTGTCTAAGTTCAAAATCTGATTAATTGGAAAAATATTTAGATAGCATTCATAATTTTAATACCAATGTCTAGATTTCTCAAAGGATTCTAGTCAATTTTTCGGCAAATCAGAAAATACCCAAGTTCCTTGGCGCAGAAAAGAAGGAAATAGAAAGAAGACATACCCAAAAACGGGTAAAATTGTCTTCTTCTTTTTTCCAGTTTCTTTTTGCCCCCTACCCCCTTCTACAATAGATCAAATTGCTTTTCTTTTTCTTTTTTTTGACGGGTTCAAATTGCTCAGTTGTCACCATTTACCAAGTAAAATCCAGAAGAAAAACACCCTAGTTTCTCCAGCATCATAACATATAGGATTAAAGGAAAACCCAAACCGAAGATAGAATATTACCAGAGTTAAAGTAACCACGCCATAACGAAGGGTTGCTGTATGACTCATTAGCTTCAAGGATACAAGAAGATCGAACACGCGACAGTGAGTAGAGAGCTGAATCGGAGACCACGAGCGTCTCAGAACCCCTTGAAGTTGGTGAGCCTTCACAATCCCTTGCATTTTCGTGTGCCAAAACCCTCACATGGGAGGAGTGTCAAGTCTAAATAAACAGGTATTGAACCATTTTTTGCTTGTTCCAAACAAGCCCTTGAGAAGAACTATTTATTATGTATAAGCCACAAAACTTGTATGAAACTACTCTTATACTTTGCCAACTAAATTATTGAGTCCCTCTTTCTGAAAAGGACCAAAAAGTCCAATCGCTGCCCTATTTTTCTCTCCATCTCTCCCTTTTTCCATTTTTTCCTTTGGTTCAGCATTTTCCTTTTCCCCTTTTTTTAATCGTAATTATCACATTATTATATAAGTTTATATTATTATATAAGTTGGAAGTTTTAGTTAAAAATAAAATTATTATTTTATTTTTTAATTTAAATTATTTTAATAATATTTTATATATCATTAAAATAAACCACCACAAATTTTTTATGATAATTAAATAATAATATATTATTAAATTAAATAAAAAATTATAATTAATGTGAAATTTTTAAGTCTTTTTTTTTTATTTTAGAATTTTGAAGTTAGGAATTTTTTCACTTTGTTCAAATTTAATTATAATTATTTATTGTCAACTTCATTAAAATATAAAAAAAACTCCAAAGTCATAGTATTATGGTTATTTCTTTCATTTAATATTTTTATTTTTTTTATTTTTTTTATTTTTTTTATTTTTTTTAGTTTTTTTATATTTTTTATATTGTTTGTTTTTTGTTTTTGGGGTTTTTTTTTTTTTATGAATTTTGAGTTTTTTTAATTTTTTATTTCGTGACTTTTAACTTTTATAATTTAATAATTGTACAGAAATATGAATATTATAACTCATTATTTAACTTCTCTTTTAAAAGAAATAGTCAAATATCTTTTAGTTTAATAAGTTTATATATATATATATATATATATATATATATATATATATATATAATGAAATTTTTTCAGCAGTACAAAAATATTATAAGAGTATTGTTTAAATGTAGGGCAAAATAATCGTTGATATTTGATGGGCGATACGTCGGACTTCACTTTTAGTATAATATGATATGATAATTAATATTTAAAAAACTAAAAAAATAAAAAAAAACACTATAAATTAAAATTTTCAAAAATTAAATATTATTATTTAATTAAATAATCAAATATGATAAGATATGATTTAAGTACTACTATATTAATAGGTCGACTCCTTCCTTCATTCCTTTTGAAACAGACCAAATCATTCTCCAAGATCTAATTCCAGTTTTTCTTATGTAGTGGATTCTTATTTATACGTTTTCTACCTTAGGTTGCAGCATATATTCTCTGTCTTATCTTAGGTTCTCTTGAGGGTCTATTATTTTGATTGAATGAATGATAAAATATTATCATTTTGTTAGATATTTAATTTGGTTTTGATTCAATAATATTATTATTTAAAAATATTATTATTTAATTGGTATTTTATTATATTTTAATTTATCGTAGGTGCAAAATGGTAATTCAACTTTTAAGATAGGAGCTTCCACTTTTAGTATAATATGATATATAGCTTCAACAAAAATTAAAGAGAATATTATTTAATTGTTTCTTAATGATTACAAACATTAATCTAAGTCAATTTACCTATAGAGAAAGAAGTTAGAATTTAAAAATATAAAATTAATATAATTTATTAATGATCATTTGATAAAATATTTTCAGATAAATGATAATTATATAGCAACTAATATAATTTATTTGGGTGTATATAAGAAAGTAATATTTTGAATTTCTGTCAATTTTGTTTGATTATAAATTACATTTATCATCTGTCAGCAACAATATATCGTTTTACATATATCATTTAACGAATCTGCACAAACTTATATGAGACACACGTGTAACGCACGTGTCCAGGACTAGTTCTCTTAATATAGAAGCAGCAGTTAAAGCTGCTTAACCAGCCTGTTTCATCGACATGGCTGCTTGAAGTAATTAATTATAATTTGAGGATGTTATAGTCATTTTAGTTAAGATTTATGCATTATTTTGCTTGTGCGGTATGCTAAAGAACTTGGACGTGGGGTTTTAATGACAACAACATCATTTGTCGTTTACTAAAATGTCAAATGAATCCTCCATTTGTTATATGGGCCCACGGAGGTACGTCTGTAATTGTAACAAAATGAAGCAGTTCTACTGGCTAAAAAATTAGATTACTGTAGCTCCTGTACAAAATCTTTGGTGTGTTGACCAAATTGCCCTTTTACAAACTCCTCTGTATGGTGGGCCCTATCTAAAATTTCACTTCCACTTCTATTAATTCTTTTGTTTTCTTTTACTTGATAGGATAAAGTTTACATAATTTTTTTGAAAAAATTAATAGGGATATGATTTGATTAATATAACCCTACTAATTGACAAATACTTTTGGAAAACATACAATAACAATTTTTTTCACATTGTAGAGTGACTTAAATACTAAGAGTAAAGTTGAAAAAAAATGAAAAATTATTTCTTAAACTTTTAAATTGATAACTATTTTAGAACAAATATTTTTAGTATATCTATCCAGTAAAAGAGAACGGGGGAAGTATAATTTATAGCAAAAGAACGTTAAAAAACGCAAGGAATATCATTTATATTATTGGTCGCTCCAAAATAATTAAATCAAGACTACTTATTAGCAGCCTGCTCATGGTTTATAATAGTTTATACATCACTATTCACAAAGGTCTTGGCATACAGGATTAATAACTTATTTGGCTAAGTTTTTGGAAGATGAAAAGTACTTTTTTTTTTATTTTAAAAAGGTGTTTGACCAAGTTTTTAGGAGAAAATAAGTGTTTTTAGGGAGCAACAGAAGCTGTTTTTCATAAGTTAAAAAAGTAGTTTCTCCCCAAAAACACTTATTTGAAAAGCACTTTTGAGAAAAATAATAATTACTGCTCAAAGATATTTTTAAAATTTATTTGTCAAACATAAATTGTTTCTCATTAAAAGTATTTTTTTGATAAGCACTTTTGAAAAAAGTAGTTTTCAAAATAAGCTAATTTTAAAAGTTTAACCAAACATATTATAAATAATATTCATGGACTCCTTTTAAAATGCAACTGGAACAGTTGCATGTTTTATTTTAATTTGTTTATGCAAGACCTTTAGCTCGAAAACACAAAAGTACCGTACGCATAACTCCCGCTATTTCTCATCATTACATATAATAATACACATATTTTTATTATCTCTCATGCAACTTTTAAAATTACATCCTAAAATAATTCTACATTAATACATATCAACAAAATAT
>JACEIK010000214.1:388850-409161 GCA_018107945.1 Datura stramonium | reverse complement strand
AACAGAATACCGACAAAATAAATGACACAACTTCATCTGCGGAAAAATGCAGAAGCTGTTGTTGAATACTCCACACCAATTATGAGACTTCAAACCTGTGACAACCTACACCCAAAAAGATATAGCAAGTATAGTATCAGTATACACACATACCGGTAGGCATCATCGACCAACTAAAATTAGCTCACATAATGACATAATTTACATGCTTTCGACAACAATAATCTAACAATTATTCCAACGCATGATATAAACTAGTAACTTTCCTGGTTAGATCATACATACTTCTAATTAATTAATTTACCCACAATCACCCAATCAATTAGCTCTTGTGTTTTACTTCTAATCTGTTCCCTTCATGATGCTGCAACAGTAGTCTCGACCGCTACAACGGTCTTGCGGCAACGAATTTCACCTCGCTGTAGCACTAACTAGTTGAGCAGTAGCTTGTTTCCTCTCCATCTAATTCCTTGCTTTTCCATCACGAATCCATTAACACATGTCTATTCATTTTGCCCATTCAATATCTTTAGTAAACCTATTTTTAATTCTTTTATTAGCTCCTTTATTCACCTACGGAATTTAACTATATTTCACCTAAGTTAGGTCACTAATGATCAAGTTAACCCAACAACGCACCCATCAATCACTAATCACAATTACACTCACCATAGCACCATTCTTCATTCACAATATCACAATCTCTAACATTAAGCCACAAAACACGTAAATAATTCAAATATTCACAAGGAAGCCTGTCAAAATCCGAGTCTATATCCTGAACACGACATGGTACTTAGGATCACAAGTGACCCCAAGCTAATCCATGACATAGCATAATACTGAACTCTGAATACTATATGAAATCTATAAGCGGAAGCTTTGAAAACGTAACTGGTTAAAATACTTTAAGTGACAAAACATCTGATAGAATACTTAAATATCTATATACAACTGTTGCAAACAAACTGAACTACGACTCTGTCTGAAAGCCATCTAAGAACTAATGAGTTGCTGGGACAAGCCCCCAGCTAACTCTAAAGTCTGAACTAAAATAACAAAATAGAACAACTGGAAAGGAAACTCTGGGCCTCAGCAAATGAGGACTCACCACTGATCTCTGCTGGATTTCGCTGGAGAAGAACTATTGACGATGTTGAGACTGAGAACCTGCGCCTATATCATAAGAAGATACAACATAGAGAGTATGCATCAGTACTTGGAATGTACTGAATAAGTGAGATATGAAGTAAATGTAAAAATACTGAGATTTTGTAAGCTGAACTGACAAAACATGCAATGACCATAACTAAAATCATAAATATTGAAATATCTGAAAATCTGATAAGACTTAAAGTACTAGTAACTGTCTAAAGGTCATAGATATGTCCTGAGTTCTAGAGGACTAAACAAAATTGGAGACTGTGATTGTACTGGATTGAGCTGTGTTGTACTTCAATATGGGAGAAACTATAACCGACATGTAATCACGTGAGCTAGACGTGGAGTTTGATGTATACCTTCCATCGAAGAAGGCCCACTATACCTTGCCATGTATAGTAGCTGAGCTGGATGATCATTGTCTGATGCCCATTCGAGCTAATAACCTACAGTGGCAATGTAGTCCTAGGAACTTGGATGTGCTGAACCCCAGATCTGCTGGTGCCAAGTTCTACTCCCACTGGAAATTCGAACTATGTCTAACTAGGCTGATAGCTCAAAACTAGTGTCCTAAGACTTAAGTCAGGACTACTTGTCTGAAAATGTCCTGAGAGTCTAAGGACCTGAAAGTAATTATGTTCTAAGACTCGTTAGAACTGCTTTATCTGAAAGTGTCGTAATGGTCTAAGGGATAACTGACAAACTGATAACTGGTACT
The DNA here is from genome assembly GCA_018107945.1 of Datura stramonium. Lineage (NCBI taxonomy): Eukaryota > Viridiplantae > Streptophyta > Magnoliopsida > Solanales > Solanaceae > Datura > Datura stramonium. The sequence goes on along the minus strand of JACEIK010000214.1, from coordinate 407,282 downwards.
TTTGAGGTTACTGAGTTCCTCAACATTAAAAGTAGTCAAAATGATCAGTTGACATTTCTGTAGAACACTGAGTGTCGACCGAAGCTCTGAGACTGAGTAAATCAAACACTAACTTCAATTCAAGAATCTGTACTAACATTGGTAAATTTAAAAGGAATTATGCTAACAACCAATATTCATGTCTGGATTCTCAAATATGCAAGTCCCATTCAAATCATATTTGAAAATTAGGGCAAAATATATACTGTATGAAATGAAATACCAAGCATGAATTACAACTGATAATAATCTAAGAAAAACTCAAGAATTATCACAATAAATGAATTCACAAACTATTTAAAGGGAATCCCTAGTTTCGAAATTCTATTGAGCTGGAACTAAGGAGATTTCTGTAAAGAATTTTGGACACAAGGGTGAGAGAAATTCCCCTTTTGGAATCCCACATACCTGTAGAAGAAATTTTGAGAAAACCTTTGAGCAATCTTAGAAGAAAGACTGAATACCCTAGCTTTTGCTCTAAGATACCTGTGTTTCTTCGTATTATTTTTCTGAGAGTTTGAGAGCCAATAGGAAGGAGAATCGGTCAACCCCCCTAAATTATCCTATAAATGAATCCTAAACAATGTCCCATAGGCATTAAAATAACGAAAAATTACAAAAATTCCCCTGGAAACTGCTATAAAATTTCTGCCCAATAGGTGGTACGACTCAACATACGAATCATACCAGGAACCTACGGCCCGTACCTTGACTTATGGTTAGGGAACCTATTCCATACCATTCCTCTGAAGTTTTCTATGGAAGCCTCCTACGATCCGTACAAGCATCCTACAAGTCGTACCTTAGTCCGTAACTTCCTCCTAAGTATTCCCCTGATTCTACTCACGACTTAGTGTATGGTTCGTATCAACCTACCACGAGTCGTACCATGACTTGTGGTTACCTCCCTGATCATTTCTATGAACTTATCCACGACTGGTCATTTCTCTGAACTTATCCACGACTGGTCAGTACAATCCGTATCATCTTGGTACAAGTCGTAACATGCACTCGTGATTCCTCTAATCACATTTACTGTTTTCCTCTAACCCTCCTGTTAAGAATCCAAGTACAACTCGTACCATGATTGTATGAGTCATACTGTGACTCGTCCTGCGGTCTTTTTTATAGTTTTCTACATGATCAATTTTTAAATCTAAAGGCTAGTCTCAGAAATTTCTAGGGTGTTACAATATCTCCCCATTAGGAATATTCGTCCTCAAATGAAAGCTAATTAAGCTGAAAGACTGGGGAAAAAGAGCTGAAATCCCTCACTAAAAGAAATAAACTAACTACTGAAGGAGTGGCTAACTCCCAACTGTGGTGAAACATACTAACTGGACTTATGCAACTAGGGTGCACATTTCAAACATGAACATGGTTGACAAGTATGAAACTGAATAGAGTACTGAAAAGAGACTTAATACCTAATGCTGAAGCTGAACTGGAAGAGAATAAATGAGGGTATTTAGCCATTATGTCTTCTTCTGCTTCCCATGTAGCTCCCTCAACTAGCTAGTTCCTCCACAAGACTTTTACTGAAGTGATCTCCTTATTTCTCAACTTACGAACCCGGCGGTCTAAGATCTGAACTGGAACTTCTTCGTAAGAGAGGTTGTCCTTTATACCAACACTCTCTAGAGTAACTATTAAGGTTGGGTCACCAATGTATTTCTTTAACATGGACACATGAAAGACCGGGTGCACCAATGCTAACTCCGTAGGCAATTCCAGCTCATAAGCCACACTGCCAATGCATCTCAGGATTCTGTAAGGGCTGATATATCTAGGATTGAGCTTTTCTTTGTTCTTGAATCTTATCACCCCCTTCATAGGTGATATTTTCAGGTATACCCAATCACCCACAGCAAACTCCAGCTCCCTTCTCCTCTCACCTGCATATGGTTGGCTTTGAGCTGTTCTTAGTCGTTCCTTGATAATTTGAACCTTCCGCATGGCTTCATATACTGAATTTGGACCTATCAAGGTAGCTTCACCAACCTCAAACCACCCTATAGCAGACCTGCACCTCTTACCATATAATGCCTCGAAGGGGGCTATCTAAATATTGGAGCGGTAACTGTTGTTGTATGCAAACTCAATGAGAGGTAGGTGATCATCCCAACTGCTCTTGAAATCGATCATGCATGACTTCAACATATCTTTCTATGTCTGAATAGTCCACTCGGCCTGACCATTTGTCTGTGGGTGGAAAGCTGTGCTGAGCTTAACCTGAGTTAGGTGATCATCCCAACTGTCCTTGAAATCGATCACGCATGCCTTCAACATATATTTCAATGTCTGAATAGTCCACTCGGCCCGACCATCTGTCTGTGGGTGGAAATCTGTGCTGAGCTTAACTTGAGTACCAAGTCCTTTCTAGAATGACTTCTAGAAATGCGAGGTGAATTGAATACCTCTATCTAAGATGATAGACAAGGGAAATCCATGCAGTCTGACTAACTCCCAGATTTATAGCCTAGCATAACCCTCTACTGAATCTGTAGTCTTAACTGGTGGAAAATGTGCTGACTTAGTCATCCGGTCTATAACCACCCAAATTGAGTCATCTGCCGGCGAATACGAGGTAAACCTGTGATAAAGTTCATATTCACTTCTTCCCACTTTCAAGTAGGAATACTGATATCTTGAGTCATACCTTAAGGTCTCTGGTTTTCAACTTTGACCTATTGGCAGTTTGGACACTTAACCACAAATTCTACAATGTCCTTCTTCATGCCATTCCACCAATAGATTTCTCATAGATCGCAGTACATCTTGGTGGCACCTGGGTGGATAAAATATCTAGTATTGTGGGCTTCCATTAGTATCCGCTGCCTTAAATCGTCTACCTCTAGAACTCATAAACTGCCCTGGTAGCGAAGCACACCATCTCTCTCTGGAGAAAGCTTCCATATCTTTTCTTAGAACTGCCCCTTTCAACTTGAGTAGAATGGGGTCTTCATCCTGCTTTGACTTAACCTCTACCATCAGTGAGGATTTTGACCCACTCTTGATTACAAATACACCATCATATGCATCAACTAATTGTACTCCTATTGAGCCAATATGTGAATATCCTTTGCCAGCTCCTTTTTACCTTCTTCAACATGCACAACACTTCCCATAGACATCCTGCTGAAGGAATCAACCACTATATTGGCCTTGCCTAGGTGATACAACACACTCATGTCATAATCCTTCAATAGCTTTAGCCATTTCTTCTAGTGAAGATTCAAATCCTTTTGACTGAACACATACTGCAGGTTCTTGTGATCAGTGAAAATATCTTCATGAACCCCATAAATATAATGCCTCATAATCTTCAAGATGAACACTACCGCTTCCAATTCAAAATCATGAGTCGGATAGTTTTTCTCATGAATCTTGAGCTGTCTGGAGGCGTAAGCTATGACTTTTCCATGTTGCATCAGAACACAATCAAGACCAACTCTAGAAGCATCACAGTAGATCACAAACCCGTCTGAACCTTCTAGCAGAGTCAGAATTGGGGCTATAGTGAGTCAAGTCTTCAACTCCTAAAAACTTTTCTCACATTCATCAGACCACTTAAACTTCACCTTTTCTAAGTTAGTTTGGTGAAAGGGGAGGCAATGGAGGAGAATCCTTCAACAAACCGTCTGTAATAGCTGGTGAGACCCAAGAAACTCCTAATGTCTGTCGGAGAGGTGGGTCTTGGCCAGTCCTTAACTGCTGCTATCTTTTGAGGTTTCACCTGAATACCTTCTCTGCAGACCACGTGATTGAGAAAGGCAACTGATTTTAGCTAGAATTCACACTTGCTAAATTTGGCAAACAACTAGCGTTCCATGAGAGTCTGTAAAACTATTCTTAGATAGTCTGCATATTCCTCCTCCGTTCTAGAATAAACCAAGATTTCATCTATAAAAACAATGAAGAACATGTCTAGGTACGGCTTGAATACCCTATTCATTAGGTCCATAAAAACTTCAGGAACACTGGTTAGTCCGAAAGACATAACTACGAATTCATAGTGACCATGCCGAGTTTTGAAGGCTATTTTCAGAATGTCACGTTCTCTGACCCTAAGCTGGTGGTATCCTGGTCTGAGATCTATCTTGGAGAAACAACTATCTCCATGAAGCTGATTGAACAAGTCATCAATCCTGGGTAAAGGATATCTGCTCTTGGCTGTGACTTTGTTCAGCTGACGTTAGTCGATAAACATTCTGAGGATACCCTCTTTCTTTCGCACGAATAGGACTTGGGCACCCCATGGAGAGATACTGGATCTGATGAAGCCCTTATCTAAAAGGTATTTTAGCTATTCCTTCAATTCCTTAAGCTCAGCTGGAGCCATTCTGTAAGGAGGAATAGAGGTGGGTTGGGTATTTGGAAGAAAATCTAGCCGAAGTCTATTTCCCATTCGGGAGGGACTCCAGGGAGGTTTTTGAGTAATACATCAGGAAACTCATTCACCACTGGGACTGACTGAAGTGTCGGGGTCTTGGAACTAGAATCTTTGACCCTAACCATATGGTAGATGTACCCTTTTGCAATTATTTTTTTGGCCTTAAGGTATGAAATAAAACGACTCTTAGGCGCTGAAGTACTACCCTCCCGCTCTAGGATTGGCTTTTTAGGTAAATGAAACCTGACAACCCTGGTTCTGCAGTTGACTGAGCATAAAAAAATGCAACTAGTACATACCAAGGATAAGGTCGAAGTTGATCATGTCTATATCTACTAAATCGACTGAAGTGACTTTACTCAACACTGAGACTGGGCAATTTCTGTATACCCGACTGGCTCACCAACCGGGATAGAGACTAAAAATAGTTCAGAGAGAGTTTTTGGACTAATATCAAGCTGGACTGCGATATAAGGAGTCACGAAGGAAAGTGTGGTTCCTAGATCTAGTAAAATATATAAATTAATGTGAAAAAGGCGCAACAAACCTGTAACCACATCTAGTGAGTTCTCCTGATCCTACTTGGAAGATAGAGCATAGAAACGACTTTGGCGCTGACCACCACCTACACCTGAAGCAGTGCCCTGTTGAGCTGGGCGACCTGTCAGGGCTGTTGATGTAGACGACTGGGTCCCTGTCCTGCTGAGGGGCACCCTCTTAACCTTTGACCCAGCTAGCCACAACCAAAACAACCCTCTTTTCCCAGATGGCACTCCCCAGGGTGATTCTTCCCACACTTACGACATGCCAGAAAAGTGCGGCTGCTGGAGACATAACTCTGGGATTCGGAGCCTGATGTCCCACCCCTCCTATCCTTGTGAGTCCTGGAGGACGGAGTGCTGGCTGATAAAGGTGTTGGAGGCCTCTGCTGACTTGAGCATGTGAGCCCTCGACTCAGCAACTATTTCTGGAGCATATCTCGACAACTAAGTAAACTTCAGTGCATACTCCTCTACCGTCATGTTGTTCTGTAAACTTGAACTCAACAACCTTAGCTTCCCTCAATTTTCAGGGAAAAAATCTATCCAGAAAGGTTGTAACGAATTCGTCCCAGCCCACCGAACCTGCTCCATTCCGCCTTCCTTCCTTCCACTGTTTGTACCAAATCTAAGCCACCCCTTTCAGCTGATAGGCAGCCAAATCAGCACTCTCTATAGCTGTGAAGCCTATGATTTGGGTAACTTTCGGTATCTCATCCACAAACTCCTGCGGGTCTTCTTCTACTTTAAACCCGTGAAAAGCTGGGGATTCATCTGCTTGAAATTCTGGACCCTAGCTTTAACTGCATACCCATTGGCATTGATTGGTAGCAGGACCTGCTGATTAAACTGGTTGGTCATTTCCTGACCCAGCATTTGAATAGCGGCCTGTAATTCTACGTGGAACACCTGGTCATTCTGAGGGGCTATGAAAGCTGGCGAGGCTGGCCGGTTAGCATTTTCGATCCTCCTATTTTCTCTTTTAGGAGGCATCGTTATCTGAAAAGGGTAGAGTACGAGTTCAGAGGATGTATTAGAGTCTAAAACTCTACGCACGTTAAGATTTATGAACAAAGGGAAATTTTCCTAAAAACGCCTCATAGCCTTCTCCTCACAAGTATGGCGCGCTTCACACCCATGAAAAGGACTCTACTTGATGCGGCTTTCTGACATTCTAGGACGCTCTAAATCTAATGCTCTGATACCAAGTTTGTTATCATCCGAGTCTATACCCTGGACGCGGCACAGTACTTTGGGCCAAAAGTGACCCCAAGCTAACCCATGACATAACATAATATTGAACTCCAAATACTGTATGAAATCCACAAGCGAAAGCTTTGAAAACATAACTGGTTAAAATAATTTAAGTAACAAAACATCTAATAGAATACTGAAATATCTGTATACAACTGTTGCAAACAAACTAAGTTACGACTTTGTCTGAAAACCATCTAAGAACTTATGAGTTGCCGGGACAATCCCCCAACTAACTCTAAAGTATAAACTAAAATAACAAACTAGAACAACTGGAAAGGAAACTCTGGCCCTCAGCAAATATGGACTCACCACTGATCTCTGTTGGATTTCCCCGGAGAAGAACTACTGACGATGCTTAGACTGAGAACCTGCGCCTGTATCATAAGATGATACAACATAGAGAGTATGCATCAGTACTTTGAATGTAATGAGTTAGTGAGATATGAAGTAAATGAAAAGATACTAAGATTGTGTAAGCTGAATTGACAAAACATGCAATGACCATAACTGGAATAGAAACGCTGAAGTATCTGAAAATCTGATAAGACTGAAAGTACTAGTAACTGTCAGAAGGTTATACACATGTCCTGAGTTCTAGAGGACTAAACTGAATTGGAGACTTTGATTGTACTAGACTGAGCTATGTTATACTATAATTTTGGAGAAACTATAACCGACATGTAACCACGTGAGCTAGACATGGAGCCTGATTTATACCCCCATCGGAGAAGGCCCACTATACCTTGCCAGGGTATAGTAACTGAGCTGGGTGATCACTGTTTGATGCCCATTCGAGCTAATAACCTACGGTGGAAACGTAGTTCTAGAAACTTAGATACGCTGAACCCCGACTTTGCTGGTGCTAAGTTCTACCCCAGCTGGAAATTCTAATTATGTCTAGCTAGGCTGATAGCTCAAAACTAGTATCCTAGGACTTAAGTCAGGACTACTTGTTTGGAAATGTTCTGAGAGTCTAAGGACCTGAAAGTAATTATGCTCTAAGACTCGTTAGAACTGCTTTATCTGAAAGTGTCGTAATGGTCTAAGGGATAACTGACAAACTAATAACTAGTACTACTGAGGTTACTGAGTTCCTCAACATTAAAAGTAGTCAAACTGATCAGCTAACATTTCTGTAGAACACTAAGTGTTGACTGAGGCTCTGAGACTGAGTAAATCAAACACTAACTTCAATTCATGAATCTGTACTAATATTGGTAAATTTAAAGGGAATTATGCTAACAACCAATATTCATGTCCGGATTCTCAAATATGCAAGTCCCATTCAAATGATATTTGAAAATTAGGGCAAAATACATACTGTATGATATGAAATACCAAGCATGGATTACAATTGATAATAATCTAAGAATAACTCTAGAATTATCACAATAAAGGAATTCACAAACTATCTGAAGGGAAACCCTAGTTTTGATATTCTACAGGGCTGTAACTAAGGAGATTTCTGTAAAGAATTTGGGACATAAGGGTAAGAGAAATTCTCTTGCTTGAATTTCATATACCTGTAGAAGAATTTCTGAGAAAACCCTTGAGAAATCTGAGAAGAAAGACTAAATGCCCTAGCTTTTGCTATGAGATGCATCTGTTTCTTCATACTGTTTTTTTGAGAGTTTGAGAGAGAATGAGGAGGAGAATTGGTCAACCCCCCCTTAATTCTCCTATAAAAGAACCCTAGACGACATAAGTTAGGCATTAAAATAACAGAAAGTTACAAAAATACCCCTAAAAGTTGCTTTAAAATTTTTGTCCGACAGGTGGTGCGACTCAACATACTAATCATACCAAGAACCTATGGCCCGTACTTTCACTTGTGGTTAGGGACCCTATTCCATAACATTTCTCTGAAGTTTTCCACGGAGGCCTCCTACAATTCGTACAAGCATCCTATGGGTCATACCTTAGTCCGTAACTTCCTTCTGAACACTCATTTGATTTAACTCATGACTCAGTGTATGGTCCATACCGTCCTACCACGAGTCATACCATAACTTGTGGTTACTCATAATTACCTTTATCACTTCTCTGAACTTATCCACGACACGTCAGTACAATTCGTATCATCGTGGTATGAGTCGTAACATGCACTCGTGATTCCTCCAATCACAATTGCTATTTTCCTCCAACCCTCCTATTATGGGCCCAGGTACAACTCACACCACAATTGTACGATTCGTACTGTGACTCGTACTGAGATCTTTTTTTCTATTTTCTACATGATCAAGTTTTAAATCTAAAGGCTAGTCTCAGAAATTTCTGGGGTGTTACAAAGCCACAAACCACAAATATGGAGTTCAGTCCGCCCCAAATTTAATCACAAATTACATACCTATCTTCATGACAAATCACATGTTGAAGTACCATACCTGTACCGTGTTACCACATATTTTACCTCACAGTGCCTCTCACGTTATACTCGAATTCATGTCGGTGTATCTCGTTTCACAGACATATTCTTATACATCTTGTCACTATCACTGTATGTACACTATGTCATACCTGTACAATTTCTATGTCATAATCATACCATTGGGGATGATCCGGGCACACGCCTCCATCACACCAATGTACACACACTCATAAGGGTATTATGTTTGCCCTTTCAGTCATGACCTGCAGGGGACTCTAGAAATTCATGTACTGTACACCCAGCCATATGATACCTCTATCATACCTGTCTGTGTACTCAAGTCTGTACACCCACCCGTATGGTCTTTAACCGTATCTGTCTGTGTACTTTCTCATGACGTTTGCTTAGATGCTCACCTCGGGCATGAGCCACTCATATCCAAGCCCTCCTTTCCGACTTGATCATATAGTTTATTCATTCAAATCATATCTCAGCCATAGGCCTCTAATCAGTATGTCAATAATTTACCTTCTGATTAAGACGTACCTCTTCCTTCACTTGTCCGGTTATCACAGATTCCATGGACCATTTCAAATATGACATATCACCATTTGAAATATTAATTAAACACACAGGCAAACAAGAATCACACATCATAGCACAATAAATCAACCATTCATATACACAACCAGAGTTATATAACAACAATTATAACAAAATTATTAGTTCTGAGTTAAATTCTTACCTCGCTAGTTATCCTATCGATTATATCCAGAACATCACAAAGAGGTGCAACTTGGCCCGCTCGCAGAATTGGGCTCCACTGCAACGACATTACTGTCACCACAACGGTCTCACTGCAGCGGTTCCCTGCCTGCTGCAGCGGTACTGTTCAAGCAGTACCTCGACCGGCTCTTCTCCAAGTTTCCCACAAATTATTTCTTCATAAATCTTCCCCACTCAAATATTTTCACAATTCTTCATTCACCTCAATAACAACGCAATGCATATGCTTAGCAGTTCAACACAGTTCCATGTCAATTTAATGGCATCATCATATCAAGTTTTATTCTGTCAATTGAATTTTAACAGGGCAATCATCACCACAACTAATATCCATAGACCAAATCAACACATTATCATTACGCAGACATACATGTCATTATATAAAGTCTAACTCCTCTAACACATAAATCAAGCTTTATTCTTTTACAACTACAACCTACTAGATTTTATACATGGAGATATCATTATCTCTTCCCTTATTCTTTTGCTACTCTAAGCTTACTATTTTTCGTTATACTAGGTTAACTAAATTCGACAGTTTTCCCCTACATCATTGATAGCAATCAAGTATATGTACATACATGTTCACAAAAATCAAAGTCTAACATGGGGTGAATAAGCCATAGCCTGCCAGGGCGCCAAGCTATTGTCGATACATTTGCATATTTGCACTGAGTCCTGTGTTCTCGCAAAGAGCCATAGTTACAATGGTAAATTCTTTCCTCCTATAACCTCCTAGTTTCTCTTTTTGTTCCAAAAAGTCTTCCTCCCATTTTGGGTGTTTTTATTTGACCCCTTTTAAGAGAATAGGTTTTTGAATTCTAACTGGGACAGGATTGCAAAGTTCTGGTCCGCATCACTCGCTGTAGTGGTTCCGCTATGGCGTGCACTACTTGATATTTTAGTTTCGGAAACTTCATCTTGACTGGAAAAATTCCAACTTCCCCTTGCTTAAGTCGTCCAGGTGCTATAACGAGTGAACGAGTCGTTACATTACTTGTTAAATGTCCTTGCATTTTTAAAGATAAAATAGTATTTTATGAGAAAATGGAATAATATACAAGTAATTGACTGGTTGTTTCTTGTATGATATAATTAACCATATAAAAGTAATAGATCAATCATTTCCTGTATGATACAATTGGCCATATACAAGTAATTGATCGATCATTTCTCGTATGATACAATTGACCGGTCGTTTCTCGTATGATACAATTAAATAGTATAATCGTAAACCAACTTGGTCGTTTGAGATTATAAATTCAAAAATATCACTTTTTCAAGTGAAATAATGTATAATTGGATTATGTATTTTTATTTGTCCAATTATTTATCTGTCCACACTTTTTGACAGATTTGAATTCAAGATCCTCATCAATATTATAATGTTTAGAGTTACATTATATAAAAGATACCGTTGATGATCATTTTGATATTGTTCCCAAAGCGACATAACTTATCGAGATCTCTTCATTTTTCATCATTTTCAAGTACCTGAACCTTTGTCAAGGTTTTATGAAGTATTACGTCGCGGTGCTTTTTTAAAGCACTTGCCTAATTATTTTGACCATCTTTATCATTTGCTATCCATAAACTCTGTCCTTCAATGTTTCGACCCGAGCTGAGACCCCCGATCAAGACACGAAACCTAAAACCATAAATGGCTCCAAGTCAATCCATTACATGAACATTATAACTAAAGATCATCTTAAACAAAGCTAATAACTAAATTCAAAAATAGTAGAAGTCTGAATAGCAAAATGTCTAGCTAACGTATCATAACACTAAATCCAAAGCTGAAAATACAAGTCTATATTTGGAAAGCCTCTAATATACTGACGAGCTGATGGGACAACACCCCAACTAGCTCACTAGAAGTCTAAAATTGAAAATAACATAACTCAACTAACTGAAGGTCCTCGAAGGAAGAGGACTCACCAACAGGAGAACTGGATTCAAGCTCTGGAGACTGACTAGCGGTGGGACTGAGTCTGAACATCTGAACCTGTATCATGAAATGATACAATATAGAGTATGCGATCAGTACTTGAAATATACTGAGTATGCAAGGTAACTAAAATAGGCTGAGTAAGTAAAATTGAAATCGTGCATATCATAAATCATAATATCATAAGAATATGAGAGTAAAGACTGCATGCTGATACTTGAAAACAAGAATAAACATAAACTGGATCTCATAACTGAATCAAATGACCCAAACATAAACTGGATCTCATAACTAAATCAAATGACCAAAAGCTGAAACTAAGATTCTTAAGTAAAACTAATAACTTGAACATTGGATCAAACCTGCCAAAAAAATAATATCATAACTGAAATTATGAGGAACAATGGGTGATTCGTCATATAACCGACACTATCATGATAATGCTTACGTGATCCCAACAATAACACTAAAGAGGGCAGAGCCGTCTAAAGTCTTACCAGGGCTAAGGGCGTTACCATAATATCGATATCAAGCTGAAGGTCTAATTAGGGCAGGGGAAGCTCACAAGGAAGGTCCCAAAGTAACTGGATAATCCTACGTTGACATGTAGTTTTGAGACCCAGGGTTTTCATGAACCCCTAATCCACTCGGTGCTAGACATTGCTCCCAAAAACATGCAAAGTGCTCTCCATCATTTTTTAGCAAAGCTGAAATCATCATTTTTCAACGCAGCTGAAACGATCACATTTCAACGAAGCTGATAATGAAATTACATGCATAGTCTGAAATCTAAACATGGGGAGTCCTAGCTCCAAACATACCATAAGCTGAATATGGGAGTATAGACTCCAAAATTATATGGTAAGCTGATTTATAAAATTGAACTGAATCATGAAAACATGCTAAATCTGAGTGGAATTACCCAAAATCTGAAGATCATGCATACTTGAAATAGACTTCACTTGTCAAAATCATAGATTCATATGTGGGTAATTCATAAATATAAATACATGCTAGATACTTCATCATACTTGAAATCATCAATCATAGACCAATTTTTCCATGAACTTGCATAATTGGGCATAATATTTTAAAACTTAAAATCATGAATTTATAATCAATTTGCATATAAAATCTGCCAATAAATCTTAAAACATGTTTTGCAACATGAGGAGAATTGACCCATAAATAAATCATAGAGAATTTCATAAGTTTGAGTTAAAACCCCATATATCATAGACTTAAATTAACACTTGAATTCATGAACTTGAAGAAAAGTTCGGACATGAGAGTGAAAGGAAACTCTCATTCATGGTGCTACATATCTAGGTAAGCTGAATCTACCCTCTTCCTTGAAATCCCAAGAGATTTGGTGAAAACCTTAAAGAATTCTAGGCTTGATCTCCTATAGAATCCTCTAAACTTGGATGTATGGGAAGGGAATGGGTTAGAATAGGTAAACCCTCTTAAAACCCTCCTAACAGAGCTTAAAATGATGTAGTTTAGGAATTAAGGGATTAGAAATTACGAAAACACCCTTACTAAACTAGCAGGAAAACTGTTACTGCCAGTCCCAACGAGGGACTAGACAAGTCGTTACCTTACTGGACGACTCGTCGTCCACTCTCGTCATAACTACTGGAACTTCCAATTTTTTTCTTCCAACTTTGTCTAACTAGTGGCCGACCTGACGAGTCGTGAAGTGACACCACGACTCGTCCCTTTATCTGTTAAGTACTTCTAAACCATGTCCCTGATTCCAACTCTGCCCCTCTCTACGGGAGACTCAACAGCTCATTGGGTGACATGAAGGGTCATTCCTCGACCCTTTATAACTGCAACTTCACGGAACATCACCACTCCATGAGTCACTGAATGATCCGTCAAGTGTCCTAATGGGCCACCTGACAAGTCGTTCTGTGACCAGGTGCATATTTACCTGCTTTCTCTAGTGCAACACATGGTTCTGATTTTAGAGGCTTTTGGGGTATTACAATATCTCCCCCTTGGGAACATTCATCCTCGAATATGGGTAAACATACTGGATAACTGGGGAAAAGAACTGCAATCCCAAATACTGAATATTTGAAGCCTAAAACTGACGTAGTGACTGACTCCGGACTGATATACATGACTGAACTGAATTCATGAATCGCACATACATGCACTGACATGAAGGAACTGAGGGACATGCACTAGACATGAAACTGAAATAGAGTACGAAGGAGTAAACTAATACCTCAAGCTGGAATTAAGCTGGAAGGGAAAAGATGCGGGTGTTTAGCCATCATATCTGCTTCGGCTTACCAAGTAGCTCCCTCAACAAGTTGATTCCTCCAGAGAACCTTTACTGAAGCTACTTCTTTGTTTCTCAACTTTTGAACCTAATGATCAAGGATCTCAACTGGCACCCCCTCATAGCTAAGGTTATCCTTCACATCTATGCTCTCCATCGGAACAATCAAAGCCGGATCACCATTGCACTTCTTTAACAATGATACATGGAAGACCAGATGTACCGAAGCCAACCCGCTGGTAGCTTTAGCTCATAAACCACCTTGATAACACGTGTCACGATCTAGTAGGGACCAACATATCAGGGGATAAGCTTCCCTATCTTTCCGAACCTCATCACCTCCTTCATGGAAGATACCTTCAAGAACACCCAATTATCAACTTCAAACTCAAGCTCTCTCCACCTAACATCAGCATATGACTTTTGACGACTCTTAGCTGTTTTCAGCCCTTCTTTTATAAGTTGAACTTTCTCCATAACCTCATGAACTGAACCTGACCCTATCAACGTGGCTTCACCTACCTCGAACCAACCAATAGGCAACCTACACCTCCACCCGTAAAGAGCCTCAAACAGATCCATCTGAATACTCGAGTGGTAACTGTTGTTATAAGCAAACTCTATAAGAGGTAAATGATCATCCCAACCACCTTTGAAGTTAATCACAAATGCTCTCAACATATCCTCAATGGTTCGCTCGGCCTGACCATCCATCTGTGGGTGAAAAGCTGTGCTAAGCTTGACCTGAGTACCAAGTCCCTTCTGAAACGACTTCCAAAATTGCAAGGTGAACTGAGTACCTCTATCTGATATGATGGACAAGGGAACTCCATGCAACCAAACTAACCCCCGAATGTACAATTTAGCATAATCCTTCGCTGAGTTAGTAGTTTTGACCGGTAGGAAATGAGCTTCTTTGGTCAACCTGTCTACAATAACCCAAATAGAGTCATACTATCGACGTGTGCAAGATAATCCTGTAATGAAGTCCATATTGATATCTTCCCACTTACAAGTGGGGATACTGATGTCTTGTATCACACCTCTAGGTCTTTGATGCTCAACTTTCACTTGTAGACAGTTTGAACACTTTGTGACAAACCCTGCTATGTCCTTCTTCATGCTCTTCCACCAATAGACTTCCAATAGGTCAAGTACATCTTGGTGGCACCTGCGTGCATAGAGTACCACAATCTATGAGCCTCATGCAGTATCTGTTCTCTCAAGTCATCAACACCCGAAACACACAAATGACCCTGATAATGAAGTACACCATCTCCCCCCTTGGGAGAAGAACTCTACCTTCTGATTCTAAACCGCTTCATTCAACTTTACCAAAATAGGATCCTCATCTTTCCAAGCCTTGACCTCAGTCACCAAGGAGGATTTAGAACCATTCTGAACAATGACACCACTATCAGTCGAATCAATAAGGACAACTCCTAAACAAGCAAGCCTATGGACATCCTTCACTAACTCTTTCCTTCCATCCTTCACATGAGAAACACTCTCCATGGATAGCCTGCTAAGAGCATCCACCACTATGTTGGCCTTACCTGGATGATAAAGGACACTCGTGTCATAGTCCTTGAGAAGCTCTAAACACCTCCTTTATCGCAAATTCAAGTCCTTCTGGGTAAACACATATTGTAGGCTCTTATGGTCTGTGAATATATCTACATGAACCCCATACAAATAGTGCCTCCAAATCTTCAATGCAAACACTACTGTTGCCAATTCAAGGTCATGCATCGGATAATTCTTCTCGAGAGTCTTAAGCTGTCTAGAGGCATACACAATAACCTTACCATGCTGCATCAACACACAACCAAGACCAACCCTAGAGGCATCAAAATACACAACGAATCCGTCTGTACCCTCAGGTAGGGTCAAAACTAAGGCTGAAGTGAGTCGAGCCTTTAACTCCTGAAAGCTCTTCTCACAGGTATCCGACCATTGAAATTTAACTTTATTCTGTATCAACTTAGTCAACGGTGCTGCGATGAATGAAAATCCTTCAACAAACCACCTATAGTAGCTAGATAAACCTAAGAAACTCATGATATCCAAAGGATTAACTGGTCTAGGCCAATTCTTTACAGCTTCTATCTTTTGATAGTCCACCTGCACTCCCTCGCTTGACACCATATGACCCAAAAATGCTACTGAGTTCAGCCTAAACTCACACTTGTTGAATTTAGAAAACAGCTGGCGATCCTTAAGAATCTGTAGCACAATCCTCAAATGAGCTGCATGCTCCTCCTCGCTTCGAGAGTATATGAGGACGTCGTCTATGAAGACAATCATGAACATATCTATGTATGTCTTGAACACCCTTTCATCAAATCCATAAAAGCTTCAGGAGCATTCGTTAGTCCAAAAGACATAACTACAAACTCATAGTGACCATATCGAGTCGTGAAGGCTGTCTTCGGGATGTCACTCTCCCTAACTTTGAGCTGATAATAATCAGACTTGAAGTCTATCTTTGAGAAGTACTTGGTACCCTGGAGTTGGTCAAACAAGTCATCAATCCTGAGAATTGATTGTGACCTTGTTCAACTACCGGTAGTCAATGAACATACGAAGAGATCCATCCTTCTTTCAAAAAAAGAGGACTGGTGCACCCCATGGGACTTGCTAGGTCTGATGAAGCCCTTATTTAAGAGATCCTTCAACTGCTCTTTCAACTCCTTTAGCTTAGTTAGAGCCATTCTATTAGGAGGAATAGATATAGGCTTCGTATCAGGAAGAAGGTTAATACCAAAGTCAATCTCTCGCTCGGGAGAGACTCCTGGTAGATCATCCGGAAAACCTTTCGGGTACTCACATACGATAGGAACATATTAAAGAGTCGGGGTCTCGGATGTAGCATCCTTAACTTGAACTAGATGGTAAACACAATCCTTGGAAATCATCTTTCTAGCCTTAAGGTAGAAAATAAAGCGACCTACATGCATAATTGAACTACCCTTAAATTCTAGGACTGGCTCACCCGAGAACTGAAACTTTACCGTACGAGTTCTACAATTCACTGAGGCATAACATGCATGCAACCAATCCATACCAAAGATAACATAAAAATTAGTCATGTCTAACTATACTTAATCGGCTGAGGTGACTTTGTGACAAGGAAATTTCTATATATCCGTGGAGCTATAACTGAGTCACCGACTAGAGTAGAGACTAGGAAGGGTTCTGATAGGATTTCAGGACTGACTCCAAAACTAATAGCAACATAGGGAGTCACAAAAGACAAGGTAACCCCTGGATCTAACAATACATAAATATCAAGATGAAATACTCATAACATACTAGTGACCATATTTGGAGATACCTCTTGCTCTTGACGAGATGATAGGGAATAAAACCTGTTCTGACGTTGGCCACCACCTGCACTAGTGGATGCACCCTGCTGAGCTGAGCATACTGGTGGAGCTACTGAACTGGTAACTGGGTCACGGTCTCTACTATGGCCCTGTCTGGCCATTGGACAATCTCTAAGCATGTGATCGGGCTTCCTGCACCCAAAATATGCCCCTTAACCTGCTAATCACTGTTCGGTGTGGCTCCTACAACACCTATCATAAACTGGAATGCTGGGCTCTACTGACCTGCTCCCCTGAACTTGAGAGCCTGATGTCTTTCACCTCTGATCGCACCTAGACTTGGATGGCATACTGGCTGATGACAGTGCTGGGGCTGACGATCGATGGTGGGACTACTGACAATGTCCGCCACCAGAGCTCTACTGGGAAAACCCAAAAACTATCTGTCCTGGCCCTCTTAGCCTCTCTCTCCCTCTCCCTCACCTGCACCGCCTCTATTTGCTGGGCATACAAGACCAATCGGGAGAAGTCAATGTCCTGATAAAGCATAATGGTCCTACAGTCCTTGACCAAATAATCCACTACTCCATACATATATTTGCTCACCCGAGCCTTCTGATCGGCCACCATCTCTGCACATACTTGGACAACCGGGTGAACTCTAGGGCATAATCCTGGCGATCATGTTGTTCTATCTCAAATTCACAAACTCAGCCACCTTAATTTCCCTCATCTTCCAAGGAAAGAATATGTATAAGAATGCGGTGAGAAACTCATCTCAACCAACGGGGCCCGCTCTGACTCCTTGGCTATCTTTCCACTTCCTATACTGTTACACCTCGTGAATTCTCGACATATAGATGGCCTATCGTATGTTGGTTAAGAGTTTTTGAATGCCATACATGCTAGGAAAAGGCCCAGGGGAAGACCAGATAAGAGATTCATTGAACCATCGCGGGAGGAGCCGGGGTAGAGCCCCTCCGCGATAGCAACGTGTCATGGAGGGAGGGCCTCCACGATGGCGCCGTGTCACGGAGGCCCTGTCCAGGCCCAAGTATATAAGCCCTCACTTCAGTTTTTAAAGTTAATTTCATATAATTTCCTATAAGAACAGAGGGTAAAAACAAGACAGGAGGAATGAAGATTACTTAACAATATTCATCCGATTACGCCGTCAAATGTGGTCCAAACTCAAATTAACTCAAGATACCGAGGTATTAAGCAACAAGGAGCATTCCTACGGATTTAGTTTCGTGAAATTCGGCCGGCGAATCATCGTGCCACCGAGTTAAGGTAAGTGGAATTGCTCCAAATTAGTGCCAATATACTCCTAGACCTAAAGTGAGATTTCTCCCTTCTGGACTTTCGAGAAATAGTGAGTTTTCGACGGTTTTTCGATAAGCCAAAGTTTGGGCTATATATATATTAAAAGTGATATTTTCTTTCAGAATATTAACGTATTTAGTTCTAATTGACA
>JACEIK010000214.1:362294-382432 GCA_018107945.1 Datura stramonium | reverse complement strand
AGTCCAGTCCCTGTGGGATCGATACTTGGCTTACTTGAGCCATTTACTACTTGTTCGACCACGTGCACTTGCGTGTAGTCATCCAGACAGCCGAACACCTATAATTCTTGAATTTCTCTATATATGAAATTCCCATACTATTGGGATAAGTTGAATTCTCTATTAGCTGCTAGTAGTCCAGACCAGTTATAACTAGAATCTCTCCAGAATCACATCAGTATAGTCTTAGTCAGAATGCTAGAATCCTCAGTAATATTCAAAACTTTGTCAACTGATCAGTTTGACTTCAGTTTAATTCGAGGTGTCAGAGGTTCTTCTCAGTTATCAGAATTAGACTCAGATTTATAGTTTTTTGCCCATTAGGCAGTCATGACATTCTAGTATATAGCTCTGACCAGCCCTAGGACCCCATTTCAGTTACAACTTGATCACGACGCTTCCAGATAAGTAGTTCTGACCAGTCTAGAACCCAGTTTCAAAATCTGGTCCGAGAAGACTCTCAGCGTACATGCAGTTATATGTCCCTGACTAGTCTTGGACACCAGTTTCGAGCTATCAGCTTAGTAGTTCAGTTTAGGTTTTATAGTGGGAGTAGAACTTAGCACCGAGCGGGTCGGAGTTCCAGCACACCCAAGTTCCCAAAACTACGTTGCCAGCGTAGGTTACAATATTACTTGGCTTGATTGGCCCCAGAATTTTGTGATCACTCAGTTCATTCCTTTATACCATGGCAAGGTATGTTGGGTCCTACCGGTGGGGTGTATACATCAGACTCCATGTCTAGCTCACGTTGTTAAATTTCGGTTATAAACTCTCCCACTAGTCAATCTAGTGTAGTTACAGAATAAGCAACTCAGTTCAATTCTAGTCCTCAGTTTAACTCAGTTCAGTACAGTATCCCAGCCTTAGTGTTTTAGACTTAGGGCACGTCGTTGACCATTAGACAGGGTCATCTTGACCATTTCAGATTATATCAGTAGTTCAGTTCAGCTTACCTGTTGGTCATTGCATGTCATTTCAACTCAGACTTTATTTTCAGTTATGTTTCTCCCACTTACTCAGTACATTCAAAGTACTGATGCATACTTTTATACTGTATCATTTCATGATACAGTTGCAGGTTCTCAGACCCAACACCATTAGTTGCTGCAGTTCAGATCTTTGTTACAGCAGTTGAAGTGTGAGTCCTCATCATCTGAGGGAACTATTTTCCTTCTTTCAGTCACGTATTAGTTTCAGTTAGACTTAGAGTTAGCTGGGGGCTTGTCCCAACAACTCCTCTATTAGATGGCTTTCAGACAGACATGATTTTTAGATTTATCAGTATTATTCTATTGTTTAAACTTTATGTTTTCAGACTTGTATCTCACGAATATTTTGTGATATTATTTCAAAGTTCCTCTATGTAGGTTTACTCAGAATGCTAGTAACTGATAGACCAGGGGTTGACTTGGGGTCACTTATGGCTTCAAGTACCGTGTTATGCCCAGGGTGTAGGCTCGGTGTGTGACAAACTTTGTATCAGAGCCCTAGGTTTAGAGTATCATCGGAATGTCTTAAAGCCGCATCGAGTGGAGTCCTTTTCATGGGTGTGAAGCGCGCCACACTTATGACGAGGAAACTACGAGATGTTATTAGGAAAATTACCTTTTTTCATATTCTTTATCATGTGTTAAAGTCCAAATTCCAAAAATGCGCTTTTAATTCGTGCTCTATTTCATTTTAGTGAACCATGCTTGCCAAACGTGGTAATGGAAGAAGGGCTGCTAATGTCAACAGACCTGCCCCATTAGCTCCGGTAGCACCTCAGGATGAATCCTTATCCACCTCCAAATTAAGGGCGGCCATTCAATTTCTAGCTCAAACAGTCACCAACCAGGTGAACCAGCAGGTGGTTCCAGTAGCCAAAAATGGGTCTGCAGCTGCTGCTTGGGTGCAGAATTTTACCCCGATGAACCCTCCATATTTTCATGGAGCAAAGGTGGGAGAAGACCCACAAGGGTTTATAGATGAGATTAGAAAGATTACCCGTATTATGGGTATCAACTCCTCCGATAGTGCTGACCTGGCTGCCTATCTGCTTAAAGGGGTAGCCCAGGTTTGGTATGAGCAGTGGCAGGAGGGGCGGCCAGTGGGAGCAGGACCGGTGGAGTGGGAGGAGTTCCACACAAATTTCCTGAATAGGTTTTTCCCTCGGGAGCTGAGGGAGGCTAAGATGGTAGAGTTTATGAACCTATGGCAGGGCAACTGGATTGTGGAGGAGTATGCTATGGAGTTCACTGTCTAAGTATGCTCTAGAGATGGTAGCCGAGCCAAGGGCTCGCATGCTGAAGTTTGTAAATGGAGTGTCAAATCTGGTCCTCAAGGAGTGCAGGACCGCGATGCTGATCAAGGGCATGTACCTTTCTAGCTTGATTGTCTATGCCTAGCAGATTGAGGCCGAAAAGTTGAAGGATATGGAGCATAAGAACAAATAGGAAAGAACTGGTCATTCAGACTATGGCCATCAGAAATCTGGCAGTAGTAGCCGCCCACAACAGCAACAGCAGAAGCAACAACAACAGAGAGCCCCAACACACAGCTCAGTCAGCGCCCCAACCTTTCGATCTCGCTAGGATCAGAGGGGCGGAGCATATGGCTCTAAATCATAGAGTTTCAGTGCCAGAAACAAGTATCCATCTTGTCCCAAGTGTGGTAGGAATCACCCACGAGAATTCCTTCAGGGATGAGAGGGCTGCTTTGGGTGTGGACAACTTGGACACAGGCTTAGGGAGTGCCCGTCAGCAGGGCGAGGGAGATCACAATCTACAACATCATAAGCTCCAGCAGGTCGACCAGCCCAACAGGTAAAGATAGCGGTCAACGCCAAAATCATTTCTATTCTCTATCTTCTCGTTAGGGTTAGGAAAGCTCACCTGACGTAGTTACTGGTATGTTACATCTCTTCCATCTAGACGTATATGCCCTCTTAGATCCAAGAGATACTCTTTCGTTCGTAACACCATATATAGTAGTTCAGCTTAGTATAAGTCCATAGGTTCTCTCAAAACCATTCTCAGTTTCTACCCCAGTTGGAGAGTCAATTAGAGCCAGCCGGATGTATAGAAATTGCCCAGTTTCCATCCTAAACAAAGTAATTCTAGCTGATCTCGTAGAGTTAGACATAGTTGACTTCGACCTTATTCTCGGCATGGATTGGTTATACTCTTGCTGTGCCTCAGTTGATTGCAGAACTAGAGTTGTCAAATTCTAGTTTCCTAATGAGCCAGTTTTAGAATGGTCAGGAA
Organism: Datura stramonium; assembly: GCA_018107945.1. Classification (NCBI taxonomy): domain Eukaryota; kingdom Viridiplantae; phylum Streptophyta; class Magnoliopsida; order Solanales; family Solanaceae; genus Datura; species Datura stramonium. The sequence goes on along the minus strand of JACEIK010000214.1, from coordinate 379,145 downwards.
GCAGTTCAGCGCCTAAGGGTAGGTTTATTTCCTACCTTGAGGCCCATAAACTCATTTCCAAAGGATGTCTATATCATCTAGTTCGTGTCAAAGATTCCAACTCTGAGACCCCAACCATTCAGTCAGTTCCAGTTGTCAGTGAGTTCCCGGATGTATTTCTCGAGGATCTTCCCGGAGTTCCCCCTGAAAGGGAAATAGACTTCGGAATAGATCTCCTCCCAGATACTCAGCCCATCTCCATCCCTCTGTACATAATGGATCCATATGAGCTTAAGGAGTTGAAGGAGAGCTAAAAGATCTTCTTGACAAGGGTTTTATTAGACCTAGCATCTCTCCCTGGGGTGATCCAGTGCTATTCATGCGTAAGAAAGACGGTTACTTCAGAATGTGCATAGATTACCGTCAGCTGAACAAAGTCACAGTCAAGAACAAATATCCCCTACCTAGAATTGATGACCTGTTCAACCAACTTCAGGTAGCCAGTATTTTCTCCAAGATCGATCTCAGGTCAGGATACCATTAGTTAAGGGTCAGAGAGTGTGACATTCCGAAAACAACATTCAGTACTCGGTATGGTCACTACGAGTTTATGGTGATGTCCTTTGGACTCACAAACGCCCCTGCAAACTTATGGATTTGATGAATAGGGTCTTTAAGCAGTACCTAGATATGTTCGTAATCATATTTATCAACGACATTCTGGTATACTCTAGAAATGAGGAAGAGCATGCAGATCACTTGAGGATAGTGCTACAAACACTCAGGGACCGCCAGTTGTTTGCCAAGTTCAGCAAGTGTGAATTCTGGTTGAAGGTTGTGACGTTCTTGGGTCATGTGGTCTCCGGCGAAAGGATACAAATATATCCTCATAAGATAGTAGCAGTGAAGGATTGGCCCAGACCTACCTCTCCTATTGAAATCAGGAGTTTTCTAAGCTTAGCAGGCTATTACCTCCGGTTTGTGCAAGGTTTCTCCTCCATATCCTCTCCTTTGACCAAGTTAACTCAGAAAAAGGTGAAATTCTAGTGGTCAGACGAGTGTGAGAAGAGTTTCCAGGAGTTGAAGAATCGACTCACTACCGCTCCAGTGTTAACCTTACCGGAAGGATCAGATGGGTTAGTTGTGTATTGTGATGCCTCCAGAGTTGGACTTGGTTGCGTTTTGATACAGCGGGGAAAAGTGATATCCTACGCCTTCAGATAGCTCAAAGTCCATGAGAAGAATTATCCAACTCATGACTTGGAGTTAGAAGCGGTGGTATTCGCATTAAAAATATGGAGACACACTTGTACAGGGCTCACATGGATGTGTTCACAGATCACAAGAGTCTTTAGTATGTGTTCAGCCAGAAGGACTTAAACCTGCGTCAGAGACGGTGGTTGGAACTGCTAAAGGATTATGACATGAGTGTGCTGTATCACCCGGGCAAGGCAATGTGGTGGCTGAATCCCTAAGCATGCGGTCTATGGGAAGTGTAGCTCAGATTGAGGAAGGCAAGAGGGAGCTAACGAAAGAAGTTCACAGGCTAGCCCGATTAGGGGTGCAGTTGGTGGATTCAGGTGAAGTTGGTGTGGTAATACAAAGCGGGTCGGATTCATCCTTGGTAGTAGAAGTTATGTCCAGATAAGATGAAGATATAGTTCTATTTAAACTTAAAGAAGCAGTCCTCAGAAAGGAGGTTGAGACTTTTTCCCAAGGGGGAGATGGGGTGCTTCGTTACCAGGGCAGATTATGCATGCCGGATGTTGGTGAGTTGAGACAGAAGATACTGGCTGAGGCACACAGCTCGAGATACACCATTCACCCCGGTGCTACCAAGATGTACTGTGATTTGCGGGATATTTACTGGTGGAATGGCATGAAGAGAGACATTGCTGAATTTGTAGGTAAGTGCCCGAACTGACAACAGGTCAAGGTAGAACACCAGAGCCCAGGAGGTATGACTCAGGATATCAGCATACCCACATGGAAGTGGGAAGAATTAAACATGGACTTCATTACGGTTCTACCTCGGACTCATCGGCAACATGACTTAATCTTGGTAGTAGTAGACCGAATGACTAAGTAAGCACATTTCCTCCCAGTCAAAACCACAGATTCAGCTGAGGATTACGTAAACTTTATATTCGGGAGATGGTTAGACTTCATGGGGTTCAATTGGCTATTATTTCAGACAGGGGTACCCAGTTCACCTCCCATTTCTGGAAGTCATTTCAGAAGGCACTTGACACTCAGGTCAAGCTCAGTACAACTTTTCACCCGCAGACAGATGGGAAAGCTAAGCGGACTATTCAAACTCTAGAAGATATGCTAAGAGTGTGCGCGATCGATTTTAAGTTAATTGGGATGACCATCTACCTCTTATCGAGTTTGCGTACAACAACAACTACCATTATAGCATCCAGATGGCCCCATTTGAAGCATTGTATGGTAGAAGATGTAGATCTCCTATAGGGTGGTTTGAAGTTGGTGAAGCCATCTTGATAGGGCCAGACTCGGTTCTTGAGGCAATGCCGAAAGTTCAGCTCATCCGAGAAAGGTTGACAACAGCTCAGAGCCGCCAGAAATCTTATGCCGACATGCGGAGAAGAGAGTTAGAGTTTGCAGTTGATGATTGGGTGTACCTGAAAATTTCACCCATGAAAAGGGTGATGAGGTTTGTAAAGAAGGGGAAGCTCAATCCAAGGTATGTGAGACCTAATAGAATTTTGAGGCGTATCGGCAATGTGGCCTATGAGTTAGAGTTACATTCAGAGTTAGCAGCTGTACATCCAATTTTCCATGTGTCACTTTTGAAGAAGTGCATCGGAGATCCAACATCGGTTGTGCTATTTGACAACATAGGAATAAAAGATAGTCTCTCATATGAGGAAGTACCAGTCCAGATCCTTGACTGTCAGGTGCGTAAGATGAGGAATAAGGAAATAGCTTCAGTCAAGGTTCTATGGAGAAATCAGCGAGTGGAAGGAGCTACGTGGGAGGCCGAAGCAGATATGAGGGCCAAATACCCACACTTGTTCTCTACCGACTCTGCTGTAGCTTGAAATGTGAATTTTGTTTTAAGACCTGAACTAGTTGTTGAATTCAGTTCAGTTATGTTCTCTGAAATGATGGTAGTCATGTCGGTCGTTTTGAAGTTGAATGAGCAGTATTTGAATACTTTGATTGTTATTTTTCTAGTTTCTATGAGTTTTCTAACATTCAAGGACGAATGTTTACAAGGGGAGATATTGTAACACCCCAGAAACTCAAAATCTAATTTCTGGGCATAAAGCAGGAACTCTAAAAAACTGCAGAAATGTTGCAGAACAAACCATCCAACGAGTCGTTAAGGGACCCAACGACTCGTTAGGTCAACCGTGAGGAGGATGCCTAAGAAAAGTCAGTGTTCCCAACGGGCAACTTCACGAGTCGTGGTCAGGTCTCACGACCCATTGAGTCACCCGTTGTCAGGCCAGAATCCAGAAACTTGAGAAGATGGTAGTATACTTGATGGGTGGTCACCACAAGGCGTCTTCCATGGGAACGAATCGTTCAGTGATCCGTGACCAGCCTTGTATTAATTTTCTCAAGGGTTGAGATAGTATGGTCGACGATTAGTGACCACGAGTCATGGCCAGTGATCACGACTCGTTAAGTCACTCGTGGTCACCCACAGAAGATTCCAGGCAGTGTACCTGACGGGCAGGACCACGAGTTGTTTTCAGACACCACGACTCGTTAGGTCACCTGTTAGGGGCAGCTGATAGTTTTTTCCAGCGAACTTTTAAGGATTATTTAGTAATTTCCTATTTACATAAGCTTTAAAGTACGTTGTTTTGGACCTAATTTCAAACTTATTAGAGGGTTTGGACAGTTCCTCCGCTCATTCTCATGTTAATCCTCAGAGAAACATCATAGAATTCTCTCTCAGAGTATTTCAAAGCAAGGGCTAGGGTTGAACTTTTCTCTTCGATTCTCAAGCAAATTCTCCAGGTTTCTTCACCAGGTATGTTGGGTTTTAGCAAGGGGATTGTTCTTCCCCTGTGTCCCCAAAATCCTCCTCAATTTCTTCTATCATTTTTAAGCCCCGAGCTTTCGAATATGAAAAGTATTCATGTTTATTTTTGTTGATTTCACTTAGAATGATGTTCATGTATATTGTTGATATGATCCCCACAAATTTCTTATCAAATTATCAGTGTTCATACAAAAGTGAATTTAAGCCCTAATTGTTTGAATAATGATTTTGCTTGTTAAATTCCCTCTAGTGAATGAAGAATGCTTTGAGCCGAATTCCTAGAATTTCTTGCTATACGTATATGTTGGGTAAATATCTCATGAATCAGAATGTCTTTAGTTCGTTGAATGGAGTTTCTATAATTCTTGAATATCTATATATTATGAAATTCCCATACTATTGGGATAAGTTGAATTCTCTATTAGCTGCTAGTAGTCCAGACCAGTTATAACTAGAATCTCTCCAGAATCATATCATTATAGTCTCAGTTTGAATGCTAGAATTCTTAGTAATATTCAGAACATTGTCAATTGATTAGTTTGACTTCAGTCTTAATTTGAGGTGTCAGAGGTGCCTCTCAGTTATCAGAATCAGACTCAGGTTTATAGTTTTTGGTCCATTAGGCGGTCATCACATTCTAGTATATAGCTCTGACCATCCCCAGGACCCCAGTTCAGTTACAACCTGTTCTTAGACGGTCACGACGCTTCCAGATAAGAAGCTTTGACCAGTCTAGAATCCAGTTTCAGAATCTGGTCCGATAAGACTCTCAGGGTACATGTAGTTATACGTCCCTGACTAGTCTTGGACCCCAGTTTTGAGCTATAAGCTTAGTAGTTTAGTTTTGGTTTTATAGTGGGAGTAGAATTTAACACCGAGCGGGCCGGGGTTCCAGTGCACCCAGGTTCCCAGAACTACGTTGCTAGCGTAGGTTACAGTATTACTTGGCCTGATTGGCCCCAAACTTTTGTGATCACTCAGTTCATGCCTTTATACCATGGAAAGGTATATTGAGTCCTACCGGTGGGGTGTATATATCGGACTCCACGTCTAGCTCACGTGGTTAAATGTCGGTTATAGACTCTCCCACTAGTCAGTCTATTCTAGTTACAAAATAAGCAGCTTAGTTCAGGTCTAGTCCTCAGTTTAACTCAGTTTAGTAAAGTATCCCAGCCTTAGTGTTTCAGACTTAGGGCACGTGCTTGACTATTAGACAGGGTCATCTTGACCATTTCAGACTATATCAGTAATTCAGTTCAGCTTACCTATTGGTCATTGCGTGTCATTTCAGCTCAGACTTTATTTTCAGTTATGTTTCTCCCACTTACTCAGTATATTCAAAGTAGTAATGCATACTTTTATGCTGTATCATCTCATGATACAGTTGCAGGTTCTCAGACCCAGCACCGTTAGTTGCTACAGTTCGGATTCTTCATTGCAGCAGTTGAAGTGTGAGTCCTCATCATCCGAGGGCACTATTTTCCTTCTTTCAGTCACATATTAGTTTCAGTTAGACTTAGAGTTAGCTGAGGGCTTGTTCCAGCAACTCCTCTATTAGATGGCTTTCAGATGGACATGATTTTTAGATTTATCAGTATTATTCTATTGTTTAAACTTTATGTTTTCAGACTTGTCTCTCATTAATATTTTATGATATTATTTCAAAGTTCCGTTGTGCATGTTTATTTAGAATGCTAGTAACTGATAGACTAGGGGTTGACTTGGGGTCACTTGTGGCTTCAAGTACCATGTTACGCCTGGGGTGTAGGCTCGGGGCGTGACAAGAAACTCCCACCTACCACGACCTACACTAAAAAGGCATAACAAGAGCAGTATCAGTGCACTACATGTACTGGTAGGCATCATCGGCCGACTATAGTTAGTTCATATAACAACAAAATAACTAATATGCATCAACAATAAATACAAATAATTCACTCCTCTATGTTAAAAAAACACACCATTTTTATTGGCTATATTATCATTTCCCTATGCATCATAACGGTGCAACCAACTATCTTAGTTTCTTGTACCAGTACCTCATTCAACCTAGCAATCTGTCTCTTCACTTCCGCTACAATGCAGGTAAGGCCGTTACAGCAGTCCCGCTACCACGACGGATTGTTCGCTGCACTGGTACCCAATTAACAGTAGCCCCAGAAACTCAACCAACATTATTTCCCTATCACATCTTTCTTTTATTAGGTGATACTAGTCAACTGTACCTAACGCTTATCCACATAATAACTCACTCACAATATTTCTAATATAGTATAATTATTCCATACAACAGTCATGCCTCCTTGTATAATGCATAAATATTAAGTACAATGTAAAAACAACATACATGCACATATATCACGTCAGTTACCTCTAGGATTCATCAAACATACATCGTATATCATGCAAGGGATCCAACACCTAAAAATTTGCACACACATGTACCTGTCTTCCGCATTTTAATTGCTATACCACCTCGTACCTGCACCACGCTCTCATCTCAAACAAGTATATCGTCACCTCACTGATTGTTACCATCACGCATGTATGCAACTGACCTTACCAGAAGCCAATTTGAACTCAATTATATCATCGATAATGTGTCGGGCACACGGTCTTATGCTTTTTCTTCTAGTCATGACATACAGGGGACTCTAGAAATCCATATACTATACACCCAGTCATATGAATCCATTGTCATACCTATCTTTGTACTCACTTCGTACATCCAGCCGCATGGTAATTTAACCATAATTGTCAATGCACTCTCTCATATCGCTCGCCCCGATGCTCACTTCGGGTACGAGCCTCTCATATATGTAGACCTCATTCAGGGTCTAATCACACCAATTCGAATCATACAGAGTACCTCTTTCTGGCCCCGCGTGCCTTACATCTCTCATCAGTATTACGAACCCTTCTTGCCTTATTATCTAACATCTGGTTCACTTGCTCCCTTGAAATACTCATCACAACATCGTAGTCATAGATTCATTCACATAAAATAAAGGTAACACCACTTACAATTGGGTAGCCATAATCAACACATATTTAAAATTAATGTCACATCATCCACAATATCATTGCCAGCCTTCGTACATATAGTGAGACTTACTTGCCATAAACTTAAAATCACATACCCAGATTCTACTTTTCCTTTTATACCCTAAGCGGTTTGGTATCGATTATATCCTAGAGATCATGGAGAATTGCAACCTGGCCCACTTGGTAGATTGGACTCCGCTGCAGCGATCCTTGGCTCGCTGTAAAGGTACTGTATTGGCAGTACTCCGACCAGTCTCCTTCCAGCCTTTTCCTACAGATTCTTTCATCAAGATTTTTCATAATTCACCATTTTTATCCCTCACTCAAGGAAAACAAAGCACATTCCGGTCTCATATAACAAGACATTCAAAAATTCACCTAGTTTCACAGATATTATCACGTAAACAAGATTTCACATAAGATCAACGTCTTAAATAAATCAGATTACATCGTAACAAGAAAATTTACCAAAGATGCTATTATTTAAGGACAAGGCATCACCTTAACAACTAATAAAAATTATTTCCATGCATTCCATCACATTTGATCTCTGTTCTCCTACTCATGATTTTCAATACATTCTACTTGTGTTCCCTAGACCACCCAATCATGTAATAATAGAGTTTTTCTATTCATTTAACTAATCAGTCAATTCTATAGGGGGTGGTGTGCTATTCACCCAATTCTTAGCCTCGTAATCATATTTAATTAGTGACCCTATATGGGCTTGCATGATCACACGAATCCACCCCCCTATCCTCCTTACGAAGCCACTAAATTTATCTTCATTCCTCTTTACGATTTCTCATATACGAGCCAACACAATTCACGTTTCACCTCTTTTGCTCTTATGATTAATTCAAGACTATATGTGAAATACATTAATCACATGTACGTATATATTTATCTAATTGTAGTCTATCACACAAGGGGGTAAGACATAGCCTACCTGGGGACCAAGCTTTCGCCGAGTCAATTCCCAATCACATCTTTCGCCTCCATCATTGAGTTCTTGCGACCTCTCCTAGCTAAGGAGGGTAATTCTCTCCTCCTAGCTTCTTTTCTTGTTCCCCAAAAGTCTATTTCCTATTTTGGGCGTATTTATTAGATCCTTGTGAGGACTAGGTCTTTAAATCTAATTTAGGATGGGATTCCGCGCTCTTTACTTTGTATTCATCTGCTGCAGCCTGACCAGGGCTGTTGCAACAGTTCCGCTACGGCGGGCCGTTAGCCGCTGCGGCGGTCTAACGCTTGGGGTCCCACCGGCTTTTACCTTGGTCCTTTTGGGAGCGTATTTTACTAAGCTATTTAGTCCAAGGCGTCATCTTAATACAAAATTTAAATTTTTCCTTGAGTTTTGGGCAAGATGGTTTCTATAACGAGTGAACGGATCGTCACATGATAGGGCTTACGTGATCCCAACTATTACACTCAAGTGGGTAGAGTCGTCCAAAGCCTTGCCAGGGCTAAGGGTGCTACCATGATTTCGATATCGAGCTGAAGACTTAATTGGGTAGGGAAAGCTCACAAGGGAGGTCCCAAAGTAACTGGATAATTCTGTGTTGGCATGTAGTTTTGAGACCCGGGGTTTCGATGAACCCCTAGCCTACTCTGTGCTAGACACTGCTCCCAAAAACATGCAAATTGCTCTCCATCGTTTTTCAACAAAGATGAAACTATCGTCTTTCAACGAAGTTGATAATGAAATTACATGCATATTGTGAAATCTGAACATGGGTAGTCCTGGATCCAGACATACCATAAGCTGAATATAGGAGTATAGACTCCAAAACCACATGGTAAACTAATTTATAAAAGTGAACTGAATCATGAAAACATGCTAAATCTAAGTAGAATTACCCAAAATCTGAAGATCATGCATACTTGAAATAAACTTCACTAGTCAAAATTATAGATTCATATGTGAGTAATTTATAAACATAAATACATGCTAGATACTTCATCATACTTGAAATCATCAATCATAGCTAACTTTTCCATGAACTTGCATAATTAGGCATAATTTTTTTAAAACTTGAAACCATAAATTTATAATCAATTTGCATATAAAATCTGCCAATAAATCTTAAAATATATTTTTGAACATGAGGGGAATCGACCCATAAATAAATCATAGAGAATTTCATAAGTTTGAGTTAAAATCCCATATATCATACACTTGAATTAATACTTGAATTCATGAACTTGAAGGGAAGTTTGAGCATGAGAGTGAAAGGAAACTCTCATTCATGGCCCTACATACCTGAGTAAGCTGAATATACCCTCTTCCTTGAAAGCCCAAGATATTTGGGGAAAAACTTGAAGAATTCTAGGCTTGATCTCCTATGAAATCCTCTAAACTTGCATGCATGGGAAGGGAATGGGTTGGAATAGACTAAACCCTCTTAAAACCCTCCTAACAGAGCTTAAAACTATGTAGTTTAGGACTGAAGGGCTTAGAAATTACGAAAACACCCTTACTAAACTCGCAGAAAAACTGTTATTGCCAGTCCCAATAAGGGATTGAACGAGTCGTTACCCTACTAGACGACTCATCGTCCACTCTCGTCATCACTACTGGAACTTCTAATTTTTTTCTTCCAACTTTATCCAACCAACGACCGACTTGACGAGTTGTGAAGTGACACCACGAATCGTCCCTTCATCCGTTAAGTCCCTCTGAACCATATCCCTAATTCCAACTCTGCCCCTCTCCACGGGAGACTCAATGACTCATTGGGTGGCATGACGGGTTGTTCTTCGATCCACTGTCACTGCAACTTCACGACAAAGCACCACTACATGGGTCACTGAATGATTCCTCAAATGTCCTAACGGGCCATCTGATGAGTTGTTCCGTGATCAGGTGCATATTTACCTGTTTTCTCTGGTTCAACTCATGGGTCTGATTTTAGGAACTTTTAGAGTATTTCATTCAAAGGCTTTTCATGAGAGTATTTGCAACTAGATTATAATATAAGGTCAACAAATACCTCTGGCAATTAATTTACAATATTTTATAAATGAATTATCTCTTGAACATCATGTTCACGTTTCTTTTACGAGGATCTACATAATTCATTCCATGCATAATTTTTCAACTAATAATTATCTCTCCTCTAATATTAGAAAATTTAACATTTACTCCAACCTTATTTGGAGACACATCTTTGTGTGTTGTGGTGGAAGAATTGAAGTATACACTACATATGCAAAATTTTAGATGAAAATTATGTGATTTATGACCTTGAACCAACCATATAGAAGAACCTTGTTGGCTATATGCGTACAAATGCGGCTATGTTAAATAATACATCTCATAGCAAATTTTTATTTGAAAGTTTTATTCTCATTACGTATATTTATTTAGCTATAAATGGAGGCATACAATTTCTGCTTAAACCAACTTGGATAAAGACCAACACTATCAACATAATCTTATAATTGAAACCATGCTCATAATTTAATAATTTGAGCAAATAACCTTGCAAAAATTAAATTACAAGTTAATATCAAATGCACACGTGACTGTACCATAGATGCATCTATTAAATCATATTTTACTTTTCACATGGCGGGTGAATTGGACCCATATTCACCTTTTGATACATTTCAAAGGTTCACGAGATATAATCTAAACCTTAGCTGGTACGATAATTATTTTGTCATGAGAACAAACAACTCAACGGATTTCTTCAAGAATTTACTATTTCTTTAATAAATAACTATGTGAATTCTCATTTATTTTCATATCAAATTTGAACCGGTCATGCCAACTGATATATTTTCTGTAAACTTTTAGCTTACTATTGTATGTGATTCCATCAACATGCACATATTTGTGTACTATAAATAGAAGAAAAAGGTGGATAATATTACACATAAATATTTAAACCCGCTTAGATGTAATAATATGAAGATATTAAACCTTATAATAAAATATAGAATTAGTATAATTTATTTTTGACCTATTTCTTTGAAATTTAATAAATTTGTTTTGAGACTTATTACAATATCAATATTAAAAATAATTACATTCCTTCGAGTAGTAACAAATTAGCTCTTTCAGAGCTCTTAATTAATTTTGTAGTATCAAATATTTTATGACACCATCCATATATGGAATCATCTCCACCATAGAGAAATTTTTTTTATCGTTTTACTTTTTCCTTTAATATATTGTTTTATAAGATATGATAAAATATTTTTAACGTACCACAGGTACACAACTATGATAAATTCATACGATCACACAATAATATTCATTCTGGTCAAAACCTTCGTAGACAAGAGTTTTTTCTTGACTTTACTCTTTGATAGTTCATGACAAGACATGCTATAATATTTTTAGTGCACTAAAAGTATGTGACCAATGATCTTTATTTGTACCAACATAATTTTTTTTATTTCTCTCAAATCTCCTGTAAAGGTGAGTTCTGACATTTATCCAATTATACATAAGCACGCCCTTATCCATATCACTTATCATATCTTGACATGTTTACTTTCAAGAACGGTCAAGCATTCACTAAGCATATCACATGTCACATTCTCTTTAAAGAATTGATCTATAATTATTTATACGTGCTTCATAAATTTTTATTATAAGCTCATTATCATGCCTTGACATTTATTATATCTATATGATCCACCCTAATATCACTGTGAAAAGTCAAATGTGTCTCAATTTTATATTTCTTTCTTTTGGTGGAGGATTTATAAAATTTATCAAATTAGGTTGCACGACAATTGAATGCTCAATGACTTTTCACCATATGACTATTGATTGCAAAAGTTACCTTCACCTTTTGAAGACCATTTGTTCTTCCTTTAATATTACCACAATGATAAATATTATTATTTTGTCCCTTTATGCCTACAATCATACATTCAATCACTTGTCTTTTTCAGATATATTTTGCACTGCTATGACATTCTTTTTAGAAAATGGAGCAAAGTCAGTGGGGTAGGCTTCACATTATTATCAAGAATATATTATTTTGCCTTAGTCATTATTATACCATCAATATACTACGTTAGAATTTAAACGCAACGTCTTACCCATATATAAAGGCGTGTTAGGCTGTAATGTGATGGGACTCGAACCCAACTTTTTATCATCACGGTGCACATGATTTTAACCCCAGTCTTATATATTGGTGTGATGATACTTGAATCCACTCTCTTACCCTCAACCAATAGATCAAAATAATTAAATGAAACTCACCTACAAGCCTTTTAAAGATATTACCCCTTTATGATTATATGCATAATTGAATTAAATTTCAACAAAATATAAATACAATCAATAAAATTCAAAACATGGTTTTATAAGTCCTGTCAATAATCATTATGACTAAATGATATAATTAACGAAATAGATCTTTAACAGAAGAAAAAATGCACATCATATACACTTTCTACTTTTTCATTAACCAAAGACGAGTATATGTTCTGTATAAGATAATAATTCATGTATTCATACCATAATGATTTGCAAGCACAGTAGTCAACTGCTAGAAATATATCATTATCTTTTCTTGGCTTGTAAGATAAATGAAATGTCATTTCTAAAGTTTTGGAGAAAATAATTACTGAAACATACTCAATTTAATATGTTGAAGAATGAACGACCAGAATAGTACATATAGAATTGGACTCGTGCCACTTTGTTTCAATGAACACTGCAGTAAAATCATAAGTTAATTTATACACATCATAACCAATTTGAAGAAAATTAAAAACTCGTGTTAATAACGTATCATGAAATAAGAGTAAACAAGTAATAATATTAAATAATAACTAGGCAATTAGTCTTTTACTTAGATATATTTGAATATATTTGAACCGAAAATATAAGATGATGGATATATTTGAATTAAAAATATAACATGTAGGGTATATTTGAACTAAAAATATAATATGAAGGGTATACCTGAACTGAAAGTAAAACAAAGTATATTAAACTATTTCTAATAGTACGGGAATATGTGATTATTTTTCGTATTTTTAATAATATAAACAAATAATATTGGATTGAGAGAAAATATGAATAAACATCATTCTTATCAAGTCTAGCCTTTGATCTTCCAAAATGAAAGCATAATTAGCATGGGCATATTCACAAGATTATAGCGTACGAGTGAGAAAAGAACAACATTGCCTATATGTGGATAGAAATGACAGGACATGGAGGATCAAAGTAAAAGCAAAGGAAAGATGAGTAACAATCATGTGTATCTCAAGGGGTTTCTTTGAAGCAGTTCGCCCAGGAACAAAAAATAATTCATGCAGTTCTTCAGTTTTTGGGCGAACTGCGCCAAATAATTTTTTTGTTTAACTAATTGACGGAGTTAACAGGACGGCTATGCAGTTCGCCCAACGATAGACAAATTGCCTATTTTAGTTTATGATTTTTAAGACATGCCGTTTTGGTGTGAAGGACCAAAAAAAACCTTTTTGGTGCCGAACTCTAATATCCAATGTCACTATTTATAGGATGATATTGAGGGATACTAGAGGTTACTAGTAACATGATATTTGTTATATCTCAGGAGCTCAAAGATCGGACCCGGCAGTTGAAACGGGGAAAAATAAAAATTTGTTATTGCAGTCTCAGGACGAGTCATCTCACGACTCGTGAGGATAGCCCACGAGTCGTCAGGTGACTCGTGGGGAAGGCCTGAGTTTTGAGAAGGAGTCCTGGAAGAGTTGAGACTCCACGGGCAAGGCCACGACTCGTGGTCAGGACCCACGAGTCGTTGGGTCAGCTGTGGGGAAGGAAAATAGTGGGAAAAGAAATGATGAGCCAGTGTACTCAACGACTGGTGATCACGAGTCGTTGTCCCCCTGGAGAGTCGTGAAGTGACCCATTACGAGCCCAGGAGAATAAAGGATGCAATGCACTTGATGAGTAGAGTGACGAGTCGTTGCTCTAGGCCACGAGTCGTCTGGTCGTCCGTTAGGACCACCTGACAGTTATTTTCTGCGAATTTAGTAAGAGCCTTTTCGTAATTCCTAAGTTCCTAAGGCCTAAACTACATCATTTTAGCCTATGAAAGGTGGATTTTAGAGGGAGGAAACTATCCTAAGTCTTCATTCATGCATGCAAGAGAATATAAGAGTGATAGAGAGGTGATTAAAGGGTGATTCAAGGTTTTGTTCTTCAATTCTTTTCAATTCCTTTTTTGACATTCACGGGAAAGTAAGATTCGGCCATTATTAGGTCTGTAGGGTTACAAATGGGTTTTTCCATTTACACCCATGCCCATCCTCTATCGACTTATGAAAATCTATTCAAAAACCACATGGGTTTTTAATTCAATATTTGTGAAATTCGAATGATTTGCTAATTGGCTTTATGATTTATAATCTACATCATGCTTTATGAATTTGGATAAGATTTTACATCTAATTTTACTTATAAAACTATTGATTTCGATTTCTACTAAAATAAGCCTATTTAAGCATTATCTATGATGAATCAATTTTTGATCTTCGCTTTAATTGCTAATACTTATAAGCTCAACATGATTTCTGATTTGAAATATGAATTTATCCAATTACCCACCATGTTTTTGATGATTTTCAAGTTATATGTACGACCTACAAGTATGCATGAAACCTATGATTCACGAATTATGTTTTTGGCCGACTCACGAGCCTTATGTCATGGCTAGTTCACGTATGTACAAGAATGTTTATGATTATCATGATTTAACTAGCCCATGAATTCATGCATGTTATACTATGAGCACTATATATGTTTTGGGAGTAGTATCGAACACCGAGTAGGTTCGGGTTCTAGGTTCTGCCCCGAATCTCATAAACTACATGCCATTGTAGGTATGTTGGGACCTCCTTTGTGACTGTCCTCGACCCAATTGTCCCTTTTCATGGTGATATCACACTTTCATGGTCCTACCCTTGGCAAGGTAAAAATACCCTCCCGACTAGGGTTACAAGTTGGGCTTCAGGTGTGCTCATATGGGGTATGTCAGTTAAGAGAATCTCCCACTGTTCCTCATGATTTGTGCATGTTTATGACTACGTACGTTGGTTCAAGTAACGTTATTATGAATTTCGTTTCATGATTATGGTTACGATTGTATCACGAATGCTTTGAAAACCTTGAGCCTTATGATATATTATGTTATGATATTTATGATATGAACATGATGTCCTACTCTTATGCTGTTTATGAGCTTTTGCATATTTTAAATGTTCCGTTTTACTTACCTTGAATACTTGGTACATTCCACATACTGACCACATACTTTCTATGCTGTATCGTCTTATGATATAGGTTACGGCTCTCAGGCTCATCCTCATACCTAGATCATCTCAGAGTGTACTTTCAGCTTATTGGTGAGTCCTCATGTTCCGAGGGCTGTTTGACAGACCTTCATGCTATTTTATGTTTCAGTACTTGTTGGGGTTAGTTGCAGGTGTTGTCCCATCAGCCCATTGTACGTAGTAGAGACTTTCAGACAGTATGTAGTACCTAGCTTGCGTGTATGTCTTGCGATTTCCTTACGTTATGATATGTTATGATTTTGCTTATGTTTCTGCTATGCCTTGTGATTAGTCTTCCACTTATAATGAATGAAGTTAGATATATACTTATGCCATGGGTCGACTTGGGGTCTCTCGGGGTTCCTTGTCCCGTGTTACGATTCGATCTACGTTTGGGTCGTGATAACATTTAACTCATTTGAGATCATGAAAAAAAGAAGAACCGACCACATCAAAAATTTACGCAAGGTCTTCGAAAGGTTAAAAAAATATCAATTGAAGCTGAACCCGAAAAAATATGCATTCGGGAGAGGTGGGAGTTATTCTACATAATGAAGAAGATAAGAGATGGAAAATAATGTGCAATTATGGGATTTATTTCTAAGATAGTGGACATCCACAATAATTACTTTCATAACATCCTTGATATATGAAAATGATTCATAAATATACTTCATTCACTTATTAGTCTAAAACATCGCTTGACCATATATATTAAATTTACTAACTTTTAAATCCAAATCTGCTAACCCGTTTGATGAATTCGCTGAATATCGTAACTTTTGATTCATTCTTTGTTTTACGATGAGTTATTCGAGCAATTCCTTTATCCTGCTTTCACAAACATCTGTCTTTCATCTTATTATCATTAACTTTATTAATTTTATTACCATTTCATTATCAGGAAAAGATTAAAATTATTTTAATGAAGTCATAAAGGGAAATCTCAAGAACTACTTCATAATAATTATTTTGTTAGGAAAATATCTCAGAAGAATACAATTACTATAAAATTATGCTCTGTTCCATAATGACTGGTAAGACATTCGTTGAATTGAATAACCCCTTTCGTAAGTACAATCTCTACTCTTTATACAATGGTAAAGAAAATAGCAAATCATAATATTAATATTACATAGGATAAAAATAAGCTCAACACGTGGATAAGTTAAGATGAATAACAAATTATAATGTTAATATTATATAGAATAAAAATAAGCTCAACACGTGGATAAATTAAGATGAAGATACGCACTATAACATAATATATTTATTACTATGAAATCTAAGTTATGAATTCAAAAATTGTAGCTATTTCCTAGTAATACCTATAAAAATTTGAATTATGTGGCTACTACTAATTCATAAATTTTTTTAGCTATGAAAATCAAATTGACAAAACTAATTCCTCATTTTTGCTATAACTGTTAATAATCATGACAATAATTATCTAAATAACTATAACTTTATTGCTACAATAAGATTTTATAGCTAATCATAAATTTTGCCAC
>JACEIK010000214.1:336514-351648 GCA_018107945.1 Datura stramonium | reverse complement strand
CCTCCGTGACACGCTGCCATCGCGGAGGGGCTCTGCCCCGGCTCCTCCCGCGATGGTTCGACGAGTCACTTATCCGGTCTTTCCTCGGGCCTTTTCCTAGCATGTATGGCATTCAGAACTCTTAACCAACAAGCGGATAGGCCATCTACATGTCGATAATTTACGGGGTGTAACAGACTCATTGTCTCCATGCCCAGTTTTCCTACCTTTTCTAACGGAAGGTATCAATGACCCGTTCTTCATTCCAATGAACCGTTGTATCCTATCGTGGGTCATTCAAGTGAAGTCATCTTCTGAACTAGAACCAACGGCGACTTTCAATGGGCCGTAGTATCTACCAATGACCCGTTCTGAGATCCGTTGTTCAGGGTCGGGCAGTTGTCAGTTCTTTATGCCAGGGGTATTTTAGTATTTTCCCAGCTTTTTAAATTTGAAACCACATCGTTTTGGTTTCATATAGGAGAGAATTAAAGGGTTAGAGTTACCCTTTCCATTCATTCCTCTCAACTCCCTCAAGAACAGAACGTAAGAACTTATCTGAAAGCACAGAGCAGGAGCAAGAGTTTGATATTCTTCTCAGGGATTTTCACCAAGGTTTCTTCTACAGGTATGTGGGAATTCAGCAAGGAGATTGTTCTCCCCTTGCATCACCCAAAACTCTCTCTGTCTACTTTCAGTCCTAGCCTTAAGTTTGCGAATTTGAAGATATTGTTATCGTTCTTTGATTAATTCATGCGAAATCCTATCCTATGTTAATTGCATCTATTTTCCACCAGTTTGTAACTAAAATGATGCTTGTTTCAGTGAATTAGAAATTTATCCCTAGCTCTTTAAAAGTCAGAAACTAGAATCCTGTTTAAGTATTGAATTCTTGAGAATTGCTTGCATCTTTTAGAGTTAGGGGCTCCTATAATAATTGTATGTGTTAGAAACTCAGTGACATGTATGTTAGTCAGATTCAATCAGAAAGCCTATATACTCTGTATTACTCAGAATTGTCGGTCTAGCCTCAGTCAGATTTTAGCAAACCTCCGGGTTAACCAAAATAATTTCAGTTGATCAGTTTGACTATAGAATTTCTCGAGGTGTCAGTAGTACATCCCAGATATTAGGATCAGACTCAGAACTTAGTTTATTGGTCCATCAGGCGGTCATGACATTCTAGACTTATAACTCTGACTAGCCTTAGGACCCCAGTTCAGATTTTAGATTGTTATTAGATGGTTACGACGCTTCTAGATAAGAAGCTCTGACTAGTCGAGAGCCCAATTTCAGAATATGGTCCAATAAGACTCTTAGGGTATTTCTAGTTATATACACCTGACTAGTCTTGGGCCTCAGTTTTGAGCTATCAGCTTTGTGGTAAGTCTAGGATAATCCAATGGGAGTAGGACTTAGAACCGAGTGGATCGGGATTCAAGCACACCCAGGTTCCCAGAACTACGTTGCCAACATAGGTTACAGTTACAGATTATTGGCCTAATTGGCCCCAGACTTTTGTGGTCACCCTGTTCATGCCTTTATACCTTGGAAAGGTATATTGTGTCCTACCGGTGGGGTGTATACATCAAACTCCACGTCTAGCTCACGTGGTTATATGTCGGTTATAGACTCTCCCACTAGTCAGTCTAGTCCAGTTTCAGAATAAGCAGCTCAGTTCAGTTTCAGCTCTATTAGCTTAGTTAGTTTAGTACAGTATCTTAGACTCAGAACTTTCAGACTTAGGGCATGTCTTTGACCACCAGACAGGGTCATTTTGACCATCTCAGTTTACTTCAGATTGTTCAGTTCAATTTATCAGTTGGTCACTGCATGTCATTTCAGTTTAGTCATCTATATATTTATCATTATGCTTCTCTCACTTACTTAGTACATTTAAAGTACTGACGCATACTTTTATGTTGTATCGTTTCNAGCTGATATGAACTGAATCAAGCTTTCTGTACTAATAAGGCTCTCACTTACTTAGTACATTTAAAGTACTGACGCATACTTTTATGTTGTATCGTTTCATGATACAGCCGCAGGTTGTCAAACCCAATGCTGTTAGTTGATTCGTTCAGATCTCTCCATCAGCAGCAGCAGTGTGAGTCCTCATATTCTAAGGGCGTTATTTCATTCATGTCAGTTTTCTTTATCATTTTCAGTTAGACTTAGAGTTAGTAGGGGGCTTATCCCAACAATTCCTCAATTAGATAGCTTTTAGACATAGACTTAATTTTAGATTCCCAGATATTTTAAATCTCTATGCTTAGTTTTTAATTTTCATAAATGCTAGTATGTATTATTTCAAAGCTTCCGCTATGCATGTTTTACTCAGAATACCACTGTATGATAGACCAAGGATTGACTTAGGGTTACTTGTGACTCCAAGTACCGTGTTTCGTCTAGGGTGTAGACTCGGGGTGTGACACTTTTGGACTAACAAATGCTCCTGCATATTTTACGAATTTGATGAACAGGGTGTTCAATCAATATTTGGTCATGTTCGTGATTGTGTTAATAGACGACATTCTCATATTCTCGAAGCAAGGAGGACTATGCCACTCATTTGAGGATTGTACTACAGACTCTTAAGAATCGCCAACTGTTTGCTAAATTTAGCAAGTGTGAATTTTGGCTGAACTCAGTAGCATTCTTGGGCCATGTGGTGTCAAGTGAGATATGCAAGTGGACTCCCAAAAGATAGAAGATGTAAAGAATTGGGCTAGACTAGTTAATCCTTTGGATATCAGGAGTTTCTTGGGTTTAGCTGGCTACTTCAGAAGGTTTATTGAGGGATTTTCATCTATTGCGGCGCTGTTGACTAAGTTGACCCAGAAGAAAGTTAAATTTTAGTGTCCAGATTCCCGCGAGAAAAGTTTTCAAGAGTTAAAGACTCGACTCATGCCAGCCCCAGTATTTACCCTACTTGAGGGTATAGATGGATTTGTCATGTATTGCGATGCCTCTAGGGCTGGTCTTGGTTGTATGTTGATGCAGCATGACAAGGTCATTGCGTATGCCTCTAGAAAGCTTAAGACTCATGATAAGAATTACCTGACGCATGACCTAGAATTGGCAGCAGTGGTGTTTACATTGAAAATTTAGAGGCACTATTTATATAGAGTGCAAGTGGATGTGTTCACGGACAAGAAAAGTCTTTAGTATGTGTTTATTCAAAAGGACCTGAATTTGCGACAAAGAAGGTGGTTAGAACTTCTCAAGATTATGATTTGAGTGTCCTTTATCATCCAGGCAAGGTCAATGTAGTGGAGGATGCTCTTAGCAGGCTATCCATAGAGAGTGTTTCTCATGTGGAAGATGGAAAGAAAGAGTTGGTGAAGGATGTGCACTACCTTGCATGATTAGGAGTTCGTCTTGTGGACTCGATGGATGGTGGTGTCGTTGTTTAGAATGGTTCAAAATCTTCCTTGGTGGCTGAGGTCAAGGCTAAATAAGATGAGGATCCTATTTTAGTAAAGATGAAGGAAGCAGTTCAAAATCAGAAGGTAGAGGTATTCTCCCAAGGTGGGAGATGGTGTACTTCAATATTAGGGTCATTTGTGTGTTTCAGATATTGATGACTTGAGAGAGCGGATGTTTCATGAGGCTCATGGATACCGATATTCTATACATCTAGGTGCCACCAAGATGTACTGTGGCCTATGAGAAGTTTATTGGTGGAATGGTATGAAGAAGAACATAATAGAGTTTGTGGCTAAGTGTTTGAATTGCCAGCAAGTGAAAGTGGAGCATCAAAGACCAGGAGGTGTGCTTCAAGACATCAGTATCCCCACCTGGAAGTGGGAAAAGATCAATATGGACTTTATCATAGGGTTGCCTTGTACACATCGTCAGTGTGACTCGATTTGGGTGGTTATGGACAGGTTGACTAAAACAGCTCATTTTCTACCAGTCAAAACTATCGTTCAGATGAGGACTATGCTAAGTTGTATATTCGGGAGTTAGTTCAGTTTCATGGTGTTCCATTGTCCATCATATCAGACAGAGGTACTTAGTTCACTTCATAGTTTTGGAAGTCGTTTCATAAGGGACTTTTTACTCAGGTCAAGCTTAGCACAAGTTTTCACCTGCAGGCGGATAGTCAGGCTGAGCAGACCATTCATAATATTTAGAATATGTTTAGAGCATGTGTGATTGACTTCAAAGGTATTTTGGATGATCATTTACTTCTTATCGAGTTTTCTTACAACAACATTTACCACTCCAACATTCAAATGGCTCTGTTTGAGGCTCTTTATGGGCGGAGATGTAGATTGCCTATTGGTTGGTTTGAAGTAGGTGAGGCTACATTGATAGGGCCAACTTCAGTTCATGAGGCTAAGGATAAAGTCCAACTTATAAGGAAAAGTCTGAAGAATACTAGTGTATGATAGACCAAGGGTTGAATTGGGGTTACTTATGACTCCAAGTACCGTGTTTCATCTAGGGTATAGACTCGGGGCGTGATAAACTTTGTATCAGAGCACTAGGTTTAGAGTATCCTTGGAAAGTCTTAAAGTCGCATCGAGTAGAGTCCTTTTCATGGGTGTGAAGCGCTCCACACTTATGACGAGGAGGCTGCAAGATGTTATTAGGAAAACTCTCTTATGTTCATACTCCTTATCATGCATTAATGTTCAATTCCAGAAACGCCCTTCTAACTCGTGCTCTATTTCATTTCAGTGAACCATGCCTCCCAGATGTGAAAATGGAAGAAGGGCCGGTAACGCCAACAGACTTGCCCCACCAGCCCCCGCATCTCCTCAAGATGATTCAATCTCTACCGCCGAATTTCGGGCGACCATCCGATTGCTGGCCCAAATAGTCACCAACCAGGTGAACCAACAGGTGGTTCCAGTAGCCACGAACAGGACGAAAACAACTGCGAGGGTGCGGGACTTCACCCGTATGAATCCTCCATCTTTTTAGGGATCCAAAGTGGGGGAGGATCCCCAGGAATTCTTGGATGAGATCAGGACGATCACCCGCATTATGGGTGTTAGCTCTTCTGAAAGTGTTGACGTAGCTGCCTACCAGTTAAAAAGGGTAGCTCAAGTCTGGAATGACCAGTGAAAAGAGGGGCATCCAGTGGGAGCAGGACTAGTGGAGTGGGAAGAATTCCGCACAACTTTCTTGGACAGGTTTTTCCCTCGGGAGCTGAGGGAGGCAAAGATGACGGAGTTTATGAATTCGCGACAGGGGAATAGAATTGTGGAGGAGTATGCTCTGGAGTTTACTAGGCTATATAAGTACGCTCCAGAGATGGTAGTGGAGCCAAGGGCTCACATGCTGAAATTTGTAAATGTAGTGTAAAATCTGGTCCTCAAAGAGTGCAGGACGACGATGTTGATTAAGGATATGGACCTCTCCAGCTTGATTGTTTATGCCCAGCAAATTGAGGATAAAAATTTAAAGGATATGGAATGTAAGAACAAACGGGCAAGGACTGCCAGTCAGATTTCGGCCATCAGAGGTCTAGCAATAGTAGCCGCCCGCAGCAGTAGCAACAACAACAGCAGCAGAGATCCTCATCACCCAGTTCAGTTAGTGCCCCAAACTTTTGGTCCCGCTAGGATCGGAGGGGTGGGTCATCTGACACTCAGTCTCAGACTCATAGTACCGGGAACAGGTATCCATCTTTCCCCAAGTGTGGAAGGAATCACCCAGGAGAATGCCTTCAGGGATGAGAGGATTGCTTTGGGTGTGGACAGCTTGGGTATAGGCTTAGGGAGTGCTGTCAGCAGGGTGAGGGAGATCACAATCTGCCACCACTAAAACAAAGTAGCCTTTTAGTGGCAAATATATAATGGAAATAAGGTAGTTTACACTAAATTAGATTTTAGAGTTACCTATATTGACAATTAAATTTTAACCGATAAAAAATATATATTTAGTTACGATTAATTAAAAAAGAAACGGTAATAAGATATTAACCAAATATTCCCTTAACCAAATATTCCCTTAATTAGTCAAAGGTTCCTAAATCTTCCATCTTCAGCGTGCTCTTCTCTTCTCTACAGAGCATGAGCTCCTCTCCGATTCCAACGACGAGACATCCATAGCCTCTGATTCCTTGGTAAGTTTAATTATCACTAAATATGAAAGCTCATTCACAGCTTTAATGTAGTTTTTGAGCAATTCAAATCTTTCAATTCAGATCTGAAGCAAGCATTCCATCTAAAGTCTCTGATTGCTCTTCTCTTCTTGCTCACCCACTCTTTCAATCTAGATCTGAAGCGGTAATCTCTTTTTCTCTTCTCGCTCAATGCGGTAAGATAGCACTGCAATCTGAATCTCCCTAATAAGTTTTGATTTTCCCTCTATGAAGTTTGTTGGTAGTTGTTCTTGCATAATTGACTCTACTAATACCATCAATGTTTTGCTACCAAGCTTACAAATAAGTGTAAGGAAGATATCAGATATCTTGATATACATTGATAGATGGTGCACCTGTTGTAATGGCTTTCAAATTTCTTTTGTCCCGTTAGTGGTTGTTTTGTGGCTTGTCCCATGCTTCTTATTTGTTTTTGTGTTAGAGGGAGGATAAGATTTCCTCACCTCTTCAGTTGTGTTGGTGATGTGTTTCTTCAGCCTTAACGTGCATCGCCTAGATTTGAATCCACAAGTCCTTATGATAGTTAAATTTAGTGCTCAATTTATATTATAAAAGAGATAGTTGAAGTAAAATAGTATAGGAAAAACATGAAGTAAAGTAGAAGACTCTTAGTTTGTATGTTTTCACTCAAGACTAATACAGTCAGATTCTACAAATGCTGAGCAAAGGAAAAGAAAAGGATCCTATTACGAATTCAGCCACTGTTGGTGCCACAAGTATATTGTTGCTTATATGTGTAAGCTAGTAGATTATGACTGGATTGTGGACATAGATGCATTTAACCATATGGTTTATAATCTGGATCTACTAATCTAAAGATTATGAATAAAGCAGCTTCTTCTTTCGTTCCTCTAGAGACTCCATAAGCTGAGCTTCTCATGAGAATCATCCCCTCCCTTCCATTAATTTTATACTTGTTGGGTGTAATTTTTACCTAGTTGATGCATCACAGATTAGTTTTTTCATCTTCTCCGCATGACACTCTAGTTTATATATTTTAGCATTCTCGTGTGTAGTTTTCACAAGGTAATGATACATTGGTACCTCTTTTTTTTCCGTTGAAATTCCAGTGGTAATGTCTAGTTTAGCTACTTTGTTGATTGCCTGTTAGTATGAGTTCACTTAATATAATAATGCCTGCATCACAGATTGGTTGTCACTGTACATGTTCATGCAATAAACAAATTTGATAATATTATTATTAGATAGCTAACTGGTTTCTATTCTCTGTGACTCTTACTTCTATATTGGGAGACCTCTCCCGAAGCTAAAGAAATTTAGGATTTGAATAAGTTTCACTTTGCACCTAAAGGAGGAAATATGAATATTGCAACACTTCATCACCTCACGGTCCTTTCGAACCTTAATTTAAAGAAATTTTTGAACAAGAAAGTGGTATCTATCTTTGGCTTATGGGAAACTAGTCCAAGATATATCATCAACTGCACAACAGACCACGAGTAATCACTTTTGACTGTAAGAGAAGAAGAGACCTCTAAAGTCATGAAGCTTTGATTGATACCATTGTTCAAGTACTTGTAAATCTGATTAGAGTTGTTGGAGTACCTGTAACATCAAAGATTTGAATGGCCACAGGAAAAGTTAACATATTATGTAACAAAATTTCTTCACAGGAAAAGTTAACATATTGTGTAACAAAATTTCTTCACAGGGAAAATTTGTATCACTCTGTTGCAGTAACATGATGCACATTTTCTGTACTCTGCTATGGCATTACTCTTTTCGTTTTCCAACTACCAGTTCTTGCTCTTACCGGGGCAAATCGATTAGTCTTCTTGAATATTGCTAAGGTAGCAAGTTGATCAAATGATTCCACCATCTTTATAGTATAAGAAACTATGTATATGAGTATTGAAGCTACTGGGGCATAGGAATGATATCAGAAAAATTCATTTCCTCCCATGAACTATTTGTCTACAAATAGAGATTCCCTTCCACTCCTCTACTTTCAAAATTTTCTCTTGCACTTTTCTGTTTCTTATTTGTTAATTCTAGCTGCCTAACTCTACAAACAGTGCTTTTTTCTAAGGTTTGTGTAATCAATTTAGGGGTGTCATTGTTTCCCATAAATTTGATTTAATAAGCATAAATCAGCTGACAAAGTTGGTAGTAGTACTAAAAAAACTAAGAGGGATATGTTTAACTGACAAAGTTAGTAAAGCTTATTTATCTCGTTGTCTCTCTGTGCATTTGTTGGTTTTTATTTTCTTTCATCTTATTTCTTTTATATGGTTGGAGTTGCTTCTGTAGTTAAAATTTATGTGGTTGATGTGAGTGTTTAATCTTCAGAATGACTAGAATAAAGTTAAATATGTTAGTATTCTAGCTAAATGGCATATATTTTATTTAGAACTACTACGCTGATTATTTTATCTTTTATGCCAAAATATTTTTTATTTAGAACTACTATGCTGATTATTTTATCTTTTATGCTAAAATACTGTTTTATTGTAATTGTAGAAAAGTAAGAACTTTCTTGAACAATCATGGAGAATTCTAGTAGTATAAGATGAATTGATTATAGTAGAGTCAGTAAGGAGTATTTAGATGGAGTAGAAAATTTTTTAAACCATGCCTTTCGTGAAAAACAAGATGGAGGAACAATTTCATGCCTTTGTACAAAATGTGTGCTATACTATCAAGTTAATCGGGCAATAGCATATGATCATCTCGTTATTAATGGTATTATGTCATCATATGATACTTGGTTTTGTCATGGAGAGTCTCTCAATGGATCAACAAGTACCTAAAAAACTAATGACAGGCAAGAAGCTTTAAGGGGCGATGGTATGAGAGGAATGATACATGATGCTTTTGGAAGCTTCACCCAGTTCATGGATGATAATATTAGTGAAAGGGAAAAGATAGAGCCAAACGTAGAGGATAATAATCCTCATCCATCAAGAAATCAACCTAACCCAGAGGTGGATAAGTTTGAACCACTCGTGAAAGATTTAAATGAAGAACTTTACCCTGGCTGCAAGAAATTCAGTAAGCTGCCATTTGTTCTTCAACTTTACCGTATAAAACTATTGTTCAAATGGTCAAATGAATCTTTTGATGCTTTTATTGGTTTATTTAAGGATGCATTACCTGAGGGTGAGAAGTTGCCTCATTCATTTTATGAGATTAAAAAGATAGTTAAGGGTCTGGGATTAAATTATAAAAAGATTCATGTTTGTCCCAATGATTGCATGCTTTTTAGGAATGAATTTGCTAAGAAGGATGTCAACGAATGCCTAATTTGTGGGGCTCCTAGATGGAAAAACAATGTCAAGAAAATTCCAGCCAAGGTCCTAAGACACTTTCCTCTAAAACCAAGACTACAAAGATTATTTATGTCTTCAAAAATATCTAAAATGATGCGATGGCATCATGAAGAACGGAATAGAGATGGAGTTCTACGACATCCTGTAGATTCTGAAGCTTGGAAAGCTTTTTACATTAGACATTTAGAATTTTCTAAAGATTCCCGCAATGTTCGCCTAGGATTAGCTAGTGATGGCTTTAATCCGTTTGGCACGATGTGAAGTGTTTACGGTACATGGTTGGTGATTCTGATTCCATATAATCTTCCACCATGGTTGTGTATGAAACAAGAGTTCTTCATTTTGTCCTTGCTCATTCCTGGACCAAAAGGACTTGGAAATAATATTGATATCCTTCTAGAACCATTAATAAAAGAGTTAAATGATTTGTGGGGTGTGGGGGTAGAAACCTATGATGCCTTTTCTAAGGAGACGTTTCAATTGCGAGCTGCTCTCATATGGACCATAAATGATTTTCCAGCATATGGTTCTCTATCAGGATGGTGCACTAATGGTCAATTTGCATGCCCTTGTTGCAACATAAACACTCAATCTAAAAGGCTGAAATATGGTAAAAATTTTTGTTTCACGGGCCATCGACGTTTCTTGAAGCAAGGGCATAAATATCGAAATGATGCAAAATAATTTGATGGGACTAAAGAATTAAGATCTACACCTTCTACAATATCCGGTTCACAAATTCTAAATCAAGTTAGATGCATAAAGTTCACCCTCGATCAGTTGAGTGAAAAGGCAAGCGGGGTGATGAAAAACACGTGGAAAAAGAGGAGTGATGTGCCGTGATTTTATGGCACTTTTGGCGCTTAAAACCAAGAAATTATGCACATTCCATGTATGTTTATATGGGTATGATGTGTTTTGTGCTTAATGTGCAGGAAAACAGGTTTGGGAGTGAATTGGTTGAATTAATGCTAAAAATAACTGATAGGTGACTGCCAGACACTTAACGAGTCATTGGCAGGAGGCATCACCCGTTGCTTAAGGCGTGGGCAAAAGTTGGAGTTTGGAAGAGAAAATTCCAACAAAGTGGCCAGTGAAGTTGACGACAGACATCACGAGTCGTCACATGAAGGAACGACTCGTTGGCAGGCCACTGGAACCATCCATGAAGTGCACTGGATTTTTGAAGGAGTCAGTCCACGAGGGACCTAACGACTCCTGCTCAGGCACGACGAGTCGTTAGGTGACCCATTTCCATAATTGGGTGCGATGCTGAGGACGACAAATGTAAGAAAGGAACAACTTGTCAGAAGGCCTAATGACCCGTCACCTAGCCCGTCGCCACTGCCGACCAGGTTTCCAGTTTTATTTAGGAAAAGGATTTCTTGGAACTATAAATACCCAATTTAGGTTTATTTTTAAGAGACAATTTCTGAGAGGATTTGGAACGATTTTTGAGGCGATTCTTGAGAAAATTTTCATAAAAAATTGTTCTTGATTAAAGAAAAAAAAGCAACATTGGAGTTTTATTCAATGTACGTGGTTTTTATTCTACAATAATTTGTAAGTTGCAATTATGATTTCTTTAATATTTTGTGATTGCGATAACACAAACATGAGTAGCTAAACCCATAAACTAGGTTTGTGGGAACCAAGATGAATTAACACACATAGGTAAAAATACTTAGTGATTCTTGAACGGGGTTTTATGCATGTATTGTTTTTCCCTTCGTTTTGATTGATTCTTGACGGTTGCAAACGTTAGGACTTGCATTATTCTTACCTACCGGACCAAGGAGGTATAGAATGGAAAAAGGGGTTAACAACGGAGATTTGAGGCTATCAACCCTCATCTAATAGCTTGAACTTGTCCGGGGATAGCTAATCCGATATTAAGGGTAAGGGTCAACTAAAGTACACCCGTATACGGACCAAGTTGCATGGTGAAAATCATCTAGATAGGGGACCAACCATTTAGGCGAACCTAACTTACCAATATTGCATGTTAAACACTGGAATAGATCACTAGTGTATAAGCCTTGTGGTTATGAAATCTTGGGGAACACAATCCTAGTCAAATCGTTAATTGAATACAAACCAAATTTGATTTCAATATTCAGCAATTTTACTTTTTTTATTATTCTATGTTTTCCCCCCTTTGGAAATAAGTAAATCAATAGTAATAGTTATTCGCATTAACCTAAGTTCTTACTATATTCCCTGTGGGATCGACCTCAACCTTTGTTGGGTTCTATATTTGACAATCGACCGCTTATATCTCAATTGCGAGGTGTAATTTGAGAGAAACCAAATTTTGGCGTCGTTGCCGGGG
Organism: Datura stramonium; assembly: GCA_018107945.1. Classification (NCBI taxonomy): domain Eukaryota; kingdom Viridiplantae; phylum Streptophyta; class Magnoliopsida; order Solanales; family Solanaceae; genus Datura; species Datura stramonium. The sequence continues at coordinate 339,926 of JACEIK010000214.1, read as the reverse complement.
AATACGGCTAAGGATTTTGTTAATTGTGTTAACTTTACTGTTGGTTCTTGTTTCCTTTTTATTTTTTTTCTTTGTTTTTGTTTTTGTACTTAACAGGTCTAGCCAGGGAGGAGTCTTTGTTTCTTGATGACTTAGCAGCCGTTCTGATGGGCAATGAGGCTGAGGAGATTCATGGGAGTGAGGAGATTGTAAATGCACTTGTTGGAATGGCATCATACACTTACGCTCCAAAGAAGATCGATCTTGATTTTAAAATCAGATGACCCCACCAGCCAAGCCATCTATTGAGGAGCCTCCAATGCTAGAGCTCAAATCATTCCCATCCCATTTACAGTATGTATTCTTGGGAGCCGGTAACACTTTACCGTTCATTGTTGCAGCTGACCTGGAGGAATGGTAAGTGGAGGCTCTGGTCTCCGTCTTGAAGAGATACAAAAAAGCTATTGGGTGGACCATTGCAGATATTATTGGAATCCCAACCGGTATTTGCACTCACAAGATCCAGCTAGAACCAGATTGCATTCCAAGTATTGAACATCAGGTAGGTTGAACCCACCTATGAAAGAGGTGGTCAAGAAGGAAATCATAAAATGGTTAGATGCAGGTGTCGTTAATCCTATTGTAGACAGCAAATGGGTGAGCCCAATCCAGTGTGTACCGAAAAATGAAGGAATCACGGTGGTCCCAAATGCAAACAATGAGCTCATTCCTCTAAGACCAGTCACCGGTTGGAGAGTATGCATGGATTATAGAAAGCTGAACTGGTGGACACAGAAAGATCACTTTCCGATGCCATTCATGGACCAAATGCTAGACAGACTTGCAGGTAGAGGATGGTATTGTTTCCTTGATGGGTATTCGGGGTACAATTAGATTTTTATAGCCCTTGAAGACCAAGAGAAGACCACATTCACTTGCCCATATGGTACATTTTCTTTTAAGAGGATGTCGTTCGGGTTATGTAATGCATCCCCCACTTTTCAGCGTTGCATGATGTCTATATTTTCTGACATGGTGGAAGACATCATCGAAGTCTTCATGGATGATTTTTATGTGGTGGGTGACTCATTTGAGGACTGTTTGGCTCATCTGAGAAAGGTTCTTTAGAGATGCGAAGAGACAAATTTGGTTCTTAACTGGGAAAAGTGCCATTTCATGGTGAAGGAAGGAATAGTGCTAGGCCACAAGATTTCTAGTAAGGGTATGGAGGTAGACCGGGCCAAGATTGAAGTGATTGCTAGTCTACCACCTCCAATTTATATGAAAGGTGTTCGAAGCTTTTTGGTCCATGCAGGGTTCTACAGAAGATTCATCAAGGACTTCTCCAAAATTGCACATCCATTATGTAAGATACTCGAGAAGGAGGTGAAGTTTGTTTTTGATGAGGCATGTCTGAAGGCGTTCGGATGTCTGAAAGAGAGATTGACCATGGCCACCATTATCGTGGAACCTGACTGGTATTTGCCTTTTGAAGTGATGTGTGACGCTAGCGGTATGACCCTAGGAGCTGTGTTGGGCCAAAGGCGTGAAAAGATTTTTCATCCAATTTATTATGCTAGCAAGGCTCTTAATGCAGCTCAGAAAAATTATATCGTGATAGAGTAGGAGCTGTTGGCTGTAGTTTTTGCATTTGAGAAGTTTCGGGAATACTTGCTCGGAACCAAGGTGATAGTCCACATAGACCATGCAACTTTGAGATATCTGATGGCTAATAAAGATGCCAAGACACGGTTTATTCGATGGGTTTTCCTGCTACAAGAGTTCGAGTTTGAGGTAAAAGATCGAAAAGGGACTGAAAATCAGGTTGCAGACCACTTATCCAGATTAGAGCCTGATGCAACACTTAAAAATGAGCATGATATAGATGATGCATTTCCAGACGAGCAGGTTCTAGAGGCATCTCAAGATATCATCCCATGGTTTGCAGACTTTGCTAATTATCTGGTGAGTGATGTTGTACTGTAGCACTTATCTTTTCACCAGAGAAGAGAGTTCATGTTCTATGTGTAGAAATTCTTCTGGGATGAGCCCTACTTATTCCGCATATATGCTGATGCGGTTATTTAGAGATGTGTGCCCGAGGTAGAGATGCTGAGTATATTTGAAGCCTGCCACTCATCCCCTGTTAGAGGCCACCACAGCGGGATCCGCACAACCCATAAAATCCTACAATGTGGGTACTATTGGGCAACCATTCACCAGGATGCACACGATTTTGCAAAGGTATGTGATGCATGTCAAAGACAAGGAGTCATATCACGAAGGCATGAGCTTCCTCTTACTCCCATCCTCGTTATTGAGCTATTTGATATATGGGGCATTGATTTCATGGGCCCATTTGTGAGCTCAAATGGGATGAAGTATATACTTGTCGCTGTTGACTGCGTTTCAAAATGGGTGGAAGCAGATGCTCTGCCAAATAATGAAGGGAAGAGTGTCACGAAGTTCTTGAAGCAGAATATATTTGCAAGATTCGGGACCCCCAGAGCCATCATTATTGATGGGGTTTCGCATTTCTATAACTGGTTGTTTCGCTCTTTATTGGAAAAATATGGGGTCAAACACAGGGTGGCCACACCCTATCATCCACAGTCTAGTGGGCAGGTTGAAGTCACCAACAGAGAGATAAAGACTATTTTGGCAAAGACTGTGAATGTAAACCGGACAGATTGGGAAAGAAAGCTAGATGATTCTTTATGGGACTATCGGACCGCCTTCAAGACTCCTATAGGTATGCCTCCGTATAAGCTTATTTATGGTAAGGCATGTCATCTCCCGGTCGAACTTGAGAATAAAGCTATGTGGGCGCTCAAGAAGTTGAATCTGGATTGGAACGAAGCTGCGAACTTGAGGCTTGATTAGTTGAATGAGTTAGATGAATTTCGTTTGAAAGCCTATGAGAGTTCTGAAATTTACAAGCTAAGAATGAAAATTCAGCCTGACCGAAAAATCGAGTAAAGATAATTCAGTTGAGGAGATATGGTACTTTTGTTTAATTCTAGACTTTGGTTGTTTCCTGGAAAGTTGAAGTCTAAGTGGCTGGGACCTTATCGAGTGGTTCAAGTATTCTTCCATGGAGCAATCGAATTGGAAAACCAGGAAGGAAAGCGGTTCAAGGTAAATGGTCAGCGGGTCAAAGCTTATTTTGGGAGAAGCGAAGAACTCAAACTGGTAGACCTGTGGACTTTGAGTGAAGTCTGAGTAACTCAAGTGACTTGCATCGTGCCGCAACGTTAAATCAGGTGTTGCATGGGAGGCAACACATGGAGGTGTTTTGGTGAAGTCTGAGTAGCCAAAACACCCACATCGTGACACTGTTCGGCTGTCTGGATGACTACACGCAAGTGCACGTGGTCGAACAAGTAGTAAGTGGCTCAAGTAAGCCAAGTATCAATCCCACAGGGACTGGACT
>JACEIK010000214.1:300859-326976 GCA_018107945.1 Datura stramonium | reverse complement strand
TACAATTTACATGAGAATGTACAAACATTGTTGGATAAACAAGGCAAAAACGATGTATTTGAGTATCACTTGGGCATATAAATATGCCCCAGATCAGCCACAACGTTAAATCAAGCGCTTCTTGGGAGGCAACCCAAGTTGTAAATGTAATAAAAAGTTAGTGTTAACGTTTGTTGATGGGTGCAGGTTAATAAGATGGAAAATCTGAAGTTGGAACCAAAAACTGGAACTTCAGTTCTGGTGTAAAAAAATTACAGAACGAGTCTTCGTCTAACTTGACGACTTGTTTAGCCAATTCGTGAAGAGAACTGCAGAAAACAGGGGAGCAATGGGTGACTTCACGAGTCGTTTCTCCAAGGAATGAATCGTTAGGTCCCCCATCAAGTACACTGGATCTAAGATTGAATTAAAAGAATAAGGGTGTTAACATTTCACTCGACGAATCGTTGGGAAGCCAAACGAGTCGTTAAGTGACCCGTCCTGAAGCTACATCAGTCCAAGGACCACGACTCAGGAAACGGCTCATTGGGTGACACCACGAGTCGTTACATGACTCGTTAGGTCCCAGGTAAGTTAACCTAACCCAACCCACAATTGGAATTGGGTAAATTTTTAGATTAAAATATCCATCTCCCCGTTGAACTTAAACTTCCCTCTCCTTCTCTTCTTCTTCTTCTTCAATAATACCTCATCGACAAGAACCTTCAACCATTGCACACATATTCACTGAAGCACACTCATAATTGCTATTGCACTCCATCTCTGATAAATCAAATTGGAAGTAATCTTCCCCATGAAAATTTCCGGAATGTCATTGGAAATTAATCAAGAAATTTCGAAGACCCATGTGTGAATGACTTGAATGTACTTCAATTTATATCGTCTTTATATGTGCCTCGTGATGTAGATAAATCCTAGGAAGAGTTAAACATTGAATTTTGATCGTATGTTCACTTGGGTTGATTTTAAATTGAGCTTCTATGTTTGTGGGATTGAAACTAGAAAGAGGAGGAAGATGAACAGGAACTCTTGAGCACGAGCCACATCACGAGTCGTTGGCTCACCAAACGACTCGTTATGTAACTCGTCCTAAGTGGTAAAATTAAGCTAATAGACAGTGTACTAACGACTGACCTAACAACTCATTGCCTTTGGCAATGACTCATTGGGAACAACCATCAAGTACACTGGAACAACTTGAAGAAAGGCTAGTCTGAGACGACGAGTGACCTCACGAGTCATTGCCAGTGGCAACGACTCGTTTAGTCACCTGTCAGGACCACTGGGCACCAGCTTATAAATGTTTTCTGTTTTATCTCATCTTGTGTACTAACATTGTTTCCACAGGTACAATGGCTCTATGAGATACACCAAATAAGGGTCAAACCGAAAAGCAGGTACCTAAGCGCAGTCAACCATCATAACGAAGGCTGCGAGATGATCCATCCTCCTCTGAAGAGTCGAGTGGTTCTAAAGAGGAATGTGAGGTATCGGAGGAGCAGCTAGTGAGGAGGACGACCAGGGTTAGGGCTCATCAAACTTCAAATCCGGCAGCCCTGGTCGATACTCCCACTCCACTTGCAAGAGATCCACCCAGCCGCACTAATGAAAGCATTAGGGCTATTGCTGCACTTGTTCCTGAGGCTCCCACAGCTTGGCACAATACCGAGAGAGTTGATGAATTGCATGCTTAGCGAGGGGACTCTGACAATGAGCTGACCGAGACATCGGGAAAATCAAATGAGCAACTGAGAAATGTGAGGATATGGTGTTTCCATGGCATGCGGGCTATATACAATTGAGATATCGCTCCCAATGACAAAGGCAATCTAAAAAGGAGCATATACGAGGAGCCAAGGCCGATCACCACCAGGTTGAAAGACCTTCCTGAGCTACAAGCAGTCTTTGATAAATACAAGTTTGGGTGGTTGATCGAGCCTTCAGGTAGCTATAGCCCATGTCTGGTTCGAGAATTCTATGCAGCCACCTAGCAGCGGTTAGCACTAGGAGGACAGGATTGGAAACATAGACCCGCATTGAATCAAGTGTTGGTGCGTGAGACTTCAGTCGATATATCTGAGGAAATGATTTCCAGGATGCTGTATGGGCCAGCTTATCGCGCTCTGATGAACACGACATAGTTTGATCATAGGCTATCTGAGCTGAGGAAAATCAAAACTAAAAAGTTGAATAGCATGGAGCGTATACAACAGTACACTTGGCTCTCTCGAATCATTGCCACTAAGGGTCCGCTAGTTGAATGGCTGCATGGTACAGAGTCGCAGATAAAGAAGGCTACTTTGAACTTTCAAGCAAAATTTTGGTGGTTACTGGTGAGGCACAGGCTGGTACCAACAAGTAATGACAATATACTCTCACCCGACAGAGCAACACCGGTAGCCAACATAATGGAGGGGTATGCAATCAATTTCCTGCGATTCATTGCAGAGGAGATTTGAGAGTGGGCTATAAATGATGGTACGATGATTCCCTTCCCTGTTTTATTGATATACTTTGTCGAGAATCTAGAGTTCCAAAATTGCCATTAGTTGACCAGAGAGTGGTGGTCAGAAGATTACTGATATCGGGCTGATTCGAGATGATACAAACCCAGTATCGAGGGCAACGACTCAGGGTATTAATTAGGGCAACTGGGAGAACTAATAAAATGTGAGGGTGGTCAGAAGATTACCGATATCGGGGCTGATTCGAGATGATACAAACCCAAGATCGAGGGCAAACGACTCAGAAGATGCATCCTATGGAACAACCATAATAGTATAGGCATTTGCGTCGGGATGCATACCGATGCAGCGCTCGGAGTTAGCGCTGAGCCTACTCGAGGGCGAGAGATAGGTAGCCGTGCTGAGGCTACAAATGCGCTTGATACCTTGAACACCTTATGATGTTCCCGAGTCATCATCTATGGCAAAGAACATCTAGACCATCAACGCACCTCCACGATCCACCGCGGCCTAGTCACGGTTTCATTGCAGAGTTCTTGGTTGATAAGGCTAGGTGGATAGCAAAGCAGAAAGTAAAGGTGCACACACGGTTCTACAAAAATAAAGTCTTGATGGAGCAAGTTAAGCCGTGGGTTTCAAAGGAGTTAGAGACGCTTTCCAGCTCGTGCATGGGTGACTCGGATGTTTTTGAGAGGAGAATGGATGAGCACACCTTGTACGCTGACAGCGCCGCAGTTGTCCGATGGTACTCAAAGAGCCGGAGCACTACTATTCAGCAGCGACTTGACCGCATGACAAAGAGCTGCGGTACTCCCACCAAGACTTTCCGTGATCGATGATGAGTTTGAAGAGGAGCTACCACCTATTTTTGATTTCAACACGGAGGAGCCAGTGGCACATTACAAGGGGAAGAGGCCTTGTGAGAAGGCAAGTGTTGATGATGATGCATTTCTACTCCGTCAACAAAAATGGGAGCGGACGTGAGATGGAGAGAGCGCTGCATGACCTAGGAGAGGAGGCTCGACCGAGAGCCGAGACTGAGGTAGCGGAGCTCGTGGAGAAGGAACGAGCTCGCTGGATTCAAATGCGCCGGTCAAGCCGAATATTGGAGTTGATATTGGAGGCGCATCTACACCCTCCACCGACCTGTAGAGTTGACACCTAGGTCGCACAAGTATGTTCCCTATTCCCTTATTTTTTTGTCTTGTATATATATGCATCGAGGACGACGCATGATTTTTTGATGGGGGTGGGGAGGCCACTGCAGCATTTTTTGCCGAACATAACCCCAGGATTTTTACGTCGGATATCTTTTCTTGGATGTTCCATATCTAGTAGAATCGGCATGTTTAGGATTATTTTTATGTCAATTGGAAGAAAGTAGGAAAACCGAAAGGGCCAAGAGCTGAAATGGTTTGAAATTTTGATATTTGATTATTTGATACCCCTCCCAAAAATTTGTATATGTGTATGTGAGTTGAAAAGTATGACCTTTGTGAATCCTTGAATGGCATTGAAACTATGAACTTGTTTATGATTGTATGGCTGTACCTAAACTAGCGATTAGTAGAATTGATGATGTTGACCGTGCTATGTGTGGAGTGAGGATATAGCTGAATTCTATGGTGTGTGCCAATCTAGAATTTGCCCGGTTAGTCGTATCGAGATAGAGTGATAAGAAACTAGGGAAAGGATCATAGGCCGTTTGAGATTTATGAGTCCACTTTAGCCTAAAAGACCTACAAAAAGTGAATAAAAATCACTTGATCCAAATGTTTGAGCTTAAATTGACCTTTCTTTCGCTTACACCAATTCACCCGCCCGATTTTATTATTAATGAACTTGTTTTGGCCCCGGGTCCCTCCTTAACGCTAGAACTTCAACTCAGAAAATCACCTATGTTTGAGGGCTATGATAGGGGTGAGTAAGAAGAGTCGCGGAAGTAAAGTTGGTAATGAAAAAGGAGAAAGAGCTGGAAAGTGTATGCATGATGAAAAGAAAAATAAAAATTGTTATCAAAAAGAAAGAAAAGAAAATAAAAATAATGTGTGACATCAATAAGTGTTGAATAAAAAGTAACCGCATCCGTAGTGTCTAAAGCAAAGCAAAGAAAAGGCGTAAAAGAAAAAAGGAGAAAAAGGAAATAAAGGTGAAAAGTGGAGTCAAAAGGCGTAGTTCCAAGGAGGGTTGTTACCAAATCCATATGTACCATACCTAAGCCCGAGCGCACGCTACAAAGCCTAGAAAGTCCTTTTAGTGATCCTAGCTACTTGTCCGAAAATCAAGGTCATTGAAAGTAAAGGCAAGCCTTTGGTTTTGTATGCACATAATCTCGACTTCTTTGTGAGAGAGTGAGTGGATCTTACCTAGTACCAAGAGAAATATATTGAGATAATCATATACACATGTGAGTGCTGGACTTCTTTGAGGTGAGAGCACTTGGTCAACAAAATCGTCTACAAATTCATTCGCTTTTATGATTTATGTGCGTGGTTGCGCATAGTATTTTGCCATGTTTCTATTCCTCTATGTTATGAAAGTATGCATAGTGTTTTGAAGATGATACGCTGAGGGAGGGGTTATAAAATTTGATTTTGATGTATAAAAATGACCGGTTGTAAGTTTCTAGAGTTCTTCCGATTAAAGCATCGAAGTAGTTTAGTTTGTTTTGATTTATTTTGTTTTTCCTGAGGACATGGAAAAGTTCTAAGTTGAGGGTGTGATGTGCCATGATTTACTCCACACTTTCGATGCTAAAACCAAGAAATTATGCACATTCCTGTATGTTTATATGGGTATGATGTGTTTTATGCTTAATGTAAGAAAAGAGGTTTGGAAGTGAATTGGTTGAATTAATGCTAAAAAAATAATTGAGCGTGACTGCCAGCAGCTTAACGAGTCATTGGCAGGAGGAACGACCCATTGCTTAAGGCGTGGGCAAAAGTTGGAGTTTGGAAGAAGCAAGGCGTTGTACTTGACGAGTTGAGGAATGACTTATTACAATTTGGTACCAGTCGAGGTCAATCGCTACATCAAGAGAAAATTCCAACAAAGTGGCCAAGAAGTTGACGACGACATCACGAGTAGTCACATGAAGAAACGACTCATTGCAAGCCATCGGAACCATCCGTGAAGTGCAATGGATTTTTTGAAGAAGTCAACTATGGACCCAACGACTCGTGCTCAGAACGACGGTTGCACCCATTGCCAACCGGCATGGCGTCGAGGACGACTAATGTAAGTAAGGAACGATCTTCGTAAGGCCTAAGGACCCATCACTCAGCCCATTGACACTGTCACTGTCAGCTTTATTTAGGAAAAGGATTTCTTCTTGGAACTATAAATATCCAATTTAGATTTATTTTTAAGAGACTCCATTTTAGTATAGTTCTGAATGATTTTGAGGCAATTCTGAGAGAATTTTCGTAAAATTGTTCTTTTTGATTCAAGAAGCTAAAGCAACATTGGAGTTTTATTCAATCTACATGGTTTTTATTATATAATAATTTGTAAGTTGCAATTATGATTTCTTTAATATTTTGTGATTGCGACAACACAAACATGAGTAGCTAAACCCATAAACTAGGTTTGTGGGAAACTAAGATGAATTAACACATATAGGTAAAAAATACTTAGTGATTCTTGAATGGAGTTTTATGCATGCATTGTTTTTCTCCCTTCATTTTGATTTCTGATTCTTGACGGTTGCAAACAAGGGGCTTGCCTTATTCTTACCTACCGGACCAAGGAGGTGTACAATGTGAAAAGGGATTAACAACGGAGATTTGAGGCTATCAACCCTCATTTAATAGCTTGAACTTGTACAGGGATAGCTAATCCGATATTAAGGGTAAGGGTCAACTAAGTACACCTGTATAAATGCAACTGCTGTATGGTGAAAATCATCTAGATAGGTGACCAACCACTTAGGTGAACCTAACTTTCCAATATTCATGTTAAACACTCTGAATAGATCACTAGTGTATAGTTTCCTGTGGTTATGAAATCTTGGGGAACACAATCCCAGTCAAGTCATTAATTGAATACAAACCAAATTTGATTTCAATATTCAACAATTTTACTTTGTTTATTATTCTATATTTTTCCCCTTTGGAAATAAGTAAATCAATAGTAATAGTTACTCGCATTAACCTAAGTTCTTACTATATTCCCTGTGGGATCGACCTCAACCTTTGTTGGGTTCTATATTTGACAATCGACCGCTTATATCTCAATTGTGAGGTGTAATTTGGGCGACATCAAGGAGTATTTTTTTCAATCTTCCTTATTGGGAGTATAATTTGGTGCATCATAACCTTGATGTGATGCATATTGAAAAGAACGTGTGTGATAACTTGATTTATACATTATTGAATCTTGGTAAAAAAATCAAAAGACAACTTAGAAGCTCGATTGGACTTGAAAGAGATGAATATAAGACCAAGCTTATGGCCTCAACAACGATCTAGTGGGAGGACATATCTTCCTCCTACTTATTTCACAATATCGCCGAAGGAATAGAGGTTATTCGATGAGGTATTGTAGAATTTTAAGTTTCCACATGGCTATGCATCTAATATCTCACGTTGCATTTGGAAATGAAACTTGTTAGGACTAAAAACTCATGATTGTCATGTTATAATGCAAGAAATTCTTCCTATCGCCTTGCGGAGATCGACAGATAAAAAAGTGACTTCTGTTGTAATTGAATTATCTTCATTCTTTCGGGTGCTTTGTAGCAAAGTGCTTAAATTAGAAGAGTTAGATTTACTTGTAGAAAAAATTACTCAAACTATGAGTAATATGGAGACCATTTTCCTACCACCATTCTTTACTATCATGGTGCATTTAGTTATTCACTTGGCAATGGAGGTTAAAATCGCGGGACCAGTACAACATCGTTGGATGTATCCAATTGAAAAGTACAAAGAATCATATTAAATTTTTGTCATACATTTAAAGTTATTATTAATAGCTAAAGTATTACAATACTGGAATAATATTTTGCAATAGGTACTTGCGTACATTCAAATCATATGTTTGCAATCTTTATTGTCCAGAAGGTTCAATAGCAGAAGCATATATTGCAAATGAGTGTTTGCAGTTTTTCTCACAATTTATGGAAGGTGGAGATTCAAGGTCGTATTGGTCTAGAAATAATAAAGGTGATACTGAACATGAGGTTGATAAAGAGGGATGTCTTTTCCCTACTATTGGGAAATCATATGGCTTAGTAGAAGTATTTAAGTTGGATAAAAAACATGGAGAAAGCACATCGATATGTGCTTTTCAATTGTGATTCAGATGTGGTCAATAATTACAAAAAGTGAGTATTATATCTTTGTTTATTGACTTTATGCTTCTCAAGTCGTTCATCTAACTCTAGTTTACATGTATAGTAAGCATATTAGTGAAATCAAGAGATTACATCGCAAGCGCCGCCTTACTCAACATCAGCTTAACCGCTTGCATTTTGAAAATTTCCATGAATGGTTCAAGGAGAAAGAAAGTAGTAGGATTTAATCGTTATCCCCTTTAAATTATGATCTCTTGTACTCATATTTTTAGCAATTGTATATTGCTCTTTGGTAGGTTAACAAGTTGGATCTCATATCCAATATCTCAAATGATGTTAAAACCCTTGCACGAGGTCCAAGTTACTTTACAAGAAGATTCAATGCATTTCATATGAATAATGGGTATCGATTCCGTACAAAAGAGTATGAAAAGTTCATGCAGATACAAAATAGTGGTGTTATGGTTGTCTCGATGACAGAGAGCTATGCAAGTACTACTGACAATGCTCCGAAATCAGCAAATATCACATGTTATGGCATATTGAATGATATTGTGGAGTTCAACTACTATGAAGAATTTAAATTTGTCTTATTCAAATGTGATTGGGTTGATGTAACCCAAGGTAGAGGAGTTATGAAAGATGACTTAGGTTTCACGCTGGTGAACTTCTCACATCTAATACATTCAGGTGATCGAGAAAGTGATGAGCCATTTGTTTTTGCAGGACAAGCTCAACAAGTGATATTTGTTGAAGATCCTGAAGATCGTGAATGGTTTGTCCCTAGGTCAATTAAACCGCGAGACATTTTTGATATGGTAGAAGAAAATAGTATGTTGTTTGACTCATCAATGCAGAGTGATACCACTGACTTGACTATCTTAGAAAATATTTGTGATTTAGAACATGACAACAATGATCGGGTAAGATGTGGTGTTGATGGGATCGAAATTGATATGGGCTCATAGCTGCTCTCAAGCAAAGTGATTCGGATATGTAAAGGAAGTGAGGCTTTCTGTGCTTAGGAAGTGAGGAAGGATGCTATTTTTTGTACTTTTCATAGATTTAGTATTCTATGTTTATTTAGTGTTTTATTATGTAATTTGAGTATTCTGAATTTCATTAATGGTGTTCTCTTTTGAGTTTTAAGACTCTTCTTATGGACTTTCTTATACAGAAGTTTGGGCAACATGGTGTATTTCTTCAAATCTATACTCTTGAATTTTCTTCTACAGGTTTGAACAAAAAATGCGAACCAGAGTTGATAGCAGATTGGTTACTGAAAACGTCATGATGAAGAAGTACAACCCTATATTCAGTAATTAATGAAAGCTCATAGCTACTCTCAAGCCCAAACATATGATGTTAACAGTTCTGTTGGCACTATTGGGATAAACAATGAACCAGGTTCTCTCAAGCTCACTTCCTTTTCTTTTCAGACCTCATCTCTAAAGTTGTACTCCTACGGTAAAGAGCTGTGCTTTTTTGATTGATAGGCAATGGTGGATCATGTGGTATTTATTTAAAGTCTGTTAAAACACAATATTTCTAATAGAGATGGCTTTTGTTTGTGCTGGTAAGAAGATATGAGTTCATCATGGGCTGTATAAAATCTCATGTATCATCTATGCACAAGAGGCMCATTCTGTGCATAATATGCCTTATCTKCATTRGCTAATCGAATACTRGTATGAGAAGTTTAATACACAATATTTCTTTTCTTGTTTTCTTCTTGTTATATTTTTGCCCTTTTGCTAGTTGTGTTGTGTTGCATCTTTCTGTTGTTCTTATCCTAGAAGTAATTATATGTGGGTTACCATTAAATAGATTCAGCCTACTCTTAGAAAGTAATACTCAGTCCAAGTTATGTATGCAGTGTTCTGTGGTTTGTCTGGAAAGAGAGAAATGTTATGTGAGAACTTTTGACAGTATTAAAAATAATACTTTAAGATGCAAAAAACAGTTGCTTATGCTTTTGAATTTTATTTATTTCAGGTCCTTCAGAGGCAATAAAAGTTCGTGGACCTAAACTATTAAAATATATTTGGAATCTACCCTCAGGGAAGACAATTGTTGTGCCGTTTAATAGTTGTAATCAAGAAATTGAAAAAGAGGGTCGAAAGCTTGATAGCTTTCTAGGCATCATTTCTAGAACCCTAGATTTGACACCATTAAATGTAAATGATTGGCGAGTGTTTGACAAAGAAGAAAAGATAAAATTGGTGGAGTTTGTGAAGGTATGGAATTATTATTCTTAAGAAGTATCATTTATTTTTATACATGATATTATCTTGTAAATTTTTGCTCTATCTTTTTAGAAAAAGTTCTCAATTCCGATACATGGAGAAGAGTTTGTGAAAAAGTCAATAGGAAAAAAATGAAAGGACTATAAATGTGACTTGAAGACTATGTGTATGACCAAGTATAAGACCAAAGATGCCTTGATGAAAAATAGACCAAGTCACATACCAAGGGATCAATGTATTGGTCTCGTCTCATATTGGCTTTCTGATAAAGCAAAGTTTAGTGATTAGAATAATTTTTGTGCTTATAGGATGGAATAAACTATCTATTCTTGCATATTTGATCCTAACAGTGTTGTTTTCACTAAAATAGAAGGATTTTAAGAAGTGTTTCTTTTGTTTTATATTCTCATTCTAGAAACGCAATCAAGCAAATAGAATCAGTAGAGCTAAGCAAAAGATGCCTCACACTGGAGGATCCAAAAGCATAGCAACCTTGATGAATGAACAAGTATTTATGCGTACATTACATACTATATGATTTTACAAATCGTTGTTGCCATGCCTAATTTATTTGACATCAATTTAACTTTATCAGGATGTGGATGGAATAGAACCTACACGTGCCAAAGTTTACATATTAACACATACAAAGTGTAAGGATGGTAGACCACTGGATGAGGAGTCTTCAAATATAGTTGTAAGACTTCTTATACATTTTTATATTTTACTCATGGTATTCCTCTTTTGATATCATTTTAGAAACTCACTCAAATGGGTTATTGCTTCTCCCTCTGCCTGATTTTCTTTCCTGCATTTATGCCTTGGTGATAGATGAGTTGACAAGGCATATCTCCAAGGAGAGGTTTATTGATTGATGAGATACGCCACAAAGTTAATGCTAGGAAAAAGAAACATAGTTGGAGAATGCTGTAAATATAGCTGCATTACTTGATAACTATATTATATATAGCTGCATTACGTGAGTCCTTAGCTGATAAAAATACACAAAAGAGTCATCAACTTTATCAAGTTAGTCATGAATTAATCACTTAACCCGATAAATTAACATAGTTTGTGCAAATATCAGTTGCGGAAAAGATTTTTCCAAATCGATAGGATTAGATAAAACATAGTACCAACAAGACCAAGTACTCAAGTTTGTGTAAACTTTTCAACGATTTCATATAAATTTGTTGGAGAAGATTTTTGTATCTGTGGCGAAGATTTAGCTGTTTGATTGATTGACTAGTAGTGAAAATAAGATGACTACAAACAACATCATGTAAGGAAACTAACATTTGCAACATTCACTCCAAAAATCTTAAGGTAGGCCACATTGCTACTGAGTGCTAATATGCACTTTCTCATGTGCTCCTACATGGAACTGCTTGCCACAATTGATTTTTACAATGGAAAAGTCTTCAGCAAGCATACCACCACCACTTCATGTTTCCAATATTATTAGTTAGAGAATAAGCAAATAAATATGATCACTAGAGGTGGAAAATCTAAACTAGTTAGCTAGTGCTTTAGGAATTCATGGACCGAATTCTTGCAAATAATAGAATATCTTTGGAATATGCATTAGTTTTGAGTCTCAATTATTAGTTCCATGATACAGTCAAGTTGGTAAGAATCTGAATTAGTAAATTAAATCTCAAGAACTTCACAATGAAGATCGAATAATCATTTAATGATGAAAATAGAATAACTGCCAATTTTGTGTACATAACGGGTATACACTATAAAATCAAATCTAAAATAATGAATACAAAAATTGATGAACCTCAACAAAAGGTACAATTTGTGTTATTTTTACTTTTGTAGGAGAAGCCCTTAGAACTCAATGCATATAACCAACTACTACTGTACACAACAAACAATTGATGTTATGTGGAAAATTTCTCTAGTGCTAACAAGTTATTCAGAGACTTACTTCTTTTTTTTTTAATATTTTAATTACTCTCAGGATATGATGAAAGAGAAGTTGAGTAATGGCGAGACACCTATTGAACAACTTCATGGTAGTGTTGCTTGGGAAGGAGGTGTGTATTCTCAAGTGTTGGAAAATGATAAAAGTGGTTATGTCCGTGGTTTAAGACTTGGTCCAACCCCTTCTCTATTATGGGGTAGTAAATCTTCCTCATGGAATGTTTCTTTTGATGGTTTGTCAAATGAGGTTGCTCATAAGTTAGAACAACAAATATATGAGTTAATGGAATTGAACAAAAAGCAAGATGAAGAATTGACTTTGATGCAAAAAAATCAAGAGATGCTAGTTTTAGAGTTATCATGGATGAGACAAGACATGTGGAAATATGCTCCTATTGAAAATTCTAGACAGGTGATCTGATTTCATAGTTTTAAACTTTTCATTTTATAATTTAGCTTTATAAGAAAATTTTGCTAACTAGTGTGCTGATTTTTGCTAGGTTCCCGATGCCAATAGTGGTAATGAACAAGCCATATAGGCATTGTCGAACTGGAGGTGATATAAACACTCTTGAGATGGAATTTTTCAGTATCCACCATATTCTGACAATATCCTCATGTGTTGATTTTCAAGGAATAATTGCAGGCAACACCAAAAGTTTTCACAACATTGTTTGCTATTAGCTAGTAGAGCTGCACTGATTTTTAGCTTGTAACAGATTTTAGATTGTATGTTGCAATTTTGATCTTTGAGTTCATGATACCATAACAAAAGAATAGAAACGTTTGATAGATTTTTGAAATGAACACTTGTTTCTTTGTTTATGAGAAGGTGAATCTTAGAATTTTGCTTTTATGTAGTTGGTTTGGCCTGTTTATTTTGTTAAACTTGAATAATATTTTCATAATATTGAAAATATTATTCAAGAGAAATGACCAAGTGAACAATTGTATTGGAGACCGTATGACAGTTAATGTTCTTCCTAATGGGAATGTGAAGATAGAAGGGATAGTAAGTGCTGGTGAAATAACAAGAACTCGACGCCAATAATAATAGCCACTAAAACAAGTCTTCTTTGGTGGCAATTATTGCATTTTTACCGGCAATAACAAAAGCCGCAACTATGTTGGATAAAATATTTCTAAGGTGGGTTTAGTGGCTATAGTAATTGCCGCTAAATAAATGTCACTAAAAATAATATTTTTTAGCGGCAGTAATATAAGTCTTTACCAGCATTCATAATAAATGCCACTAGAGGCTTTAGCGAATTTGGATTGCATGGCATTTAATCTATTACCGGTAAATATTGTAGTGGGAATAAAAGGTAAATATATTGCCGCTAAAAATATATTTTGGTGTAGTGCACATCATCAGCCCTAGCAGGCCGGCCAGCTCAGCAGGACAACACCTCAGGTACAAATGGCGGTCAGCGCCAGAATCGTTTCTATGCTCTATCTTCCCATCAGGATCAGGAGAGCTTACCTGACATAGTTACTGGTATGTTACATCTCTTCCATCTAATGTGTATGCCCTCCTAGATCCAGGAGCCACTCTTTCATTCGTGACTCCCTATATAGCAGTCCAGTTTAACATCAGTCCAGAGGTTCTCTCAGAACCATTCTCAGTCTCCACCTCAGTTGGCGAGTCAGTTGGATCCAGCCGGGTGTATAGAAACTTCCCAGTCTCAGTCCTGAATAAAGTTATTCCAGTTGATCTTGTAGAGTTAGACATGGTCAACTTTGACCTTAATTTTAGCATGGATTGGTTACACTCTTGCTATGCCTCAGTTGATTGCAGAACTAGAGTTGTCAAGTTTTAGTTTCCAAATGAACCAGTGTTAGAATGGACGGGTAGCAGTTCAACACCTAAGGGTAGGTTTATTTCCTACCTTAAGGCCTAGAAACTCATTTCCAAGGAATGTATTTATCATCTGGTTCGGGTTAAGGATTACAACTCCAAGACCCCAACCATTCAGTCAGTTCCCGTGGTCAGTGAGTTCCCAGATGTATTTCCTGAGGATCTTCTCGGAGTTCCCCCTGAACGGAAAATAGACTTCAGAATGGCCTTCTCCCAGATACTCAGCCCATCTCCATCCCTCCTTACAGAATGGCTCCGGCTGAACTTAAGGAGATAAAGGAGCAGTTAAAAGACCTTCTTGACAAGGGCTTTATCAGACCTAGCATCTCTCCCTGGGGTGCTCCAGTGTTATTCGTACGTAAGAAAGACGGTACCCTCAAAATGTGCATAGATTACCGTCAGCTGAACAAAGTCAGAGTCAAGAACAAATATCCCCTACCTAGAATCGATGGCCTGTTCAACCAACTTCAGGGAGCCATCTGTTCTCCAAGATAGATCTCAGGTCTAGGTATCATCATCTAAGAGTCAGAGAGTGTGACATATCAAAAACAACTTTCAGAACTCGGTATGGTCACTACGAGTTTTTGGTGATGTCCTTTGGACTCACAAACGCCCCAGCAACCTTCATGGATTTAATAAACAGAGTCTTCAAGCAGTATCCGGATATGTTCGTCATTATATTTATTGACGACATTCTAGTATACTCTAAAAATGAGGAAGAGCATGCCAACAATCTGAGATTAGCATTATAGACACTCAGGGACCGCCAGTTATTCGCCAAGTTCAGCAAGTACGAATTCTGGTTAAAGTCCATGACTTTATTAGGTCATGTGATTTCAGGTGAAGGAATATAAGTAGACCCTCATAAGATAGCAGCAGTGAGGGATTGGCTCAAACCTACCTCTCCCACTGAAATCAGGAGTTTCCTGGGCTTAGCGGGTTATTACCGACAGTTTGTGGAAGGATTATCCTCTATAGCATCTCCTCTGACTAAGTTAAATCAGAAGAAGGTAAAATTTCAGTGGTCGGACGAGTGTGAGAAGAGTTTCTAGGAGTTAAAAACTCGACTAACCACCACTCCAATTTTAACCTTGCTGGAAGGAACAGATGGGTTGGTTGTTTATTGTGATGCTTCCAGAGTTGGACTTGGATGCATTTTGATGCAATGGGGCAAAATGATAGCCTATGCCTCTTGACAGTCTATGGGGAGTGTGACTCATATTGAGGAGGAAAAAAAGGAGTTAGCAAGGGATGTTCACAGACTAGCCCAGTTAGGGGTGCAACTGATGGATTCAGCCAAAGGTGGGGTGGTAATACGAAGTGGGTCGAATTCATCCTTGGTAGTTGAAGTCAAGTCCAGACAAGATGAAGATCCAGTTCTACTTAAACTTAAAGAAGCAGTTCTCAGAAAGGAGGTTGAGGCTTTCTCCAAATAGGGAGATGGTGTGCTCTGTTACCAGGGAAGGTTGTGTGTACCGGATATTGGTGAGTTGAGACAGTAGATATTGGCTAAGGCACACAGCTCGAGATACTCCATTCACCCTGGTACCAAAATGTACCGCAATTTTCAGGATATTTACTGGTGGAACGACATGAAAAGAGACATTATTGAATTTGTAGCCAAGTGCCCGAACTGCCAACAAGTCAAGGTGGAGCATCAAATGCCAGGAGGCATGACCCAAGATATCAGTATACCCATGTAGAAGTGGGAAGAAGTGAATATGGACTTCATTACGGGTCTACCTCAGACTTGTTGGCAACACGGTTCAATCTGGGTGATAATAGACCGGATGACTAAGTCAGCACATTTCCTCCCAGTCAAAATCACAGATTCAGCTGAGGACTATGTTAGGCTTTATATCCAGGAACTGGTTAGACTTCATGGGGTGCCATTATCAATTATCTTAGATAGAGGTACTCAATTCACCTCTCACTTCTAGAAGTCTTTTAAGAATGGACTAGGTACCCAGGTCAAGCTCAGCACAACCTTTCACGCACAGACCGATGGACAAGCTGAGCGGACCATTCAAACCCTATAAGATATGTTGAGGGCTTGCGTGATCAATTTTAAGGGCAGTTGGGATGACCACCTGCCTCTCATCGAGTTTGCGTACAACAATAACTACCACTCTAGCATTCAGATGGCCCCATTTGAGGCATTATATGGTAGGAGGTGTAGATATACTATAGGGTGGTTTGAGATTGGTGAAGCTACTCTAATAGGACCAGAATCAATTCACGAGGTAATGCAGAAAGTTCAACTCATCTGAGAAAGATTGAAAACAGCTTAGAGCCGTCAGAAATTGTATGCCGATGTAAGGACAAGAGAATTGGAATTCGCAATTGATGACTGGGTTTATTTGAAAATTTCACTCATAAAAGGGGTGATGAGATTTGGGAAGAAAAGCAAGCTCAGTTCTAGGTATGTGGGACCCTACAAAATTCTGAGGCGAATCGTCAATGTGGCCTACGAGTTAGAACTAACTTCAGAATTAGTAGTCGTGCACCCATTCTTCCATGTGTCACTACTTAAAAAGTGCATTGGTGATCCAACTTAAGTAGTGCCTTTGGAAAGTGTGGAGATAAAGGATAATCTCTCTTACGAAGAAGTTACAATTCAGATCCTTGACCGTCAGGTTTGTAAGCTGAGAAACAAATAAATCGCTTCAGTGAAAGTTTTGTGGAGGAATCAGCTAGTTGAGGGAGCCATATGGGAAGCAGAAGCAGACATGATGGCAAGATACCCTCACTTGTTCTCTCCCAGTTCAGTTCTAGTATCAGGTACTAAATCCCTTCACAGTACTCTACTCAATTCTGTACTCATCAGCTCTATCTAGATTTTCTGCGTGCATTCTAGTTGCATCAATTCTGTTAGTACGGTTAAGTTAGTTCGGAGTCAGTTACACCTTCAAAAATCAGACCATAGCCTCAATTTTAGAAATCTCAACTCTTTTCCTAGTTTTGGTCTTCACTAGAGGACGAATGATCCCAAGGGGGAGATATTGTAACACCCTGAAACTTTCCTAGACCAAATTCAGACGTTGCATGAAAAAATACATAAAAAAACCAGAAAATTTTTCTGTCTCAAACATCCCACACAACGGACCGTTGGTGGAACCAATGGACCATTGTAAAGGGTCGTAGGTTACAGTGGGTTTCTTCTAAGGAGAAACAACGAGATATAAGATGACCTGTTGAACCTAACAACGATCCGTCCTGTTGTCCGTTGAATCCTAAGTTCAGAGCGTTACTAGACCTTTTCTTGAGAAAATGAGAGGGAACAACACCCCATGGTTACTACCAATGAGCCATTTCTACCACCCGTCATCCAGTTCTAGACCCCAGCAGTGTGGACAACAAGTGGATACAACTACCCGTTGGTTCTACCAACGAGTCGTTGTGATGACTCGTTGTCACCATGCCCAGTTTTCCTACCTGTTCTAATGGAAGGTTCAACAACGCGTTCTTCGTGCCAACGGACCGTTGTATCCTCCCGTGGGTCATTCTAAAGAAGTCAGCTTCTGAACCAGAACCAACAAAAACTTTCAATGGGTCGTAGTATCTACCAACGATCCGTTCTGAGATCCGTTGTTCAGGATCGGGCAGTTTTCAGTTCTTTCTACTAGGGGTATTTTAGTATTTTCTCAGCTTTTTAAACTTGAAACCACATCATTTTGGGTTCGTATAGGATGGAATTAAAGAGTTAGAGCGACCCTTTCCATTCATTCCTCTCAACTCCCTCAAGAATAGAACGTGAGAACTTTTCTGAAAGAATAGAGTAAGAGCAAGAGTTTGATATTTTTCTCAGTTCTTCTTAGGGATTTTCACTAGGGTTTCTTCTACAGGTATATGGGAATTCAGCAAGGAGATTGTTCTCCCCTTGCGTCCCCCAAAACTCTCTCTATCTACTTTCAGTCCTAGCCTAAGTTTGCGAATTTGAAGATATTGTTATCGTTATTTGATTAATTCATTCAGAATCCTATCCTATGTTAATTTTAGCTATTTTCCACCAATTTGTAACTAAAATGATACTTATTCCAGTGAATTAGAAATTTAGCCCTAGCTCTTTAAAAGTCAGAAACTAGAATCCTGTTTAAGTATTGAGTTCTTGAGAATTGCTTGCATCTTTCAGAGTTAGGGGCTCCTATAATAATTGTATGTGTTAGAAATTCAGTGATATGTATGTTAGTCAGATTCAGTTAGAAAGTCTATATACTCATTATTACCCAGAATTGTCGGTCTAGCCTTAGTCAGATTTTAGCAAACCTCTGGGTTAACCAAAATAATGTCAACTGATCAGTTTGACTATAGAATTTCTCGAGGTATCAGTAGTACGTCCTAGATATCAAGATCAGACTCAGAACTCAATTTATTGGTCCATCAAGTGGTCATAACATTCTAGACTTATAGCTCTGACTAGCCTTAGGACCCCAGTTCAGATTTCAGATTGTTCTTAGACTGTTACGATGCTTCTAGATAAGCAGCTCTGACTAGTCGAGAACCTAGTTTCAGAATCTGGTTTGATTAGACTCTCAGGGTATTTCCAGATATATACACCTTACTAGTCTTGGGCCTCAGTTTTGAGCTATCAGCTTTGTAGTCAGTCTAGGATAATCTAGTGAGAGTAGGACTTAGCACCGAGCGGATCGGGGTTCCAGCGCACCCAGGTTCCCATAATTACATTGCCAGCGTAGGTTACAGTTACAGATTATTGGCCTAATTGGCCCCAGACCTTTTTGATCGCCCAGTTCATGCCTTTATACCTGGCAAGGTATATTGTGTCCTACCGGTGAGGGGTATACATCGGACTCCACATCTAGCTCACATGGTTATATGTCGATTATAGACTCTCCCACTAGTCAGTCCAGTTCAGTTTCAGAATAAGCATCTCAGTTCATTTTCAGAATATGCAGCTGAGCTTAGTTTAGTACAGTGTCTCAGATTCAAAACTTTCAAATTTAGTGCATGTATTTGACCACTAGACAGGGTCATCTTGACGATCTCAGTTTACTTCAGATTGTTCAGTTTAGTTTATCAGTTGGTCACTGCATGTC
This sequence comes from Datura stramonium, assembly GCA_018107945.1. NCBI lineage: Eukaryota > Viridiplantae > Streptophyta > Magnoliopsida > Solanales > Solanaceae > Datura > Datura stramonium. The sequence continues at coordinate 308,125 of JACEIK010000214.1, read as the reverse complement.
ATTTCAGTTCATTCATCTATATATTTATCATTATGCTTCTATTACTTACTCCGTACATTCAAAGTGTTGACGTATATTTTTATGCTGTATCATTTTATGATACAGCCGCAGGTTCTCAGACCCAGCGCAGTTAGCCGATTCGTTCAGATCTCTCCATCAACAGCAACAGTGTGAGTCCTCATATTCCAAGGGCGTTATTTCATGCTATTCAATTTTTTTATCATTTTCAGTTAGACTTAGAGTTAGCTGGGGGTTTGTCCCAACAACTCCTCAGTTAGATGACTTTTAGACACAGACTTGATTTCAGACTCTTAGATATTTTAAATCTCTATGTTCAGTTTTTAATTTTCATAAATGCTAGTATGTATTATTTCAAAGCTTCCTCTATGCATGTTTTACTCAGAATACCACTGTATGATAGACCAAGGGTTGACTTAGGGTTACTTGTGACTCCAAGTACCGTGTTTCATCCAGGGTGTAGACTCGGGGGGTGACGTATTTGGACTAACAAATGCTCCTGTAGATTTTACGGATTTAATGAACAGGGTGTTCAAGTCATATTTGGTCATGTTTTTTATTGTGTTAATAGACGACATTCTCATATTCTCGAAGCAAGGAGGACTATACCACTCATTTGAGGATTGTACTACAGACTCTTAAGGATCGCCAACTATTTGCTAAATTTGGAAAGTCTGAATTTCGGCTGAACTTAGTAGCATTCTTTATCCATGTGGTGTCAAGTGAGGTGTGCAAGTGGACTCCCAAAAGATAGAAGTTGTAAAGAATTGGGCTAGATGAGTTAATCCTTCGGATATCAGGAGTTTCTTGGGTTTAGATGGCTACTATAGAAGGTTTATTGAGGGATTTTCATCCATTGGCGTTTTTGACTAAGTTGACTCAGAAGAAAGTCAAATTTCAGTGGTCAGATTCCTACGAAAAAAGTTTTCAAGAGTTAAAGACTCGACTCACGCCAGCCCCAGTATTGATCTTACCCGAGGGTATAGATGGATTTGTGGTGTATTGTGATGCCTCTAGGGTTGGTCTTGGTTGTATGTTGATGCAGCATGACAAGGTCATTGCGTATTCCTCTAGACAGCTTAAGACTCATGAGAAGAATTACCCAACGCATGACCTAGAATTGGCAGTAGTGGTGTTTACATTGAAAATTTGGAGGCACTATTTGTATAGAGTGCATGTGGAAGTGTTCACAGACCAGAAGAGTCTTTAGTATGTGTCTATTCAGAAGAATCTGAATTTGCTACAAAGAAGGTGGTTATAACTTCTCAAGATTATGACATGAGTGTTCTTTATCATCCAGGAAAGGTCAATGTAGTGGCAGATGCTCTTATCAGGCTATCCATGGAGAGCTCATGTGGAAGATGGAAAGAAAGAGTTGGTGAAGGATGTGCACCGCTTTGCACGATTAGGATTTCATCTTGTGGACTCGATGGATGGTGGTGTCGTTGTTTAGAATGGTTCAGAGTCTTCCTTGGTGACTGAGGTCAATGCTAGGAAAGATGAGGATCCTATTTAAGTAAAGATGAAGGAAGCGGTTCAGAATCAGAAGGTAGAGGTCTTCTACCAAGGGGGAGATGGTGTACTTCAATATCAGGGTCATTTGTGTGTTTCAGATATTGATGAATTGAGAGAGCGGATGTTGCACAAGGCTCATGGATCCCGATATTCTATACATCTAGGTGACACCAAGATGTACCATGGCCTACGAGAAGTTTATTGGTGGAATGGTATGAAGAAGAACATAATAGAGTTTGTGGCTAAGTGTTTGAATTGCCAGCAAGTGAAAGTGGAGCATCAAAGACTAGGAGGTGTGCTTCAAGACATCAGTATCCCCACCTGGAAGTGGGAAGGGATCAATATGGACTTTATCACAGGGTTGCCTCTTACACGTCGTCAGTGTGACTTGATTTGGGTGGTTGGGGATAGGTTGACTAAAGCAGCTCATTTTCTACCAGTCAAAACTATCGTTCAGATGAGGACTATGCTTAGTTGTATATTTGGGAGTTAGTTCGGTTTCATGGTGTTCCATTTTCCATCATATCAGATAGAGGTACTTAGTTCACTTCATAGTTTTGGAAGTCGTTTCATAAGGTACTTTGTACTCAGGTCAAGCTTAGCACAACTTTCCACCCGCAGATGGATGGTCAGGATAAGTGGACCATTCAGACTCTTGAGGATATGTTTAGAGCATGTGTGATTGACTTCAAAGGTATTTGGGATGATCATTTACTTCTTATCGAGTTTGCTTACAACAACAGTTACCACTCCAACATTCAAATGGCTCTGTTTAAGGCTCTTTATGGGCGGAGATGTAGATTGCCTATTGGTTGGTTTGAAGTAGGTGAGGCTACGTTGATAGGGCCAGCTTAAATTCATGAAGCTATGGAGAAAGTCCAACTTATAAGGGAAAGTCTGAAGACAACTTAGAGTCGTTAAAAGTCCTATGTGGATGTGAGGAGGAGAGAACTTGAGTTTGAAGTCGATGATTGGGTGTTCTTGAAGGTATCTCCTATGAAGGGGGTGATGAGATTCATAAAGAAAGGAAAGCATAGTCCCCGATATGTTGGCCCGTATAGGATTTTGAGATATATTGGCAAGGTCTATGAGTTGGAGTTGCCCTTAGAGTTGGCTTCTGTACATCCAGTTTACTATGTATCGCTCTTGAAGAAGTGTATCGGTGACCTGACTTTTGTTGTTACGGTGGAGAGCGTAGATGTGAAGGATAATCTTAGCTATGAAGAGGTTCCGGTTGAAATCCTTGATCATCAGGTTCGAAAGTTGAGGAACAAAGAGGTAGCTTCAGTAAAGGTTCTGTGGAGAAATCAGTTTGTGGAGGGAGCTACATGGGAATCTGAATAAGATATGATGACTAAATACCCACATCTTTTTCCTTCCGGCACAGGTCCAGCTTGAGGTACCAGTTTTCCTCCTTAGTACTCTATTTAGTTTCATGTCTAGTTCATTTCTCTCAGTTTCCTATATGTCAGTGCATGTATGTGTGATTCATGAGTTCAGTTCATTCATGTGCTTCAGCCCCAAGTCAATCACTCCATCAGTTCTCAGCTTTAGATGTTCAGTATTTTGGATGACAGATCATATCCCAAGTTATTCAATATGTTTACCCACATTCGAGGACGAATGTTCCCAAGGGGAGATATTGTAATACCCCTAAAGTTTCTAAGACTAAGTTCAGAATTTTAAAAGTGTTCGGCAGGAAGAACCTACATTTTTGCCTCAGTACCAATAGTATGAGGATTGTATAACTCGTAGTATAACCCCTAGTAAGGATCAGAAGTTGTCCTTCGAAACCACGAGTCCCCACTATGAGTCGTGGTGTGTAGGTATGACTCGTGGTACGGATCATAACAAGAACTGGGGACTTTTCAGGTGTTGATTGTACGAGTGGGGGGGTAAAACTCATAGGTTGAAGCTACGGGTGGTGGTAGGATTCATGGAATTTTTTAGAGGAGTGATGTTTTGGGACTTGGTCAGTACGGAAGGCTACCTCGAGTCGTAGGTCGATTGTACGACTCGTGGTACAGGTCGGCAGTTGGCAGTTTAATTTTTTCCTGCAATTTTATTAAGGGTATTTTCATAATTTCTAAGCTCCTAAGACCTACTATGTCGTTTTTAGCTCAGTTAGGAGGATTTTAAGAGGGTTTAATTTATTCTAACCTATTCTCTCTCCATGCATGCAATATTAGAGAATTCCTAAGGAGATCAAGCCTAGAATTCTTCAAGTTCTTCTGCAATTCTCTTGGGCTTTCAAGGAAGAGTGTAGAATCAGATTACCCAGGTATACATGGCTATGAATGAGAGATTCCGTGCACTCTCCTGCCCCAATTCCTCCTCAAGTTCATGAATTTAAGTCTTAAAGTCAAGTTTATGATCTTATGGGGTTTAACCCAATTTTAGAAAATTCTCTATGATATATTTATGGGTCAATTCACTTCATGTTTAAAATGATATTTTAAGATTCATGGGCATGTTTTATACTTATTTTGAATTACAATTCATGATTTCTAGTTTTGACAATAATATGCCCAATTATGTGAGTTTCATGAAAAGCTAAGATTATGATCTATGTTTTCAAGAATGATGGGATGTTTAGCATGAAAGAATGTTTATGAATAACCCCTGTGGGAATCCATGATTTTTGACTAGCAAGTCTATTTAAAGCATGTTAAAGTTTGGGCAAGTCCACATGATCTAAGTATGTTTTCATGATTTAGTTCAAAGTTTATGATGTTAGCTTACCACATGGTTTTGGAGTCTAGACTCCCATGTTCAGCTTGTGGTATGTTTTGAGCCAAGGCTCCTCATATTCGGATTTCAGACTATGTATGTAATTTCATGATCAGCTTCATTGAAAAATGATGATTCAGCTTCATTGAAAAATAATGGAGAGCATATGCATATTTTTGGGAGTAGTGTCTAGCACCGAGTAGGCTACGAGTTCAGGTAAACCCCAGGCCTTAGAGCCAACATAAGTTTATTCATATTCATTGGGATCCCCTTTGTGAGCTTTCCCTGCCCCAAGGGGCCTTCAGCTTGATATCGATATCATGGCAGTGTCCTTAGCCTTGGAAAGGCTTTGGACAACTCTGCCTACTTGAGTGNGATTTTCTGGAAAAACTGAAGGGAGGCACGACAGAACTTGAAGGTAAGCTCTATCGTGATTATGTCGGTTATTTGACGAGTCTCTCATTGTTCCTCATGATTTCAACTATGCATGTTCATCAGTTATGATATTATGTTTTCAACAGGTTTGACCCAATGTTCAGTTTATCAGTTACACTTATGATCTTCAGTTTTATCTTTGGGTCATTCGTTTCAATTATGAGACTCAGTTATGTTTATTCATGTTTTCAAGATATCAGCATGTAGTCCTTACTCTCAGAATCTTATAATAATATGATTTAATTTATGCATGTTTTCATTTTATACTTATTTAGCATGTTTTTCTTATCTTACATACTTAGTACATTTCAAGTACTTACTGTATACTCTATGCTATATCGTTTCATGATATAGGCTTAGACATTAAGATTCAGTCTCGCCGTTAGCCAGTTCCCATCCTTCGAGGACTTTTAGATAGTTGAGTTATTATCATTTCAATTTAAGATTTCTAGTGAGCTAGTTGGGGGGGTGTTTTCCTATCAGCTCGTCAGTATGATAGAGGCTTATCAGACATAGTATCTTTCTTAGCTTCGAATTCAATATTATGTTATTTTCATTGTTCAAGCGTTTTATCATTCAGACTTTCACTATTTCAGAATTTAGTCTCTGCTTTATTTATTTGAGCTTCAATTTTTATGTTCATGCCATGGGCCAACTTGGAGTCATTTATGATTCTAGGTTTCGTGTCTAGATCCGGACCTATGTTCGGGTCGTGACAATGTCTTTTGGATATCAATTGAAAGTCTTTTCCTTATATGTTTCGAATTCGTAGAGTCTATGGTGAACACTACTTCCTCTTACCTGTAGATTAAAGCACACAAAATCTTTTCAAAAAGTGATTAGCAATAACTTTCAGTGATTATCTGTACCAAACAATTAGTTAATTGCTTTTTAGTTTTCTAAAATGTGGCAAGCATATTTTACTATGTCATCATCGAAGTCATATTTAACATATTTCTCTTTTTGATGATGAAAAATAAAAATATGCTTGCATCAAGATTCATCCAATGTTTCCTCCTCCTTTTTCCTGAAAGAACCAAAAACAACAACAACAAAAATTAACTTGCGAAATAAAGACTACAAGAAGAATTTAAATACTAATTAAATATTGCTGAACTGTATTCCCCAACAACAACTCCAAAATTTAATCACACCCAAATTACACCTGTTGAGGTCGATCTCATAGGGAATAGGAAAGAAATAATATGTCAACGATGAGTAAATCAACTTGTAGTCAGTATTTCAAAAGGGGGATTGCAAATAAAAAGAAAGATTAATTCTAAATAATAATTAAGTTGTTATCAAATTAATGAGACAAAACTAGAATTATATTCCCTATGATTTCATAATGTAGTAGGCTTATTTTATTAGTGATCTATCTTTGTGAATTTTGTGTAAGACTGACGATTAAGTTCATCTAAAGTCTCTCAACCTAAATAGATGAATTTCACCTAAATCCTCTCAAACTTTAGGTATGTATATTTTTACCTCATCATATGGATTAACTATAATCAGTTAGAGCTCAAGTTAATTAGATGAGAGTTGGTAAGCCTAAATTTCCATTGTTATTCTCTTTTCCTAGCTTCAACCTCTTTGGTTGAGCAAGTTGAATATACAGGCACATTTAAACTTTTGCAACCGTTAAAACTCATTAAAATGAATAGAATAACAATCTACTCAATTCACCATTCAAGAATCACTATTATTTTTTTTACTTTCATTAATCCACTATGGTTCCCACAACCCTGGCTTCAAGAGATTTAGTTGCTCATGATTGAGAAAACAATAACGTGAAAGTTATAAGAAATCATAATAAAATACTTATAATAATATGAAATTGTTTTAAAAATCTCCAAAGCTAATTAGAATCACAAGAACTTGATGAATATCTTTCAGACTTGCAACAATTCAATGCAATAATACGTAGTGAATTTAAGTTTCTAACAAGACTCTACAATATTTGACTAAGTAATTCCGCACCTAAAACATCATAAGAATAGGTATATATAGTAGTAGATTAAGTTTTTATTGTTTTTGATTGGATTAAGATTGGGTTTTTCATCTTCTATTCCTACTTGAACTGGGGTTGAAATTTTGGTAATACCCTGGAAGTTCTTAAGATTAGTGTTACACCCCGTAAGATTCCCGGCATCTAGATGGCCTATTCGCACGTTGGTTAAGCATATTTGAAAGCCATACGTGCTAGGAAAAGACCTGGGAAAAGATCGGACGAAAATCCTGTCGAACCATCGCGGAATGAACCGGGGCAGAACCCCTCCGCGATGGCTCCGTGTCACGGAGGCGAGGCCACTGCGTTGGCTCCGTGACATGTTGGGCCTGTCCAGGCCCAAGTATATAAAGCCCCCACTTTGGTTTGTGATGATATATCACTTATTTTAATTTCCAGAACCCGTGAGAAACAGAGAGAAGACGAAGGAGAGATATAAATAATCATTTGATTACGCTGTCAAACGTAGTCTAAACTCAAATTAACCTCAGGTACCGAGGTATTTAGCAGTAGGGAGCATTCCTACGGATTTTGTTTCGCAAAATACGGCCGACGAATCG
>JACEIK010000214.1:267817-285355 GCA_018107945.1 Datura stramonium | reverse complement strand
GCTAGCCAGGCACCATATGTGCCTAGGCCCACCAGTTAGCAGTCCAGGTCCTACTAGGGCACCAGGTGCCAGTCATACCCCCCAGGGCGGGGCGTGACAATTAGACCCGAGATTTAAAATTTAGTTTGCTGAAACTGAGAAAAATGTTGTAGTACGGACGACCCAACGGATCATTGGTCCAACCAACGACCCGTTGGAAGCAGTCGTGGGAGGTGTTGGTCTGGTGTTAGTAAGTAACAACGGGTGAAGTAACGATCTGTCGTGAGAGGTAACGAGTCGTGGTCACGAGTCATTGTAGGCGGATAGGTATATTTTCCAGTGGACCTAACGAAAGGAAACTACGACTTATTGGATGTAGTAACGAGTCGTGTTGAGGCTCGTTGTAAGGACAAGTGCAGGATCTAAAGGGGGAAAACAATGGATGATGTGACAACCTCTTGGATGGAAGGTCGAATCGTCCTGTCTAGTTGTGGTTCAAACCAGAGATCAATAATTTTGGACAGTGCAGTCAACAAATGGATACCACGAGTCGTGGTATCCTCCAACGATCCGTTAGTTTGGTCATTGGTTCGCTTAGTGCAAATTTTCAAGGTTTTTCATTAAGGATATTTTCGTTATTCCTACGCTCTAAGGTCATAAACTATGCCGTTTTAAGTTATTTTATGAGTGTTTTAAGATAAGTTAATCCCCTCTAACCTATTCATTCTCATGCATGCAAAATTAGAAAACTTAGAGGTGATCAAGCTAGTCTTCAAGGTTTCTTCATCAATTTCCTTTGGGCTTTCAAGGAGGGGTGAGAATTGATTTTCCCCAGGTATGTAGGGTCATGAATGGGTGTATCGTTCACACCCATGCCCAAGATCTCCTAATTCACGAAGTTTGATAAAAAATCTTATGGGGTTTTGACTTAAATCTTGTGGAATTCTAATGATCTATTAATGGGTTATTATCTTTCGTGATTTACAACATATTTTCTGAATTATGATAAAATTCTACAACTATTTTGGTTATAAAATTATTGATTTTAATTTCTACTAAATTAAGCCTAATTATGCATGTTCCTTGATGAATTGAGTTATGATCTTTACTTCAGTTGTTGATATTCATAAACCCATCATGATTTATGAATTGAAATGTGGGTTTATTTGAATACCCATTATGAATTGATGATTTGCAAAGTATATATATGATTTATAAGTATGCATGAATCCCATGATTTACTAATTATATTTTTGGCCGACTCACGGGCCTTACCCTCATGGCTAGTTCACATATTTACAAGCATATTTATGATTAATGATTTAAATAGCCCATGAATCTCATGCATATTATACTATGAGCACTATATATGCTTTGGGAGTGGTATTTAACACTGAGTAGTTCAGAGCCCAGGTTCTACCTTGAATCTCAAAACTACGTGCCCACCGTAGGACATGATGGGACCTCCCTTGTTACTGTTCCCTTGCCCAAATGGGCCCTTTCATGTGTGATATAATGCCCTTCATGGTTATACCCTTGGCAAGCTACGAACAACCTCCCGACTAGGGTTACTGGTCGGGCTCCACGTGTGCTCATATGGAGTATATCAGTTATAAAAATTTTCCACCGTTCCTCACAATTTATGCATGTTTATGATTATGTATATCGGCTTAAGTCATGTCCAATAAAGCTTTTCTTTATGATTATGATTACAAATGAGTTACGAATGTTTTGAAAACCTTAAGCCTTATGTTATCGTGTGCTATTTATGTTATGAGCATGTTGTCCTACTCTTATGATCATTTATGAGCTTTTATATGTTTTAAATGTCCATTTTACTTTCATTACATACTCGGTACATTCCACATACTGATCGCATACTCTATGCTGTATCGTTTCATGATACAGGACCCGACTCTCAGGCTCAGCCCCGTCAATAGCCCATTTCAGAGTTTAGCTACCAACCTTTTTTGGTGAATCCTCATATTTTGAGGGCCATATGTTCAGACATTGATGTTCCTTTTGTTTCAGTTTTTTCAGGTTAGTTGGGGAATATTGTCCCATCAACCCATTTGACATGATAGAGGCTTTAAGACTAATTGTAGTACTCAATTGTTATGTATTTTTAGTACTTTCTTCTTATCATGCTATGCTATGTTACGTTTATGTTTTTTCTATATCGTATGTTCAAAATTCCGCTCTAAGTGATATGAAGTTAGGTGAATGTTCATGCCATGGGTCAACTTGGAGTCTCTCGGGGCTCCTCATCCCGTGTTATGATCCGAGTCTATGTTCGGGTCGTGAAAAACTTGGTATCAGAGTAATAGGTTTGAAGTGTCATAGGGTGTTTGAAAGCCACGTCAAGTAGAGTCTTTTTCATAGGTGTGAAGCGTGCCACACATATGAAGAAGACGTTTAGGAAATGTTCCCTTCTTTCATGTTCTATGTCGTGTGATGAAATTTCTTCCTATTCCTCTAATTCATGCTATTGGCAATTGTAGATGCATGGCTCCCCAAAGAATGAACGGTAGGAGGAATGGAAATGGTGAAGGCCATGAGGATGGCAATGGAAATGGACATCAGCAAGCCCCACCAGTTTAGGAGCACCAGGAACTAGAGCCAGTTGTCCATGTTGAGTTTCAGGCAGCTATCCAGATGCTTGTGTAGGCCTTGACCGCTCAAGTCAATCAGCAGGATGTTGCGCATGTTTCGAAAAATGGCAATGCAGCGGCAGCTCAAGTCATAGACTTCTTGAGAATAAACCCTCCGGAGTTCCTTGGGTTCAAGGTAGATAAGGACCCGCATGAATTCATCGATGAGATTCTAAAGATCACCCAGGTCATGGGGGTGACAAATGGAGAGTGGGTTCATTTGGCCTCCTATAAGCTGAAAGGGGTGGAGCATATATGGTTCAAGCAATGGAGAGATGGTAGGGCAGTGGGGGCAAACCCTATAGGTTGGGAAGAGTTTCATGCAACCTTTCTAGATTGGTTCTTCCCTTGTGAGATGAGGCAACTGAAGGTGGCCTAGTTTGTAAATCTGAAGTAGGGTGATATGTCGGTTCAGGAGTATGCTCTGGAGTTCACCCACTTATCCTAGTATGCACAAGAGTTAGTGGAAAACCAGAGGCTCGGGTGAGCCGATTTGTGCATGGGGTGGCGGACTACCTAGATAAGGATTGTAGGATCGCCATGCTGCATCGGGATATAGATTTTTCCTGCATAGTGTTGCATTCCCATCAGATGGAGTCAGTGTATCGGAGGTAGAGAGAGGCCAAGAGGGCCAGGACTGACAATAATAGGATTTCTCAAGCTAGATCAGGGGGTGGACAACACCAGCAGTCTCAGCACAGGTCTTTTGCTCCAGCACCATCATCAACCAGTAAACAATTTAGATCACGAGGGGATCGAAGGATAAGGGCTTTAGATTCGAGAGGCTAGGATAGCATGCAGATAGAGGCACTTTCCCAGCTTGTGCGAGGGACAAGAATCACCCAGGGAGGTGCCTAGTTGGCTTAGATGCTTGTTTTAGGTGTGGCAAACCCGGACACAGACTCAGGGATTGCCCTTCGGCCAGATCAGGGGGTAGCAGAGCCAGTATGCTACCCGCTAGTTCAGCCGCTCCAGCAACACGCCCCCCTTAGCGGGGTGCCTCGACTAGTTCAGCCGGCGGTTAGAGTTAGAACAAGTTCTATGACCTCACGACCCGTTAGGAGCAGGAGACTTCACTGGATGTGGTTACCGGTATGTTATTAGTGTTTCATCTTGATACTTATGCTTTATTAGATCTAGGGGATACCTTGTATTTTGTGACACCTTATATTGCTAGTAGCTTTGGAATTACTCCCGAGACACTGTCAATCATTTTCAATTTCTACTCCTGTTGGTGATTTGGTTGTAGCTAGGCGGGTGTATAGAAGATGCCCGATCACTATATTTCATAAAGGCACCTCCACAGACCTTGTAGAGTTATCCATGACTGACTTTGATATTATTATTGGCATGTATTGGTTGTATGCATGTTATGCTTCTGTTAATTGTAGAACCCATGCAGTGGAGTTCCACTTTTGAGTGAGTCAGTCTTGGAGTGGAAGGGTAGTTCAGCTGTGCCTATAGGTCATTTTATTTCCTGTTTTAAGGCCAGAAAGATGATCTCCAAGGGTTGTATGTATCATCTAGTTAGGGTGAAGGATGTTGAGTCCGAGACCCCAACTAGCCAATCAGTTCTGATAGTGCGTGAGTACCTAGAAGTATTCCCTGATGATTTACCATGTGTTCCTCCCAAGAGGGAAATTGATTTTTGTATTGACCTTCTTCCCGACATGCAACCTATATATATTCCTCCCTACAGAATGGCTCCAACCGAACTAAAGGAGTTGAAGGATCTGTTAGAAAAGGGTTTCATCAGACCAAGCAAGTCTCCATAGGGTGTACCGGTCCTATTTGTTCGAAAAAAGGATGGTTCCCTTTGAATGTGTATTGATTATCGGTAATTGAACAAAGTCACCGTCAAGAACAGTTATCCTCTATCCAGGATTGATGATTTATTTGACCAGCTTCAAGGTGCTAAATATTTATCAAAGATAGATCTCCGGTCCGAGTACCATCAGCTCAGAGTTCGAGAGTGTGATATCCCAAAGACAGCCTTCAGGACACGATGTATGGTCATTATGAGTTTGTAATTATGTCTTTTGGACTAACGAATGCTCCTGCAGCTTTTATGGACCTGATGAACAGGGTGTTCAATCCATACCTGGACATGTTCATGATCGTGTTCATTGATGACATCCTTATATACTCTCAGAGCTAGGAGGAGCATGCTGCTCATTTGAGAGTAGTGCTTCAGACTCTCAAGGATCGTCAATTATATGCAAAATTCAGCAAGTGCGAATTTTGGTTGAACTCCATAGCATTTTTGGGCCATGTGGTATAAAGTGAGGGCATAACGGTAGATTTCTCAAAAAATTAAGGTGGTGAAGAATTGGCCTAGACCTGTGAATCCTTCAGATGTTTAGAGTTTCTTGGGTTTAGCTGGCTACTAACGGAGGTTCGTGGAAGGTTTCTCATCTAATGCAGCACCTTTGACCAAATTGACTTAGAAGAAGGTGAAATACCAATGGTTGGAGGCTTGTGAGAAGAGCTTCCTAGAGTTGATGACTCGACTTACCTTAGCACCGATGTTGACCCTACCCGAGGATACCGATGGGTTCGTGATGTATTGTGATGCTTTAAGAATTGTACTCGGGTGTGTATTGATGCAGCGTGGAAAAGTGATAGCATATTCCTCTAGACAGTTGAAAGTCCATGAGAAAAATTACCCGACCCATGATCTTGAATTAGCCGTGGTGGTGTTTACATTGAAGATATGGCGACACTATTTGTATGGGGTTCAAGTGGATCTATTTACGGATCATAAGAGCTCACGCAGGAAGACCTCAATCTTTGGCAAAGGAGGTGGTTGGAGCTACTCAAGGACTATGATATGAGTGTGCTTTACCATCTGGGGTAAGGCCAACGTGGTAGCGGGCGCACTTAGTAGGCTCTCTATAGAGAGTGTGTCCCATGTGGATGAGGGGAAGAAGGAGTTGGTGAAATATGTACATCGACTCGCAAGGTTGGGAGTTAGGTTGATTGACTCGACCGATGGCGGTGTTGTTGTACAGAATAGATCAAAATCTTCCTTGGTGCTGATGTGAAATCTAGAAAAGATGAAGACTCGATTTCGGTAAAGTTGAAATAAGCCGTGCAGAATCAGAAGGTGGAGGTCTTCTCCAAAGGGGGAGATGGTGTGCTTCGGTACTAGGGTCGCCTATGTGTTCCGAATATTGATGATTTGAGGAGCCAGATGTTGCATGAGGCTCATGGATCCAGGTATTCTATCCATCCAGGTGCCACCATAATGTACGGTGACTTAGGGGAAATCTATTGGTGGAATGGCATGAAGAAGAATATTGCAGAATTCATAGCCAAGTGCTCGAACTGTCAACAAGTAAAGGTTGAGCATCAAAGTATGGGAGGTGTACTTCAGGATATCAACATTCCCACTTGGAAGTGGGAAGAAATTAATATGGATTTCATCACAGGTCTACCTCGTACTCATCAACAATATGACTCCATTTGGGTTGTGGTAGACAGATTGACCAAGGCTGCACATTTTATATCGGTTAAGACCACGGATTCGGCAGAGGATTATGCCAAATTATATATTCGAGGGCTGGTTCGATTGCATGGAGTGCCCTTATCCATCATTTCTGATAGAGGTACCCAATTTACCTCTCAGTTTTGGAGGTCATTTCAAAAAGGGCTTGGTATGCAGGTTAAATAGCATCCCACCCGCAAATAGATGGTTAAGCAGAGTAGACAATTCAGACCTTCGAGGACATCTTGAGGGCATGCGTGATTGACTTCAAAGGTGGTTGGGATGATCACTTGCCCCTGATCGAGTTTTCCTACAATAACAACTATCACTCCAGTATCCAGATGGAGCCATTCGAGTCTCTCTATGGGCGGAGATGTAGATCTCCCATTGGGTTATTTGAGATTGGTGAGGCGGCAATGATAGGGCCAGATTCGGGTCATGAGGAAATGGAGAAGGTTTAGTTCATAAGGGACAGGCTGAAGACCGCTCAGAGTTGCCAAAAGTCCATGTCAACGTGAGAAGGAGAGAATTTGATTTTGAGGTGGATGATTAGGTGTTTCTAAAGGTATATCCCATGAAGGGAGTGATGCGGTTTGGAAAGAAAGGAAACCTTAGTCCCCGCTATGTTGGCCCCTACCGGATTGTGAGAAGAGTTGGCAAGTTGGCATACGAATTGGAGTTGCCCTCAGAGTTATCTTCCGTGCATCCTGTGTTTCATGTATCGCTTTTGAAGAAGTGTTTAGGTGATCCAGCTCTAGTTTTACCGGTGGACAGTGTTGGTGTGAAAGACAGCCTTAGCTATGAGGAGGTTCCGGTGGAAATATTGGATCGTTAGGTTTGAAGGCTAAGGAACAAGGAAGTAGCTTCAGTTAAAGTGCTACGGAGGGATCAACATGTTGAAGGAGCTACGTGGGAAGCCGAAGCAAATATGATGGCTAGATACCCATACTTATTCTCTACCGACTCAGTTCCAACTTGAGGTATTAGTTTTGCACTAAAAACTCTATTTAGTTTTCACGTTCCGTTCATGTGATCAAGTTTCTTTTATGTATATGGATATGTATGTGAATCATGAAATTAGTTCAGCTATGTGGTTTGGATCGGAGATAGTCATTCCGTTAGTTCCGATTCAAATGATCATTATTTGGGTATAATGATTGCATGTCTCTGTTTTCTGTATGTTTCCAACATTCAAGGACGAATGTTCCCGAAAGGGAGATATTATAATAACCCGGAAGTGCCTAAGATTAGTTGAAAGTTTTCTGAAACTATAAAAAATGTTGCAGGACGGACGACCCAACAGATTGTTGGTCCAACCAATGACCCATTGGAAGCAATCGTGGGAGGTGTTGGTCTGGTGTCAGTGAGTAACAATGGGTGAAGTAACGACCCGTCGTGAGAGGTAACGAGTCGTGGTCACGAGTCGTTGTAGGGGGATAGGTATATTTTCCAGTGGACCTAACGGAAGGCAACCATGACTCGTTGGATGAAGTAAAGAGTCGTGGTGAGGCTCGTTGGAAGGACCAGTGCAAGATCTGAAGGGGCCAAACAACGGACGATGTGACGACCCATTAGATGGAAAGACGACTCGTCCTGTCTAGTAGTTTTTCAAACCCGAGATCAAGAATTTTTGACAGTGCAGTCAACAGATGGATACCATGAATCGTGGTATCCTCCGACGATCCGTTAGTCCGGTCGTTGGTTCGCTCAGTGCAAATTTTCAGGATTTTCATTAAGGGTATTTTCGTCATTCCTATGCTCTAAGGTCCTAAACTATGTCGTTTTAAGTTATTTTTCTATGTGTATTAAAATAGGTTAAGCCCTTCTATCCTATTCATTCTCATGCATGCAAAAGTTAGAAAAAATTAATGGTGATTAGGCTAGTCTTCAAGGTTTCTTCATCAATTTCCTTTAGGCTTTAAAGCCCAACGGATTGTTGGTCCAACCAACGACCCATTGGAAGCAATCGTGGGAGGTGTTGGTCTGGTGTCAGTGAGTAACAATGGGTGAAGTAACGACCCGTCGTGAGAAGTAACGAGTCGTGGTCACGGGTCGTTGTAGGGGGATAGGTATATTTTCCAGTGGACCTAATGGAAGGCAACCATGACTCGTTGGATGAAGTAAAGAGTCGTGGTGAGGCTCGTTGGAAGGACCAGTGCAGGATCTGAAGGGGGCAAACAACGGACGATGTGACGACCCATTAGATGGAAAGACGATTCATCCTGTCTAGTAGTTTTTCAAACCTGAGATCAAGAATTTTTGACAGTGCAGTCAACAGATGGATACCATGAATCGTGGTATCCTCCAACAATCCGTTAGTCCGGTCGTTGGTTCGCTCAGTGCAAATTTTTAGGATTTTCATTAAGGGTATTTTCGTCATTCCTACTCTCTAAGGTCCTAAACTACGTCGTTTTAAGTTATTTTTCTAAGTGTATTAAGATTGGTTAAGCCCTTCTATCCTATTCATTCTCATGTATGCAAAAGTTAGAAAAAATTAATGATGATCAGGCTAGTCTTCAAGGTTTCTTCATCAATTTCCTTTAGGCTTTAAAGGAGGGGTGAGAATTTATTTTCCCCAGGTATGTAGGATCATGAATGAGCGTTTCATTCACACCCATGCCCAAGCTCTCCTAATTCATGAATTTTGATCCAAAATCTTATGGGGTTTTGACTTAAATCTTGTGGAATTCTATGATCTATTAATGGGTTATTATCTTTCGTGATTTACACCAAATTTTCTGAATTATGATCAAATTCTACAACTTTTTTGGTTATAAAATTATCGATTTTGATTTCTACTAAATTAAGCCTAATTATGCATGTTGCTTGATGAATTGAGTTATGATCTTTACTTCAATTGTTGATATTCATAAACCCATTATGATTTATGATTTGAAATATGTGTTTATTTAAATACCCATTATGAATTTATGATTTGCACAGTATATATATGATTTATAACTATGCATGAATCCCATAATTTACTAATTATATTTTTGGCTGACTCACGGGCCTTACCCTAATGGCTAGTTCATGTATTTACAAGCATGTTTATAATTATCATGATTTAACTAGCACATGAATCTCATGCATATTATAATATGAGCACTATATATGTTTAGGGAGTAGTATTTAACACCGAGTAGGTTTGTGGCCCAGGTTCTGCCCTGAATCTCAAAACTACGTGCCATTATAGGACATGATGGGACGTCCCTTGTGATTGTACCCTTTCCCAAATTTGCCCTTTCATGTGTGATATCACGACCTTCATGGTTCTACCCTTGGCAAGGTATGAACACCCTCCCAACTAAGGTTACAGGTCGGGCTCCATGTGTGCTCATATGGAGTATGTCGGTTATAAGAATCTCCCATTGTTTCTCATGATTTATGCATGTTTATGATTATGTATATTGGCTCAAGTAAAGTTCAATAAAGCTTTTCTTTATGATTATGATGATGACTAAATTACGAATGTTTTGAAAACCTCGAGCCTTATATTATTGTGTGTTATTTATGTTATGAGCATGTTGTCCGACTCTTATGATCATTTATGAGCTTTTATATGTTTTAAATGTCCGTTTTACTTACCTTACATAATCGGTACATTCCACATACTGATCGCATACTGTATGTTGTATTGTTTCATAATACAGGACCCAACACTCAGGCTCAGCCCCGTCAGTAGCCCATTTTAGAGTTTAACTACCAGCCTTTTTTGGTGAGTCCTCATATGCCGAGGGCCATATGTTCAAACATTGATGTTCCTCTTGTTTCATTTTTACTAGGTTAGGTTGGAAATGTTGTCCCATCAACCCATCTGACATGATAGAGGCTTTCAGATTAATTGTAGTACTCAGCTGTTATATACTTTTAGTACTTTCGCTTATCATGCTATGTAATGTTACGTTTATGTTTCTACTATATCATATGTTAAAAATTCCGCTCTAGGTGATATGAATTTAGGTTAATGTTAATGCCATGGGTCGACTTGGAGTCTCTCGGGGCTCCTCGTCCCCAGTTACGATCCGGGTCTACGTTCGAGTCGACACACTTTTGCAGATTTTTAGTCGGCCAACACTGCTATGCACCGTGCATATCCCTGCACTAGAATGGCGCCGCGCTGCACCTGCCCGTGTATGGTTTTTCCTGTGTCTCGTGCAGGCCCTTGCACTGGTGAGCTTGCGTGATGCCAACTTCTATCATGCTATGACACTTGCTTCTTTTAAGCTTGTCTTAGCAACTCTTTCTCTTTTAAGTTCCAAATAAGTTCAAATTTGTCACTTTAATCTTTGCAAATATCTAATTATGTGTGTTAGCTCTTTTTCACAAATATCATATAAAACCAAAGAAAACCCACATAATTTGTTTTAAAAAATAGTTAAGCATGGGCAAGATATAGAAAATAAGTGCGTAATACCCCCTACATCAAGTACTTCAGAGGATGCCCATTCTTGAAAGAAATGGGAAAGAATCGCAATAGGGGAATTACTGAATGAAAGTGGAAAAGGATCATAATAGACTTTGGAAAAACTTGACTCCATTTGGGTCATTGTTGACAGACCGACTAAGCCTACCAATTTTGTGTCAGTTTAGGTTACCTATAATGCAGAAACGTTAGCCAAATCATACATATGAGAAGTGGTTTAGTTGCATGGGGTTTTGGTTTTGATCATCTCAGATAGAGGTACTCAGTTCACTTTTAACTTTTGGATAACCTTGCAGGCTGAGTTGGGTACTAGGCTGGATTCGAGCACAACGTTTCACCCTTAAACCAATGGTCAATCTGAGTGGATGATTCAGGTGTTGGAGGATATGCTTTGATCTTGTGTAATAGGCTTTGGCGGTCATTGGGACAAGTTCTTACCATTGGCAGAGTTTGCCTACAATAACATTTATCACTCAAGCATTAATATGGTGTCGTTTGAGGATTTATATTAAAGGAGGTGTAGGTCTCCTATTGGCTGGTTTAATATCTTTGAGGTAAGGCCGTGGGGTACTGACTTTTTGAAAAAGTCCTTAGAAAAGTTTAAGGTGATTCAAGAGAAGCTCTTGGAAGCCTAATGTAGGCAGAAAGAATATGCGGATCGAAAGGTTCAAGACATAGAGTTAATGGTAGGGGAGCAAGTTTTGCTCAAGGTTTCACCCATGAAGGCTATGATGTGGTTTGGGAAGTGAAGCAAGTTTAGCCCGCGGTACATTGGTCTATTTGAGGTCCTTAGACGTGTGGGGTAGGTGTCCTATAAATTGACTTTGTCTCTAAGTTTGTCCAGAGTTTATCCAGTATTTCATGTTTTCATGCTGAAGAGATATCACAGTGATGACACCTATATTATCCGTTGGGATTTGGTATTGTTTGATGAATATCTGTCCTATGAAGAGGATCTTGTAGCTGTCTTGGATAGAGAGGTCCGCAAGTAGAGATCCAAAAAGATCGTGTCAGTGAAGGTCCTGCGGAAGAACCATCCTGTGGAGGAGGCCACTTGAGAGACCAAATCAGACATGCATAGGAAATATCCCTAGCTTTTTCTTGAGCCAAGTATTTTCTCTCCCTATTTCCTTTCTCGTCCGTTCGGAGATGAATGGTGGTTTAATTGGTATATGATGTAATGATTCTTCCAATCATTATGGGACGTTTAGGGCCTTAGCACCGTTATAGAGTCTCCATAGTGAAAGTGAGCTAATAAAAACTCAAAGATTGGGAGGTCTAAAAACTGAATTGTGTCTAATTTTGGTGTTGATTATAGCGTGTTGTGTTCGGTTAGGGGTTGATCTAGTTATCTAGACCTTTGTAAGAAATTTTGATACTATGAGTGAGTTTGTAGAACCATTTTACAGCTAAGTATGTGTATGAAAGGTGGTGTGAAGTCTCGAGTATGTTTTGGGTTGAAAAAATATACAGTCTTACCGAGCTACTGGTTAACAAGGAATCACTGCAGCGGTGGGATGTCCGCTGCAGCGAGACCCCCTTAGCGGTCAGAGTGCCGCCGTAGTGGTGGTTGGCGAGGTACCCAATCTCGCCATAGTAAAGCTTTGGTCGCTATAGTGGGTCTGCTGTAGTGAAGGTGGTGACCGCTGCAGCGGATGACGCAAGGCAGAATACCTGTATAAGTAAGTTATTTCGAGGTTTTCACCTCATTATTCTAAGACACGAATTGGGAGCACTGAAAAGCGATTTTTCTAAGGCAAGGGTGAATTTCCTCTTCAAGATAAAAACTCTCCATCAACCCTTTCACCTATCATTCCCCCTAATCCCCTAGGATTATTGAAGGTTCATCAATGGTGGAATGTGGGTTAGAATCCTAAAATTGTGAAAGTTAGGAAAATTCAAATGGGTGTGGGTAATTCTTGATTTCTAACCTTCTAGGTTGTTAACTCACACTTCCTTGGAGAATTTGAATGTGTTAGTTCATTAATTGATAAATTGAGACCTAGAATTCGATATAATTAGGACCTTTAACATTAAAAACTGCTTTAAAGGGGTTTGAAGGAGTAGAAACTCCATGAATTTGGCTAATGTGATCATTGTGGGCCTAGACTATGATAATTTAACTCACGAGTAATAAATTGAACCTTGATAACGAATAGAATTTGAGTGGGTTTCCCAAGCCATTGATTGAGGAGTGGATGATTAAATACTCTTAATTTATGTGTTTCTAGACTTTGAGTGTAACGAACCACCAGACCGCTATAGCATTTTGACCATATAAAAAAATTGGCTGAATTAAATTTTTTAGAAATTCGCGATAAATCCCAACAAACGAAGGGCACACGGGAATAAAATCAAACGGGCGTAATCGAGATCGGTGGATCCAAGCGGGTGTCAGCCGCAACAGGGCGTTTTCTGCCATAGCGGAAGGTATGGCCACTGCAACGGATGATGTGGACCAGAAATTTGCAATCCCATTCTGATTTGGATATTAAAAACTTATTAAAAACATCTAAAAGCAGAAAATAAACCTTTTTGGAGGAAAAAAAGGATCTAAGGGGGAATTTGACATCTAATGGCTAGGAACTTTCGCGAGGGAATCAAGAATGGGATAGCCGTAGACGAAGACGATCGGGACAATATCTTGGCGCCCAGGTAGGCTATAACTTACTCACTTTTGTGATAGACTACGATTAGCTACATATACATGCAAGTGATTGATGCATTTCACATATAGTTATGAATTAACCTTAGGAATAAAGAAGTGGGAATGTGAAATTGTGTGTCTTGCATATGAGGAATTGAAGGAGAGAATTTAGTGTAGAAATAATGACTTCGCTAGAAGATTAGGGGAGTGAATTGGAGTGATGCATGTGAATTCCATGTTTAATGGAATTGATTAGATTGACTAAAAACAAGCAAGATAACCATGATTACAACATAATTTGGGAGGGGGTTTACGAGAAGCACGTAGCATGTGCTGAATATCCTGGGTTAGAAAATTGAAATCAAATTTGCGAAATTATAGGAGAATAAATGGCAATATGTTGATTAATTATAGATTATGGAATTTTTGATGAATTTCTTGTTTGAAACATAAGCTATATCCTCAAAATTGTGGAGCTATCATAAATTGGTGTTAACTTGATGATTAACAAGAAGGCGGATGGCCGTGTTAGGTTAATGTGAAATGAGGTATGATACGATGAAATCTTACAGCGAGATGTACTAACATGGTGAATCACGATATTCATAATGACAAGATCATTAAGAAGAGTCTAGAAGGGGACTGGTCGGAGTACTACTATCACAGTACTGCTACAGTGACACCTCTACAACGGTAATAATACTGCTGTAGTGGAGCCCAATCTACTGAGCTGGCCAGGTTGCGAATCTTCATAATCTACAGGGAATAATTAGTATTTAACCTCTTAAATATAAAACAGTATATGATAAGTAGAAAATGCATGTGTGGTTTGAAAGCCTGCGACATGTAAGTCTTTTTGTGTGTATGGAGATTGGTAATGGTATTTTTCACCTTATATTAATTTTTCAATTGTGATATATGTGTGAATTTGACTGCGTAGCTGCAAGATTTATTATCTGCATTTTTATATGAATGAACCTATGGATATGATGTAAGATAAGTGTGTTCCAAGGGTGTGAATGTGGTTCTAGACAAACAGTATCAGTGGTCCAAGATGTTATGTAAATAAGAGAGGAAGAATTGTGTAATATCGATGAGAGAGGTATGGCCTGGTGCCAGGAGGAGGTACTTTGTGCGGTATTGGATCAGCGTGATCAGATCCTGATTGAGGTTCTTAGATATGAGAGTCTTGTGCCCGAGGTGAGCATCCGCATGAGCAAAATGAGAGAGTATATTGACAGATATTGTTAAATCACTATACGACTGGATGTATGCAATGAATACACTAACGGGTATGATAAAGGACTCATACGATCGGGTGTATAGTACATGAATTTCTAGAGCTGCAGGTCATGATCGGAATGATAAAAGTAAGACCCTTTGGCATGTGTGTACAGTGATGTGACGGAGGAGTGTGCCTGGCACATTACCGCTAGTATGATCGAATTCAGATTAATTTTGGGTAAGGCATGACACCTATGTTATTGCTAGTGATGGCACTGAGAAAGTGATGATATACTTGTGTAGTCCAGAGGACGCACGTTGTGATGTGATACCGGAATGAGGTGAGGTATAATTACGATATGTATGAAAGATATGCGTGTGTGGAAGATTTTTTGAATTAAGATCCGTTGTATGATTTATATGATATATGATAATTGTTTGATGATATTCTTGAGATAATTGACGTGATACTTGTGCATGAAGGTTGAACGTTGTTGCACTCATTGTTACAATACAAGGAGATATGACTATCATAAATGATAATTGAATGGATAAATTATAATACATTAGAAATCTCATGAGAAAATTACTGTGATGATGAATCGCTAGGTAAATTTGGCTAGAGAACTCTTAATGACTGAAAGACGTGATAGGAGAATTGAAAGGACAGGGTTTCTGGGTTATTGTGTAGTGACTACCGCTGCAGTAGACATATCACCGCGGTGATGGGACCACAACAATGGTAGCACCTGCGTTGTGGCTAAACCAAGGGACATAATGGTAGGCTAACAGTGTGCCAAGATGGTAGTATGAGTAATTGTATTTTTGAATTTGCAGGACTTAATTAGTTATGGTAATTTATAAAAATGGTGAGTTAGAGTAATAGAGAAGTGGTAATTAAGTTTTATTTTGTGTCGATGCTAATCAATTTTTTGTTGTTATGTGAACTAACTATAGTAGGCAGATGATGCTTACCAGTACTTGTGGTGTACTGATACTACTCTTGCTACGCCTTTTTGCTGTAGGTCATGGAAGGATGAGGTTCGTCTTAGATTGGCAGTCACTTAGTGACAACTTCTGCATTCTTCCGTGGATGAAGTTGTATTTTTTATTTGTCGGTACTCAGTTGTAGAGCTCTTATATCTGCTTAGACTAGATATTAGGAAGAGTTGTGTTAGTTGGGAGGTTCCTTCATGTATATTTTGATTTAGTTGTGAAAAACTGATGTAAATAAAGAAAGATTTGATTTATGAACCATAGATGATTATGTTTTATTAATATGTTGTTGTCTAAGGAAAAAGGGGATCTCCTATCGAGCAGAGTCGAGTAGGTGCCCCTACAGCCTATATGGTTAGGTCGTGACATTGAGCATTCCGAGGCATTAAGAAAAGGCAAAGCTCTTGCGGAGTAGCTTGCACATTCAAGTCGTTGATTGAGGTAGGTTATGGTTTACTTGGAGTTAGACTTTGCTCAGTTTCTCATATATTATGTGAACTGATGAGTGTGATTGAATTGGTTTTGAACATACTTGTGATTGATATTGTGGCTTGGCAAGACTATGTGAATAAATTGTGAAATTGTTAAGTCTTTGAATTTAATTCATGATTTTGAAGTGCAATTGTGATAATCAATGTATATTTATGATGGCTGTGTGTGAAATTGTGATAATCAATGTGTACTTATGATGGTTGTTTGTCTGATGATTGCATAAAGAGCATGCTAAAAGGTGTGCATGGTGATCGAATAATACCACACTATTTTGATACGAGTGGCTCGTGTTTGAGGGAAGCATCCAGACGACCGATTGTGTGATGATTGAGGAATGCACCATTCTTCTGGGATGAGTGACTCATGTCCGAGGTGAGTATCTGGATGGGAAATTATGATATGAGTGGCTCGTGTCCGAGGAGAGCATCCGGATGAGCGGATAAGTGGGACTGGGTACCACATTAATATGTTACATGAATTATTAGAGTCCCATATAGGTCATGACTGGATGGGCAAGCATAAGACCCTCTGGCATGTGTGTATAGATGAGTGAAAGATGTGTGATCAGGTTTGATACAAAGTAATATTACGGAGCTACAAAGGTATACAACTGTATTTTAGAGTGGACATGATTTTATTGATTTGTGGTGATATTATTTACATTATAAGCTTGTGGTATTTGTCGATTGATTTTGAGAAATATATATATCATGTTGATTGGCATTGATAGGCCTGAAGTGGATGTATTTATTTTGTAATTACTGACTACCTTCTTTCATGAGCAGAGTGATTGAGTTTCTTTACCTTGTATTTCTTGCTTGTTTTGATTATGTTATATACTTATCCCTAATTGGAGTCGGTCTATGATGCCTACCAGTATATAGTGTTTGTACTAATGCTACTCCTGCACTTTTCTTTGAGTACAAACTGTGATCCAGAGACTTCATCTCGACCGCATATTTAGAATTGCTAGATATATGATTTGAGGGTGAGGTTATCTTATCCAAGCTGTCGCAGATTCTCTTTTAGTAAATGTCTATTCATTCTAGTAGCAAATGTCTTTTGTTTTGTACTCTTAGACGTTTTTAGTTACAGTCCTATACAATGGCTTTCAGATTTGGGATGTGTAGTAGAAAAGACTTCCACTACTATTTTATGTATTTATTTTAAATACCTTTATTTATATCTTGATCATTTTGATGATGAGAAGGAATGCATGAATATTAGATTAGTTGGAAAATGATGGTTCACCCACCGGAGGGACCAGTGTGGGTGCTAATCACGGTCATTTGTATCATGATATAAAAATTGTAGCTTGATAAAATATTAGACAACTTGAAATACTCAATTACATACATTGATATACAGTTTATTTAAATAAGCATTTATCAAAAATCAAATTAAACTGAATGATGCTTATAATTACTATGGCGAAAAAGTTAACAACTAACAAATATTTGTGTGCAACAATTACCTAAAATATATATATGTCATTTAAACCTGTATTTGTGAAGAGGTATTTTAG
Organism: Datura stramonium; assembly: GCA_018107945.1. NCBI lineage: Eukaryota > Viridiplantae > Streptophyta > Magnoliopsida > Solanales > Solanaceae > Datura > Datura stramonium. The sequence continues at coordinate 267,928 of JACEIK010000214.1, read as the reverse complement.
TATCTTATAAAGGTTTGTTTGTAATCAGACATGGGTAGAAATGGTCTTCAAAAAAACTTAATCTCTTGAATAACAATTATGTGGAACTTGTTACGAGTACTACAAATATTT
>JACEIK010000214.1:242140-255646 GCA_018107945.1 Datura stramonium | reverse complement strand
CGCTTACTGGAAATTAAAAGATGGGAAATGATTTAAAACAAAGTGGGAAGGCTTTATATACTTGGGGCCTTTAAGTCGCATTTGTCGAATGCGATTTATATGTTGCATTTGGCGAATAAGTCGCATTTGCGTTGCGATACTCCGACTAGGCGCTTGTTCGGTCTCTCCCCGGGCCCTTTTTCTAGCACGTATGACATTCTAAAACTCTTAACCAACATGCGAATAGGCCATCCAAACGTCAAGAATTTACGGGGTGTAACAATATTTGAAGAGTTCAACTATAGAAATGATGTATTGACATAATTTTAATCATGGATAAAATATATAGAGATCCATAATGAAATAATGATACAGTTCATGATATATATTTAGAATTATTATTGTTGTTGTTGTTGTTGTTGAGATAAATTTAGAATTATGCATTAGATGTGATATTAATTTATTCAAGGTTATTGAAATTTACTATTATTTTTTTGTTATTAATTTATGAGATGTTAATCGATTATAATATTTTGATATGAATATCTTTATATGTGATATTCAACCTTCATTCAGATGTTGTAATATATATGATATATATGTGTATAAGATATACAAGTTAATAGCGCATTGAATTTTGTATATGTTTTTCATCATCGTTCGTTATATAATTTGAATTATTTGTTATATGTGATGTAAGCGAAATTAGGACTGTGCAGGTAAATGACTTAAACTAATTTCACATGCTATGGATGATTTAATCATAATGTTATTAAAAGTTGGTTTAATAATAATTTTCTCCCGCTAAAATTTGAGTTCTTAAATAATAAAATATAAGATATTTTATTGTATAGCTATATATCGAAATAAATACTTTAATTTATAATTGTCTACAAAGAACGGCCTGACTACCAGGAGGCTTGTAATTCGAAAATAAATTATTGTTTATTGCATTAGATTCGTGGATGAAAAAAATTATTTAATTTTTATGCTATCGCCTAGACTACCAGGGAGTATGAAATTCAATTAATTTTTTGTTATCATAATAGTTGAACTCAACTATGTTAATAGAAACAACCTGACTTTCAAGGGGCTATTTGACATGGAGCTATCTAAGGAAGTTGTATAAAAATACAATTGGTAAGAGAATTTACTTTAATGTATGTGAGAGAAATGACCTAACTACCAGAGGGCTTATATATATATTATTGAAGGATTAATTCACTAAAAGAATGTCACGACCCAATGACCGTGATTGGCATCCAAACTAATCCTCCGATGGATGAATCATCATTTTTCATAACCCAACAATCATGCATTTATGTTAATCATAAAGATGCTTAAGTAATAATTAATTAAGACATTTAGTTTAAAAAATTAATATATAGCGAAATACTAATCTATTACATATCCCAGAATTCGATAGTCATTGTATAGGACTCTAACCAAAATGTCTGAGAGTAATAAATCCAAAGAAAATAACAAGGTTGTGTTTGGAGTGAATAAATATCTGAAAACAAGAGGATCCATGGCAACCTGGAGAGAATTAGCTCACCCTCAAATTGGTCGATAGTAATACTGAGATGGGATCTCGAAGAGCTTCCTAGATTAAAGTCCGCACTTAGTAAAAAAAGTGTAGGTGACACAACCCAAATGAGCGGATTGTGTGGGCGCCTACATCGACTCTAGTTCGATAGGATAACCCTTTTTGAACAACATATAAAAATATTAAAAATTTTCATTAAATTACAAGTCAATAATGTTTTAGTCTTTTATGATACAACCCTTCAGAAAATACAACTTTCCCAAAGATCTAGTCTAAATAGGTACAAAAGTTCTACTTAAAATACTGACAACAAGAAAATAACACAGCTTCGCCTGCAGAGAAAATGTGGAAGCTGATGCTGAGTATCATCGTGTCGATCATGAAATTGCAAATTATCTGCCACAACCTACACCTAAAAACACGCGGCAAGGTAATATCAGTACATCACACATACTGGTTGGCATCATTTGCTGTCTAGAATTAGTTCATACAACAATATATAATCAACATGGAGTTGAGTAACCCACACTAACCACAATAATAACATACACTTATCCCCTATCTAATTCTTGATCAATACATCAGTTAGACATACAATTATACATCTATGTACCATTAAACTCACCAATCAATTCATCAATTACCTTTTTACATCTATGTATACCATTAGATTTAATAATCAACTCATCAACTCCATTATACATTCATACACAAATATTATTAGATTCAACAATCAATTCATCAACTCCATTTTACATCCATATAAAGATATATATTATAGGATTATCAATTCATCAACTCCACAACTCCTATACTGGTTCTATTGTCTCACTGAAATAGTTACTTAACCGCTACAATGGTCTTGCAACAACGGGCATTTTCCACTGCACCAGTACCCTACTTAGGCAGTAGCTCAGTATCACTGGCATTTCTATTTTTCCAACACCCTTTTTAAGGCTATAATCCCCTTACCCGTTACATATTTCAATTATCATTAACTAAATCTATTTTAATTACTCTCGAATCATTTAACGACTCAATAATATCTTAATGACACTGGTTATCTATTTATTTAGCCATCATTAATTGTCAATATTCCATATCATCATGTTACAATTCTTAAATCTATCCTTTATTAACAGATTACTCCCATATTCAAGACCAACCCATCACAGAGCAGTATTAGCATAAATACCTATTACAAGGATCTAATAACAAATCAACTTAGCTTGATCAATTTATACTTAGTCAAATCCTGATAATTAACCACAGAACATGAGTAACTAAATTGACATACACTCTTCAAAAGCCATCAAGCAACACTAGTAATTTATTAACTATACAACAATCAATCATATTAATGGAATCATGTCCACATCAGAGACATAGATGCATGTATATATCCGCACCTTATTAGTCTCACTCTGTACGCATTTATACTATGTTCGTATCATCTCATATCATATAAGTATTATATTGGTATATCTCACATCATGCCCAAATCATATAGGTATATCACATATCATATCTATATATATGTACGTCTATCACGTATCTATATATCTATACACACATGCGAGAGGGTATTCTTTTTTTTCCTTTCAATAATGACCTGCAGGGGACTCTAGAAATTCATGTATTATACTGGTGTGGTACCCGCTCCTACTCATCTACTCGTTCGGACGCTCACCTTGGACATCAGCCACTCATATCACAATCGTTCACCCCGATACTCACCTCGGGCACAAGTCACTCATATCCAAATATTTATACACATACTCAATCGCTCTCAACCGCTCATCTGAATTCTCACATAGGGCATGAGCCTATCATCTCAGAGTAAGGATGTAATACCTACCATTCATCAACATATTTTATCATGCTCTCAATCGATCATCACATAGGACAGATTCACAAGCACACATTGATTATCACAATTGCACTTTCAGTTCATGAACAATATTCACAATTTAATCAATTTAGAGTTCATTCAAGCAAGATAGTTAAATCGCCTACTTTATTTTAAAAACACTATTCGAAGACCATTCAAGTATATTCATCAGTTCTTAATTCATGTAAGACACTAGTCACAGTCCGATATTCTATAATTCCACATTATCATTAAATAGGGTGTGTAGGTAATAGATATACACGTACAAATACGTAAAAGTATTAATTCATTTATAATTGCTTTTATGTCTACCTACATCGTAGTCTCCTCCTAATTATTTATTAATTTAATCCCATGAGACTTCACTTATTCAAGGACAGTATTCATCATGAATGTCCCCACTATCACATTATCCCTAATTTGGGATATAACTTATCATGATAAATTCTGCCTCTCTATCATAGTTATTAACTCGTTACTAATTTCATAATCACTTGATATTTAAATTCTTCAAACTTTATTTTTAACTCAAAAATTCATTGTTATACTTCCATGTTAATAACCATCTTTCCACTTACAATAACCAATAATGTACAATTATTAATATACAGCCTGGAAGGCACCATTAAGAATAGTCCAATTAAAACATACTATCAATAATCTGTTAATAAGAATCTACTATGTTCAATAATTACAACGTAGTATTCGTCACCTCTTCTATTCTTATTATTCAGGTTATTTTCCCTGTCTTTAACAACTATTTCACTATGATTTTATATAAGTCATCTTCAACTTTTTATATTAGTATTCACTCATCAATCGTATACACGTATACGAATTACTAATCGAAGACTAATACCAAGGTAAGCCATAACATACCTAGGCGACATGCTGCTGTTAAGAAATGATGGGGTTGTGTTCTTGCTTCGAGCCTCGGTGTTATTGTAGAGAATCATAGGGGAGGCTGATGAAATCCTTGCCCTTCTTTAACCACCCTAATCCTTTCCTTGCAAGAATAACCCAACTGTTATTTCCAAGGTGTTTTTAATGATTAATCCTTGTTACAATAGGATCTGGGTCTTAAAAGTTAAAAAAATATAGAATTCTGATCTGCGTCTTCCACTGCGGTGATGCTTGTTCCGCTGCCACAATCCTACCATGGAGAAGAGGTGCCCGCCATAGAGGTCCTATCGCCTAGGCCCACAAAATTTTTAACTCAACCCTTTTAAATCATTATGCAAACAATTTTTTTATTCAAGGATATAAATTTAGACTTTCAAAATTTTAAATTTTTACACCAACATCGTTGAGGCTTTCTAAAGACCAGATGATTCGTTACAGCAGGAGGAGCATCAGTACAAAACAATATACTGGTAAACATCATAGGCCAACCTTGAATAATAGCAAATATATATTATAACTTAACAAGCAAGCAACAAACACTAATAATTAGACACGAAAATCATCCAACTCATAAATCCAGGAAATCACCAATGCTAAACAACCATATTTACATCATCAGGCCTAACATTTCCAATAAAAAAGAATATATGTATGTATGACCCTCCAAATCAGACAATAAAACATCACAAGTCTATAATGTAAGCAAGCCACAATGAATGTAATGGAATAAAGTCCCTACTAAATATACAACTATTTAGCTCTGTATTTCATCAACTTCACGTTTGTACCAAACCTGGCCTCATATCAGTCACTCATCAGTATCAGATCTGTACACATATGCCAGAGGGTCTTATGTTTTCTCTTCTAGTCATGAACTGCAAGGGACTCTACAAATTCATGTATTGTACGAGCATGGTATTGACTCCCACTCATCTGCTAGTCTGGATGCTCCCCTTGGACACGAGCCACTCATATCACAACCGCTTTCCCAGATGCTCACCTAGGGCATGAGCCACTCATCTTTTAATAATAAGTTTTTACTCAACCAACATAAAATTGCTCGTTCGGATACTCCCCTCATACACGAGCCTCTCCTCTTAGAATAATGGTGTATTACCTAACATTATCAGCATATATTAATATATTTTCAAATCAATAATGAAAAAAGAAAAATCATAAGTGCATATTGAGTATCACAATCGCACCTTAAAACATGACCAAAATTGACAGACTTAGACAATTCAGATCTCTTTCGAATAGTACAACTAGGTCACATTGGTCCCTATCACAATTAATGTATGAGGGCCAACCAAACATGCCTATCAATTCACAAAACATACAAGACATTGAAAAAAGTCTAACTCCATAATAAAACCGTAACCTACCTCAATTGAAGGATTCGAATGCCAAGCTACTCCGCAGGAGCTTGCCTTTTCTTAATGCCTCAAAACGTTCAAACTCTAAAATAAGAAAATAAAGAACATTCAATAGTCTACTTCTCCAATAAGGAACTTGGGAATTCAAGCCCACCCTAGTATACCCATTATCACGGTTTAATTCTTTACCCACGAGTTAAGTTATCAGGCTCTACTCCCACAACGATCATTTCAACCTAGTTCATAAAGTTTCTACTCCTTAAATCCTTTTCAAGTAGTTTTTAATGCTAAAGGTCTAATCTTTATGATGTTCTAGATTCCAAATTACCACCATTATGAACTATAATAATAAATTTCATCCTAGAAGTGTTTGTTATTCACATAGAAGCCTAAGGAATCAAGAACTATCAAGACTCCACCAACTTACCTAACTTCCATAGTTCTAAGGTTCTTAGCTAGAATTTCGCCATTAATGATCACCCATTGATTATGGGGTGTTAAAGGGTCAAGATACAAAAGGATTAACTAAGAAATCTTACTTTGGGAAGATGAAACTATTATGGCCTTGAAAAATCACCCTTAAGCTGTAACGCTCCAAAAGTCCCTAAGATCAGAACCCAGGAATGAAACGGAGAAAATAGGAAAAACTACGCCATGCCACAGAACGATTAATCAAGTGACCCATTAAGCCATTTGATGGGTCATTAAGTGACCCATTAGGTGCATAAAAATGGTGAAAATCTGTGTTTCAGAGAGTCATAATGAGTGGTGAAGTGATCCGTTAAGTGTATCAATGAATCGTTAAGTGGATGCGTCAAGAAAAGATCAGAGAATGGATTTTTGGTTCCAGTGGTAATGGGTCAAGGTAATGACCGATGAAGAGACCTAACGGGTCATGAAGTGGGTTGTTGGGTCTGACAGAGTCATTCTTTAGTCGTGTTTTAAAGGGTGTTTTTGTAATTCCTTAGTCCCTAACTTCTAAACTAAGTTGTTTTAAGCTCCTAAAAGGGTTTTTAAAGGGGTTTTATTCATCCTAAACCCTCATTATACTCCTAATACCCCTAACTGAAGATCAAATTTCCTCAAGAGAAGCTAGGGTTCTTCATCAAGTTCTTCAAATCTTTCTTGGGATTTCAAGGCAAGTCAAGGAATCATTTATCTAGGATTGTAGGGCTACGAATGAGGGGATTTTTCCACCCTCATTCCCTTCCCAAGTTGAATTCACGATCCCCACCTCCCATACCTAATTTTCAAAAATCTAGGGCTAAACTTATTAGGGATGAATTCTCTCATGTTCTTCCATGAAATCAGTCTCCTTTCAATTCAATTTATGTTTCTATAATTATGATTACATGTCCCTTATCAAATCCCTCATGAATCTACAAATTTCAAGTCTCAAGAATGAATTTATGAACTTCTAGGGTTTGATCCAAATTGCATGAAATTCTATGATTCTCCTATGATTTCAAGTCTTTTAAGATTCAAGCTATGAATTATGATTTTGATGCATGTTTTCTACTAAAACTCCTCATGAACCCATGATTTACAAGATATGATGATTTTACTCCATTATGCATGATTTTCACGAAATTTAATTTTATGTATCATGGCCTATCTTTGACACTATTTTCATGGCCAGCTCACGTATGTTTAGATGTTATGAATTTCATAATTTAAAATAGCCATGTAACCCATGTTTCATGATTATGATATGAGCACTATATATGTTTTAGGAGTAGTATTTAGCACCGAGTAGGCCGGAGTTCTAGTGTATCCAGGTCTTAGAATTACCTGCCAACATAACCATGATGCAGTCCTCCATGAGAGTGTCTCCTATACTTGAATGGGCCATCCATGAGTGATATCACTCCTTTCATGGTGCTACCCTTAGCAAGGCATGAACATCCTCCCAACCAGAATTTTACTGGTTGGGCTCCATATATGCTCACATGGGGTATGTCATTTGTAAGAACCTCCCGTTGTTTCTTAATTTTTTTTTGTGTGTGTATATGTGTGACCACAATTTATGATATTATGAATTATGGTGATTTGGATTAGAAATATGCTTTGCAAGGTCTTTACTTATGAACACAGTCATGATAAGTCTTACATTATAGTTTTGCCAACCTTGACCCTTCATGTTCATTTTATGATTGGATTTCATGTTTATACAAGTTTATACTCTTGATCTCTCTTATAATATTTTACTAGCATATTTTACTTACTCTCCATACTCAGTATATTCAAAGTACTAACTACATAATTCAATGCTATATTATTTCATGATATAGGTTCGAGAAACCAGTCTCAGCCTCCTTGTTAGTCTCACTCCCGCAACAGTCCAACTCAGTTCCCGTTTGGGTGAGTCCTCATCTTCCGAGGACGTCTATTAATTATCGATGTTATGTTCCTGTTTTTAGTTTTAGACTTAGTGAGCTAGTTGGTGATATTGTCCCATCAGCTCATCTTATGATTAGAGGCTTTTTAGATAGTTATGTACTAGATGGTTCAGTGTTGTGACTTCTCGTTCTTGTTCATGCATTATATATTTAGACATCCACTTATCCATGTTTATGATTCATTTCCACTTTAGATGTTCTCTTTTTATGATATGTATGTTCCATGGGTTAGCTTGGAGTCCTTCATGGTTCTAGGTCCCGTGTCGCGGTTTGGGGTCTATACTAGGGTCATGACATAAGCTCTCAAATTTCGAGCCTTAGAATAATAGGGTGAAAATCTCGACACTATGACTTAAATAGACATTCTTTCTGGGGTCGTAGGCTGCAACGGTCACTATCTCACTACAGCAGATCCGCTATAGCAATTAGAGTCACACTACGGTGAAGCCCAATGGCCTTTCCCTATCCCGCTACGATGAGCACCCAACCACTATGATAATCTCATTACAACGGAAATCCCACTACTACCGCGGTGCCTTGCTAACCAGTAGCTGGTTAATTTTGATTCTTTTCTCCTCCTAAAATACAAGTCTTTCTTTCCAACTTCACAACATCCTCAAAAATTGCACGTAGCTGCAGGACGATGCCATGAATTCACTCATAGTCTCAGAATTTCTTACGGAGGTCTAGTTCACTAGGTCACCCTCTACGGGAACACAATATATGAGAATTTCAGTCAATGCCACTCATTTTTCAATCTTTAAATCATCTCATTTTAGAATTTTTATGTTACACCCCATAAGTTTTATCATTTAACGGACACGTGTGTACGTGTGTTGAAGGTTTTAGAGTACGAAACATGTGAGGAAGGGATTGGGGGGTGAGTATACAAGCACGACATCGAGCGGGTAGGAGGCTGGAGGCCAAGCACACTGGGCGTCGCGCCCTTGGCCTGGCGCTGTGGCCGGCGTGCTGCGCCACCCTGCCACCACCTCAACACCTATATATGTCCCTTTGTGAGTTGTTGGAATCATTTCCAAAATTTCCCTTCAGCAGAGTAGAGAGGGCAAGCGACAATTTCATCCGTTTTTTGTTAAATTACGCCGTTAAACTCCGTCCAAACGCAAATTTGTCCTAGATAACGAGTTCTAGGCCTGTGAGGAACATCCTTGTAGAGTTATTTCTTGGAAATTCTCTTAGAATACTGGAACCCCGCTGAGTGAAAGATGTAGAAATCACTTCTGATTGAGTCCTAATCGGCTACAGGTGATAGGTAAGCATTTCTACCTTCTAAATTCATGAGAATTTGTAAGTTCTTGGCCGAATTGAACGAAGTTGAGTTATAGTTAATGTTATTGAAAGATATCAAGATGAGTTTTAGCATTGAAATAGCTTTATTCTCCCAACATAGGGCTGCAATTGGGTGGAATTACTGGCTTCAGGTTGAAAATACTTGGGTGAACGAAAGCTGGCATTTGAGGTATGTTAAGGCTTTTCCTTTGGCAAGTTATTTCCATCATAAAATTGATACGAATAGCACTTCTATAGTGACTTAAGAACTCGAATGTTATAGTTAGCCATTACGAATAGACTTGAGATTATAGTGTAGCATCCCTTGTAGGGGTAGATCATATTTCGTACGACCCCTCGCTATAAACAGCTGAGGGGCTGCTAATCGTACAAACTACTTACGGAGCTATAAACTACTTACGGAGCCATAATACTTCTTATTCTCATGGGGCTATAGATTGCTTACGGAGCCATGATGCTGCTATCACTCATATGAACTACAAAAATGCTTTCGGAGCTATGTTATTGCATATGAGCTATGGAGTTGCTTACGGAGCTATTAAGTGTCTGAAGGGACTAAAGTAAAGCCTTTGGGGCTATGATGGAGTCTTTTATGAACTCCTTCTACACCAGAGATGACATTACCAACTCTCACGGGGGAGTAGTTTGCCATGAGACGCAATTTCAATTACATATGAGGCCTCAGGGGCATCAATAGGGGTATGTAGACTGATTGGAGCTTGCTAGGGCTTATAGGGGCCCAGGTAGGTTATTCTGTGTTGATTGTACCTTTTCAGGATTTTGGGAGTCCTGATTAGGTTCTTGTTTGTATATTTACTTAGTAGTTATGATTCAGATTTTGAGGTCACTCAGGTTGAGCTTTTCTCCTCTCTTATTAATTACTTTTAGTTCATCTACCATTTTTATTCATATTTTATTACTACCTTACATATTCGGTACATCTTGTATTGACGCCCATCCATGGGGCGCTGCATACTTTCCTGCAGGTGCAAATAGACGTGATTCATGACCTTCTTATCCATCAGCTAGAGTTAGCAGTTCAGTCAGCTCCTTTTCTCTAGGGTTGATAGTTAGAAAGTTTTGTTCTTTTTTTGTACAACTTTTGGTAGGTCAGGGCCCTATCCCGACCACTATTCCACTTTTAGAGGCTTGCGGACTACAGTTTTAGGTGGTTGTTTGTTGTTGGCCATGTGGGGCCCATGTACATTCAATTTCATTTTATACATTGGCTGCGTAGGCCTAATGTAGCTTCCAGTTAGCAGCCTTGTAAGCTATAGTATATATATAACTGCCTGTTTTCCTTCTGTTATGACTAGACAACATAGTGATCTTGTCGGCCCGCATAGGATCCTTTTATTGTTGTGTTGCTAGGTTGCTATTTTTGTTTACAGGTTTATTGTGTGGCCTTTTTGGCTCGAGGCTGTGTTTACAGCCGAGGTATAACAATTTATTTTCTTGATTTGGAGTTGCTGGCAGGCACCAGAGGTGCTTATACCCAGCCATGTCAGCCTAGGTCCTAGTGTGGCTTTAGGTGCCAATCATGCCTCCTAAGGTGGGGCGTGACAAACATGGTATTAGAGCTATGTCGTATCCTAGAGAGTCTGCAAGCCGTGTCTAGCAGATTCTTGTCTATGGGTGTGTTGTACACCACATTCTATAGGCAGGAGGCTACGAGGCATAATAGTGTGGTTACCCTTCTTCCTTCTCCAGTCGTGCTATAGAGCTATGTTGTATAGGGTTGATCCCTAGGTTTATGTTGTTCTTCTTATCTACAGAGAAAATGTCTGATGCACGATAGACCATGAATGGTCTGGAGTTGGACACTACAATAGGAGAAGGCACCAGTAGGGGCCACAGTCAGAGCTGGCCCGATTGGAGGGCGAGAGGGAGACATCACCTCAATCTCCCCAGCACCCACCGCCACCCCAGGAGCCCTCCAGGACAATGAATATGCCAGTACCACCCCCATTCATCCTTGTACCATCAGATCAGCAGATTGGGAGTGCAATTTACATGTTGGCTCAGATGTTCACCGCTCAACATCATCCAGTGGCACCAGTTGCTGTTGTAGCCACTGAGAGGCATGGATGTTCGAGGGTCCGAGAATTTATTGCCTTGAGTCCTCTGCCTTTTATGGGGATGGACCGCAGAGAGGATCCTCAGAAATTCTTGGACTAGTTGCAATGAATATTCAGGGTGATGCATGCCTCGTCCACAGAGTCAGTTGAGTTGGCAGTGTCTCGTCTGCGAGATGTAGCAGTTTTGTGATACGAGAGTTGGGAGAGGTCCAGGTGTGGAAATGTACCCCCACCTCTTTGTCCCAATTTTTCGAAAGCCTTCTTAGATCATTATTTGCCTCAAGAGATCTGACAGGCTTGGGAGGATCAGTTTTTACATCTGGAGTAGGGTAGAATGAGCGTTTGGAAGTACTCATTGAGGTTTGACTCCTTGGAAAGGTATGCACCAGATTTTGTTGATACAATGCCAGCTAGGGTACACTAGTTTGTCAGGGGGCTTACTACGGAGTATGTGGAGGCTTGTATTAGTGCCATATTGCGTGAGGACATTGATATTGCGTGTACTTAGGCTTTTTCTCAAAATATAGAAGGAATTAGGCAATGCTAGTATGAGGCTGAGAGGGTGAGTGGGGAGCAGCACCGGAGGGCTAGGACCGTTGATTTATAGGTAGAGTTTTAGGGAGGGCCTAGACCTCGGTTGCCAGGTAGGCCACCTAGACCTTTTCCTCCACAGTAGCAGGGAGGTAGGTCAGATCATCGCAGATAGTCAAGTCTCGATGAGAGTTCACAAGAATCAGGCTCGCAGCAACAGAGAGGTTTTGATCAGAGTAGGCCCATTGCCCCGCGTTGTAGGATTTGTAGTCGACAACATTTTGGGAGATATAGATATTGCTCCACTATTAGTTATACTTGTGGACAAGAGGTTCATATGAGGAGGGATTGTCCATCCTGAGATTAGGGTGATCGGGACCAGTCGAACAGGTCTTCAGCAGGGTCACATGCTCCAGCATCTTCAGCAGGGTGCAGGCCCTCAGCTCCAACCGGCAGAGGCCGAGGTAGATCAGGAACATATAGTTCTGGTAGTGGTATGGATCGCACTTATGCTTTACCAGGGCTATTGGAGTCAGAGTCGTCACCAGATGTTGTGACAGGTATGCTGGACTTTTTCTCCCACTCAATTTATGCTTGGATAGACCCAGGTTCCACTTTGTCTTATGTTACTCTGTTAGTGGCATGGAATTTTAGTATAACACCAGAATTACTTCAGCGACCATTCTCAGTGTCTACACCCGTCGGTGACTTTATTATTTCTAAGAGAATTTACCGGGGTTGTACAATAGAGATTGTCAGTCGTCAGACCTTAGCTGATATAGTTGAGCTGAAAATGATTGATTTTGTTGTAATTGGGGGTATGGATTGCCTAGCGCCATATTATGCCAATGTGGAATATTAGACCAAGACTATTCGATTTCACTTTCCAGGAAAGGTAGTGCGAGAATGGAAAGGCAATGTCGCTACGCCAAAAGAAGGTTCGTATCCTATCTTTGGACGAGGAAGTTTATAACAAAGGGTTGTATTTACCATATCGTTAGGGTTCGGGATACGCAAGAAGAATCCCCGACTCTTCAGTCCATTCCTGTGGTTAGTAAATTTCCGGATGTGTTTCCAGACAAGCTTCCTGGTATTCCACAAGTGTGAGATCGATTTCTCTATCGACATGTCACCGGGAATGCAACCTATATCCATCCCTCCTTATAGAATGGCTCTTACTGAGCGGAGGGAATTGAAAGAACAGTTGAAAGATTTTCTAGATAAGGGTTTTATCAGGCCGAGTGCTTCGTCGTGGGGTGCACCAGTTCAGTTTGTGAGGAAGAAAGATGGCTCCCTATGAATGTGTATAGATTATCAGCAGTTGAATAAAGTTACTATTAAGAATAGATATCCTCTTTCAAGAATAAATGTGTTACACCCCGTAAATTCCCGACACATAGATGGCCTATTCGCGTATTGGTTAAGAGTATTTGAAAGCCATACATGCTAGAAAAAGGCCCGGGGAAAGATCGGACAAGCGCCAAGTCGGCGC
>JACEIK010000214.1:202822-212942 GCA_018107945.1 Datura stramonium | reverse complement strand
AATTTATACTAACCAACATGATTAGCGTTGTTTTGCAGGAAAAATATAATTTTATGAAGCTAAGATGCATGTTGGGAGGAATTGGAAATGGACTCGGAAGTGAGCAAGGAAATGGCCAAGGAAAGCATGGCCCCTCACGGCCAACAACAAACAACCAACTAAAAATGTAGTCTGCAAGCCTCTAAGAGTGGAATAGTGGTCGCGGCCCAAAAGTTGTACAACAAAAAGACAAATCTTTCTAACTATCAACCCCGAAGAGAAGGAGCTGACTGAACTGCTAACTCTAGCTGACGGCTAAGAAGGTCCTGAATTACGTCTATCCGCACCTGCAGGCAAGTATGCAGCACCCCATGAATGGGAGTTAGTACACCAATTAGCTGCCTTATCGGCTATAGTATATATATAACTGCCTATTTTCCTTCTGTTATGACAAGACAACATGACAATCTTGTCGGCCCCATAGGATCCCTTTATTGTTGTGTTGCTGGGTTAGCTGTTTTCGTTTACAGTTTTACTGCATGGCCTTGTTGGTCAGAGGCTGTGTTTACAAATGAGGTATAGTAGTTTGTTTTCTTGATTCAGAGTTTCTGGCGGGCACCAGAAGTTCTTATACCCAAGCAGGTCAGCCCAGGTCTCAGTGTGGCATTAGGTGCCAGCCATGCCTCCCAAGGTGTGGCGTGACATTTTACTAACACCCTTCTACTATGGGGACTCTAAATGTACTAAGATCCTAACCATCCCATAATGACTGAAGGGATCGTTACAAAAAAAATAGAGATTTCTTACTCCATAATGAGGGTATATGATAATTAGTGAAAAAATTATTTAGATAAAGTCCATATCCTTTATGATACATGTAAATATGTTCTTACATTATTGTGACCCAAGTGGCCGTGATTGGAACCCGCACAAACCCCTTGGCAGGCGGACCATCATTTCCTAACAAACCCAACACTTATGCATTTATTTTACTTCAAAGTAAACAACTCATAATAAAACTAAGTAAATAGAAATTAATAATTAAAAGTGTGCCGAAGCTATTATTACATTCTCGAAATCCGAAAGTCCTTGTACAAAGGACTCAGCTAACAATGTCTAAGAGTAGTAAAATCAAGACAACATAGGTAATGTCCGAAATGAATAGACATCAAAAACAAGAATACCTTTGGCAACCTAATAAAGAGTCTGCTCACCCTTAAATCAGTCGTCTAACGGTGCTAGAGGTATGGTCTCGAAGAACTCCCTCGATCGCAGTTTGCACTCAATAAAAGAAGTGTAGGAGTAGCATCAATATAAATACTATGTACTGGTAGGTATCATAGGCCGACCTTGAATAATAAATAGTATATATTATAAACCAACAAGCAAATATGAACACTAAAAATCAGAGAAGAAAATCATCCAACTCATAATTCTAGGTAATCACTAATACCAAGCAGTCATATTCATATCATCAGGCCTAACATTACTAATCAACAAGAATATGTAGATAATACTCAAAATCAGACAACAAGAAATGAAATCACAAATAACGCAAGAAATCATATCCATATTGTGCACACAACTATATAACCTCGTATCTCATTAGTTTCACATATGTACCAACCTAGTCTCATCTCAATTACTCATCAGTCTCATATTTGTACACAGATAACAAAGAGTCTTATGTTTTCCCTTTCAGTCATGATCTACAGGGGGCTCTAGAAATTCATGTGTCGGTATGGTACCCGCTCCCACTCATCTGCTCGTCCTGATGATCCCTTCAGACACAATCCACTCATAACGTAACCGCTCCTGTGGATGCTTCCCTCAGACTCTAGCCACACATCTCACAATAAGGATACATTATCCAATCAACACATAACCATTCTTCCGGATACTCCCCTCGAACACGAGCCCCTCATCTCAGGATAATGGTGTATTACCCAATATCCATCAAGATATTTTAATAAACTCTCAAATCAACCATCACACAAGATAATCATAAGTACATATTGCTAATAGTAATTGCACTTTAAAACCATGGATAATATTCATAGATTTCAACAATTTCAAAACTCATTGAAATAACATAGTTAAGTCACACGAACTCTATCACTATCAATGTTCGAAGACCAACCAAGCATGCTCATCAAGTCATAATACATACAAGGCATTAAAAAAAGTCCGACTCCACATAAACAATAACCAACCTCAACCGAAGAACTGAAATATGCAAGTTACTCTGCTGGAGCTTTGTCTTTTCTAAACGCCTCAGAACGTTCAAAGTCTAGAAATAACAAGGAAAGAGTAGTTAATATTATACTCTTTAATCACAAGTTTGGGAATTCAATCCACATATTCTACCCATTATGAAGGTTTAATTTCTTACCCATGGGTTAAATTACCAAAGTCTGGTCTCACAATGATCACATTACTCTAATTCATAGAGTTTCTACTCCCACAACCTCTTTTAAAGTAGTTTTTAATGCTAAAGGCCCTAACTTTATTGAATTCTAGGTCTCAAACTATCACATTGATGAATTAGTATATTCACATTCACCCTAGAAAGTATTAATTACTTACTTTTAAGCCTAATATCCAAAAATATCAACATCCATAAACTTACCCTAACGTTCATAGTTCTAGGATTTTTCAGCTTTAAATTCACCATTAACAAGCACCGATTGATTGACAGGTGTTAGAGGATCAAAAGATGGAAAGATTAGCAAAAAAATCTTATATTTGAAGAGAACCCGCTCTTGCCCTTAAAAAATTGCACATGAGCTCTTAAACTTCGTGTCTTCAAATTTTGGGGTGTAAAACCTCGAAATTTTGACTTAAATAGGTATTCTGCATTGCGTCGTCTGCTGCAGCAGTCCCTTTCTCGGTGCAGCGGACATGCTATAGCAATCAGGGCCTCATTATGATGAACCTCAACAACCTTCCACAACCACTATGAAGAGCATCCGATCGCGCTACGACAATCTCGCTTTAGTGGGAATCCCATCGCTGTAGCGGTGCCTTGTTAACTAGTGGCTCCATAATTCTGATACTTTTCATTTCCAAAACTCAAGTCCTTCATCCAAAGTTCACAACACCTCTCAAATGTTCATCCATCTATAAAATGATGCTACAAAACTCACTTGAAGTCTCAGAGTTCCCTATGAAGGTCTTGTTCACTATGTCACCCCTAACATAACACAACACATGAAATTTAACTCAAGTCTAATCACATTTCAATTTTTAAACCACCCCATTTTTGAGTCTTTATTAACTCATTTCTAATATGGGGACTCTAAAGGGTGCTGTCACAACCCGAACATAGGCTCAAATCTAGACACGGAACCCAAAACCATAAATGGCTTCAAGTCGACCCATGGCATGAACATGAAAGGTAGAGCTCAACATATACCAAGTGGAAAAAATGTATTCTAAAATAGAGGAAGTCTGAATAATAAAATATTTAAATAATGAAAATCTAAAAAAACACTGAATCTGAAGCTGGATATACAAACTATGTCTGAAAAGCCTCTAACATACTAGCGAGCTGATGGGCAACACCCCCAACTAGCTTAGTAGAAGTCTGAAACTGAAAATGACAATAACTCACTATCTAAAGGTCCTCGAAGGATGAGGATTCACCAAAAAACTGTCTGAGCTAAACTCTGGAAACTGGCTAATGGCGAGACTGAATCTGAGCATCTAAGCCTGTGTCATGAAATGATACAACATAGAGTATGCGGACAATACTTGAAATGTATTAAGTATGTAGTGTAAGTAAATAGGCTAAGTAGTAAAAATTGAATCATGCATAACTTAAATCATAACAACATAAAATTTTGAGAGTAAAGGTTGTATGCGGATATCTGAAAACATGAGTAAACATAAATTGAAGTAAGTGCATATGGCTTACCATATCTGAAATCATAGGTAAAAGCTCATGAGCTGATCCTTGGATCAAACATGCTAAAAACATGATATAATATCTAATAATATATGAATTTACTAAAATCATGAGGAACAATAGGAGACTCGTCTTAACCGACAACCACCATGTATAAGCGCATGATGATTCCATGTCTTGCCCACGTGGAGGAGAGCCATCCTAAGACTTGCCAGGGTGAAGGATCACATAAGGTGTGATATCACGTATGTCCTTGGGCCGGAAAAATGCTCTCTTGAGAGGCCCCAAACTATACCTACGTTGGCGCGTAGTTCACGAGATTGGGGAACCTTGGAACCCCAAGCCTACTCGATGCTAGACACTACTACCAAAATATGTATAATGCTCATATAATCATAGATCATAACATAACTTGAATCTTAACATATGGGGAGTCTTGACTCCAACACATGAGATAACTGAACCTATTAGCCTTGGCTAAATCATGAAATCTTTCTTAACTTGAGTGGGCTTGCCCAAATCTTAACATCATGCTCGCATGAAATAGACATCATAAGTAAAATCATAAATATATTCATGGGTCATTTTTAAACATTCATACATGCTAGATATTTTATCATACTTAAAAGCATAAATCATCAACTCAACTTTTCATGAAACTTGCATAATTGGGCATCATGTTCTTAAAACTTGGAATCATGAATTGTAATCAAAATAGGTATAAAACTTGTCCATGAATCTTAAAAGATCATTTAAAACATGAAAGGAATTGACCCATGAATTAATCATGGAGAATTTCATAGAATTGAGGTTAGACCCCGTAGGATCATACACTTGAATTCATGAACTTGAGATGGGATTTGGGAATGAGAGTGAAGGAAAAATCTCACTCATGTCCCTACATACCTGGGTAATCTGATTCTACACCCTTCCTTGAAATCCCAAGATATTTGGGGAAGAACTTGAAGAATTCTAGATTTGATCTCCTTTGGAATTTTCTAAACTTGCATGCATGGGGATATAATAGGTTAGAATAGGCTAAACCCCTTTAAAATACTTCTAACTGAGCTTAAAAAAAAGTATTTTAGGGCTTAGAAGCTTAGAAATTTCAGAAATGTCCTTACTAAATTCACAGAAAAACTGCTCACTGCCGAAACCACGACTCACACCACGAGTCGTACCTTGATACCACGACTCGTGGGTTCCTTCCGTTGTTTCCACTTCTTCATCCCTGAGTTTCTGGAGTTTTCCACGGGTCACCTAATGACTCGTACCACCAACCCACAATTCGTTGGACCCATCCGTTACCACGACTGGGAAAATTTCCCGCTCCTTCCTACGGGTGTGAGTAATGACTTGTTGTTCCTTACAATGGGTCGTACCTTGACGTGTACCTTCCAACCCTGTCTCCGTTGATCCAACCAATGAGTGCTTACCATGATACGTGGTTCCTCACCATGAATCGTGTCATGACTTGTACCTTCCATCCTGACAGTCTAAAACTAAATGACGACTTCAATCCATGAACCATTACTAGGTCCCATGAGTCGTTACTATACTCATTTCTATCAACTTTTCCTCAATAGATTGCTAACCACAAGAGATCCTACGACCTATTACTTCTTCCCACGACTTGTACCACGAGTCATTCTAAGGGGATTCTTCCCATTTTTCTGCTGATCATATTTCAAATCTCGAGTCTAGTCTTAGAAACCTTCGGGGTATTATAGGTGATAAGTTCCTAATCATCCCATAACAATGGGAAGGGCCGTTATATCAAATACCAATTAAACCATCGTTCATTCCCGAACAGTCAAGAAAGGAACAGGAAAAGAACATACCTAACTCAATTAAAAGCTGGGATTTTTGCAACGCAGGTCTGATTCGATCTCCCAAGTGGCATCCTCCATAGGAAAGTTCTTCCATTAGACCTTTACAAAAGTGATCTCTTATAAACTCAGCTTATAGACCTCCCTATCTAAAATGTCCACCGACTCCTCTTCATAGGACAAATTATCATCAAGCAACATCGAATCCCAATGGATAATATAAGTGTTATCCCCATGATACTTCTTCAATGTAGAAACTTAGAAGACCGGATGAATTATGGAAAAACCTGGAGGTAAAGCCAATTCATAGGCCATATCCCCCACACGTCGAAGAATTTCAAATAGACCAATGTACCTGAGGCTAAGCTTTCCCTGCTTCCCAAACTGCATCACACACTTCATGGGTGAAACCTTGAGTAAGACTTGCTCTCCTACCCAAACTTTATGTCTCTAACCTTTCAATCAGCATATTGATTCTGTCTGCTCTTGGCTACGAAGAGCTTCTCCTGAATCACCTTTACCTTTTCCAAGGACTCCTTTAAAAGGTCAGTAACCCATGTCTACACCTTAAATTCATCGAACCGGCCTATAGTACCCCTATATCTCCTCCTATATAAAGCCTCAAAAAATGCCATATGAATGCTCGAGTAATAATTTTTATTGTAGGCAAACTCAACCAATGCTAAAAACTTTTCCCAATAACCCCCAAAGTCTATCACGCAAAGCCGAATTATATCCTCTAATACCTACATCATCTGCTCAGACTACCCGTCAGTCTGAGGGTGAAATGTTGTGCTCAAATCCATCCTAGTACCTAGTTCAGCCTGTGAGGTTCTCCAAAAATTAGAAGTAAACTACGTACCTCTATATGAGATGATTGAAACTGAAACCCCATGCAACCGAACCACTTCTACGATGTATAGCTTGGCTAACTTTTCCATGTTATAGGTAACCTAAACTGGCACAAGATGGGAAGACTTAGTCAGTCTATCAATAATTACCCAAATGGAGTCAAATTTACCCAAGGTCTTCGGAAGACCCACCACAAAGTCCATAGATATTATCTCCTACTTTATTCAGGAATAAGCATCTTCTGAAGTACTCCCCCACGTCTCTGGTGCTCATACTTCACCTATTGACAATTCAAGCACTGAGAAACATACTTCACAATATCATAATTCATCCTACTTCACCAATAATATTGTCTCAGATCATAATACATCTTGGTAGCACTTGGATGTATAGAATACTTCGAATTTCGAGCCTCTAATAGGACGGTCTTAATCAAATCATCAACACAAGGAATATATACACTCCCCTTTATCCTCAAAATACCCTCACTATTGATCACAACCTCCTTTGCCTCTTCTTGTAAGACTTTATCCTAAATCTTGCTAAGTTTGGAATCTTCAAATTGTCTAGCCTTAATTTGATCTAGAAAAGAACACCTATCCTCTACACTATCCAACACGCTGCCAGATTTAGACACTACAAGTCTCAAAAAGCTGTTAAACAAGATGCCTGATTCAGAAACCGTGAGTCTCAAAAAGCTGTTAGCCAACAACTGAACTTCTCTTGCCAACGGATGCTTAGTAGCCTCTAAACAAGCCAATCTACTCATACTTACAGATTTTCTGCTCAATGCATCGACCACCACATTGGCCTTACCCAAATGATATAGGGTTATGACATCATAATCTTTGAGAAGCTCCATCCATCTTCATTGCCTCAGGTTAAGGTCCCTCTAGGTGAACAAATATTGCATGCTGCGATGGTCTGTGAATACCTCATAACGGACCCCAAGAGGTAGTGTCTCCAAATATTTAGGTCAAACACCATCACTGCCAACTCTAAATTCATGTGTAGGGTAGTTCTTCTCATGTACCTTTAGTTTCCTAGAAGAATACACAATGACCTATTTATCCTATATTAAAAAAGAACCCAAAACATATTGTGGGGCATCACAATAAACCACAAAATCCTTACCCTCCATCGGATACTAAGATAAGGGTTGCAGTCAACAAGGTCTTGAACTTTTGGAAGTTTTCCTCATATCTTTTAGACCATTTAATAGGTACATCCTTCTAAGTAAACTTGGTTAACTAAGTTGTAATAACAGCAAAGCCCTTCACAAACCGGCGATAGTAACTCGCTAACCCTACGAGGCTACGAATTTCTGCACCAATGTAGGCCTAGCCCAATTCCTAACAGCTCCACCTTCTGTCAATCAACTATCATTCCTTCTTTTGAGACAACATGTCCTAGAAAGGATATAGATCACACTTAGAAAATTTTGTATACAACTGCTTTTCGTTTAGCAACCCCAAAACAATCCTCAGATGATTCTTATGCTCCTCTTTACTCTTTGAATATACCAGTATGTCATCAATAAAGACAATTACAAATGAATCAAAGTATGGATTAAATATTCCATTTATTAGACTTATAAAATCAACCGGAACATTAGTAAGCCCAAACGACATAACTAAAAACTCATAGTGCACATACCTGGTCCGGAAAGCCATTTTCGAAATGTCCTCAGCACGAACCTTTAACTGGTGATAACCCAACCTCAAATCAATTTTTGAAAATACCGAAGCACCCTAAAGCTGATCAACCAGGTCATCTATCTTAGGAAGAGGGTACTAATTTCGGAAGGTAAACTTATTCAATTGACGATAGTCAATGCACATTTGCATACCCTCGTCCTTCTTCTTAACAAACAACATAGAATCACCCTATGGGGAGACACTCAGATGGATAAACCCCTTACTAAGTAAGTCCTATTACTGTACTTTTAGCTCTCTCAACTCAGCTGGTGCCATCCGATATGGCAAAATGGAAATAGGATGGGTTCCTTCTCTAAATCAACGCAAAAGTCAATGTCGCGGTCTGTTGGCATACCAAGAAAATCCATAGAAAATACCTCTAAGAAGTCATGAATAATCAAAACTAACTCTATAGGCAGGACATCTAACTTGTATCCCTAGTGTTTTCTAGATATGCTGAACACTCCCTTTCTACTAACTTTCAAGCACAAAAGAATGATATGATTTTCTTAGGCGTAAGGCTACAATCACCCTTCCACTCGAGCCTAGACACCACTGGCATCATTATGGTGACTGTCTTAGCATGACAGTCCAAAATTGCATGGTAGGGAGACAACCAACTCATACTTAAGATGATGGAAACTCATACCGAAGATGATATCAAAGTCCATTATGTCTAAGATAACCAAATCCACCTAGGTTTTATACCCCACAAATATGACCATGCACGAATGGTAGACTCTATCAACCATCGTAGAATCACCAAAAGGTGGATAAACATATATCGGAATATCAAGTACATCACATACAAGTATCAAGCCCACAACAAAGTAAGCAGACACATAAGAAAAGGTGGAACCTGGATCAAACAAAGTTGTAGCCATGCGGTCAAAAACAAGAATCAGACCTATAATGACTGCTTATAAATCCTCTACCTTAGGTCTACTTGGGAACTATCACGACCCAAACGGAGGCCCAGATCGCAACACGGAACAAGGAGCCTCGAGAGACTTCAAATCAACCTATGGCATGAACATACATCTAACTTAACTAATAAGACTGAAGAATCACCATGATAATCATAGTGGAAGTCTAAAATAAACATAACATCATAATACACAATCTAAAGCTGAATACATCCTTTTGTCTGAAAAGCCTCTAAACATGATGAGTTTATGGGACAAGGCCCTAACTAACTCGGTAACGCTGGAAACTGAAAATACATAGAGAGATCTGAATAAGCATGGTCCTCGGGAGATGAGGACTCACCAACAAGCGTAAGATTCTATCTCTGAGGAATGGTTATGAACGAGGGTGAGTCCGAGTTCGAGGTATTGTATCATGAAATAATACAACATAGAATATGCGGTCAGTACGTGGAGTGTACGTAGTATGCAAGGTAAGTAAAACCTCTTAGATAAGTAAAATCATTAAAGGCATGCATAATGTAAAATATAAACAATAAGAATCTAAGAGTAGGGCTTACATGCATTCTTTCTGAAATCATGATCTTATCATAACATAACATAACATCATAACTGAATCGATTGGCTCAAAGCTGAAATCTGTAGTCATGAGTAAAACTGAACATTGAGTCAAACCTGCTTTAGAGCATATATAGATATAGAAATCTCATGAATGATAAACATGCATAAGTGAAATCATGAGGAACAATGGGAGACTTGTCTTTTAACTGACATACCACGATAGAGCTTATGTGGTCCCAACTATCACACTCAAGTGGGTAGAGCCGTCCAAAGCCTTGCCAGGGCTAGGGATGATACCATGATATCGATATCAAGCTCGTGGCCCAATAGGGCAGGGGATAGCTCACAAGGGAGGTCATGAAGTAATAT
>JACEIK010000214.1:107901-129701 GCA_018107945.1 Datura stramonium | reverse complement strand
ACCTATATATAGGTAATCAACACTTAAAGGATTCATTTTCAAATATTTCCTTCAGCAGAGAAGTGAGAGGAATGTGGGTTTTCGTCTGTTTTTCATCAAATTTTGCCGCTAAACTCCATTGAAACGCAAATTCACCTTGGATAATGAGTTCTAGGCCTACGAGAAGTATCTCTACGGAGTTATTTCTTAAACTTTCGCTGGGTGTATCGGAACTCCACCGAGTAAAGGTTGTCGGAATTACTTCAAATTGAGTCCTAAGTGGCCAGAGACAAGAGGCAAGTATTTCTCCTTTCTAAACTCTCAAGAAATTTTGAGTTTTTAATAGAATTAAATGGAGTTGAATTATAGTTATTATTATCAAAAGATATTGTGTTTTGACAAAGTCTTAGTATTGAAAATAGCCCTAATGTCTCAGCGTAAGAGCTGTAATTAAATGAAATCGGTGGCTATAGGTTGGGACTAATTAGATAAACAAGAATCGACATTTGAGGTATGTTAAGGCTTACCCCTTCGGCAAGTTATTCTCGTCGTATAGTGATACGACCTATGCTTTTGAAAGTAGATACTGATCTTATATGTTGTGGTTAGTACTAAAAGATGTATTGAGAGTATATTACAGTATCTCTCATCGGGAAAAAGTATGTTAAGTGTCACTCACGCTAGGAGCGTCGTAGAAACTCCTCTGCTCTTCTGGTCACTATATTAGTAGAATTCTGATGTTTTGCTATCATGCCAAGGCATTATAAGTTTATGGTTAGATGTTGGGCCTGATTTTGTAAGTTGGATAGCATAGAGCATAGTCGGGCGATATAACTTTCTGTTTGATGCCTGTATTGTTAGTAAAGCTCGTCTGGAGGCCGTTGGCATACCTGGATGCCTCTACGGCCAGAATTTAGATAAGATGGTCTGTTCAAGTCAGTGGCACCAAGGTTGCCCAGTGAATTGAGCAGCAACCACCATATGATTCGCTATTGTTAGTGACCGTCAGTTTTTGCCAGCTCAATGCTTGTCCTACAGGTCACTCAAGACACCATCCCAGTTGTTACAAGTTAGATAGATCAGTGCATACCCTAATGAGGGAACCTTATTAGTAGCTAGATGTGGGGCCAACGCTCCAGCCTACTCTTATAGATGTTCATGTACAGGTTGTCGCGAGTGGCTAGGTGTAGAGAAACCTGCCTATGAGGGTATGAATCACCCAGAGAAGCCATAGGAGATCTGAAAAGACTAGGTTAAATTCAAAAGGGACTTGTATCATAGTATCACAATGTTACTTCCATGCTAGGAATTACAAATAGCTCCCAGTGGGGAGTTAGGGATGACTGATGGTGTCGGTTATGAAGAGTCCTCCCATTGTTTCNCAATGTTACTTCCATGCTAGGAATTACAAATAGCTCCCAGTGGGGAGTTAGGGATGACTACTTAGGAGCATGTCCAATCAGTAGCAGCCCCACAGTTGTTCTTAGCAGAGGAACTAGATAGTTGGTCACCTGCAACCTTACAGTTTGCTTATGAGTTATTCTGCCCCATCATGACCTTCAGACTATCGCTTAGGTCACCCGGACTTCTTGCTTTTCCATTTAAGTCGACGGAGGTTGTGATCTCTACCAGGACCCTCTGATCAGGTGTAGGCACATAGAAGATGCCTGTTGGCAGCTATATATACTAGCCAAGGGCGAGTAAGAGTAGCAGTCGCGTTAGGACTCAGGGGCCACATACAACTTTGAATGAATAGGTTTGTAGATTATAACATAGTGCCCCTAGTTGAGGTAGATCGTGTTTCGTACTACCTCTCACCTTGAATAGCTAAGAGGCTACTAGTAGTACGAACTACTTTTAGAGATATAAACTGCTTATGGAGCAATGATGCTGCTAATACACCTATGGGGCTATAGATTGCTTACAGAGCTACGATGTTGCGTTACCTACAGAACCACTGAATAGCCTATGGGGCTATATTGAAGTCTATTCACTTATGAACTTCTTCTATGCCGTAGCTATAAACCCTTCATAGAGCCTCATGTGCTCAGGGTACATTTACAGGGGTAAAAAGGTCTGAATTCAGTTACAGGAGCCCAGACGGCTCATATTCAGCTACAGGAGCCCAGACGGCTCATATACAGTTACAAGAGCCCAAATGGCTCATATTCAGCTAGAGGAACCTAGACATCTCATACAAAGTTACAGGAGCCCAGATGGCTCATATTCAGTTACAGGGGCATTTAGTCACTTGACTCTAAGGAGAGGGCCCAACAATCATACCACAACAGTCAAAAAAGCGTGTTCCCTTCAGATAAGACGCACCGTAGGCCATCGAATTAAGCCACATGCTCCACCGCTTGTGCGGGCCCCAATCAATTCCTTTGAGTTTCATTCTTGTGAACGTACTCCCCAGATGGGATACTTAATGAGTTAGCTACAACATGGAATGGGTCGATATGCACAGTGCCTAGTATCTATCATTTACGGCTAGGATGGGGTATCTAATCCCATTCGCTCCCCTAGCTTTCGTCTCTCAGTGTCAGTGTCGGCCCAACAGAGTGCTTTCGCCGTTAGTGTTCTTTCCGATCTCTACGCATTTCACTGCTCCACTAGAAATTCCCTCTGCCCCTACCGTACTACAGCTTGGTAATTTCCACCGTCTGTCCAAGGTTGAGCCCTGGGATTTGACGGCGGACTTAAAAAGCCACCTACAGACGCTTTACGCCCAATCATTCCAGATAATGCTTGCATCCAAAAATATTCTGATAAAGACGTTCGTCAGTAATATCATCATGACTCTCGAAGTCATGTGCGGTAGCAATACCAAACCAAATACGATGAGTAGTGGAGTCCTAAGCTAATCCTTGGCTAAACCTTGGAAATCACAATGCCGTAATGCTTTTAAAATCCTCCTAGCCATTATCCTACTGCAATAATTCTTGTTAAGAAAAATGCCCATGTTGTGGCAATCCTAGACGACTCATATTCAATTACAGGAGCCCAGACGGCTCATATTCAGTTTCAGAATCCCAGACGGTCATATTCAATTACAAGAGCCCAGAGGGCTCATATATAGTTACAGGAGCCCAGATGGATCAGATATAGTTATAGTTACTTGTAGGGCCTAAGGGGTATATAGAATGATTGGCACCTGCCGAGGCTTATGGGGGCCTAGGTAGGTTATTACTGTGTTGCTTGTACCTTCCAAGCTTATGGGCGCTAGGTTAGGTTCTTGTTTGTATACTTGACTGTTAGCCATAGCTTGTGAATGTATAGTCATATAGTTTCAGCTCTTATACATGTAGTGATTTACTAGATGCAGGTTATGGATAAGAAAGCTTATAGGTTATCTCTTGCCCCTTCTTGCTACTCATTTTCAGTCTTTATCATCTTCTAATCAGCTTTATTTTACTGCCTTACATATTCAGTACATATTGTACTGATGCCCAAATATGGGGCACTGCATACTTCCCTGTAGGTTTAGATAGACAGGTTTTGGGATTTCCTAGTAGTTGTTCAGAGTTAGCAGATCGGCCAGCTTCTTTCATTTTGAGTTACCAGGTTGTAGAGGTTATCTGTCTTTTATTTATATAGCATTCTGGTAGGTTGGGGCTCTGTCCAAACCAATATGTTCACCCTTAGAGGCTTGCATACTATAGTATTCAGTTAGTTTGTGGTTGTTGTTTGTGTGGGGCCATGTTTGTCTTACTTTATGCTTTGGCTATGTGGGCCTAGTATAGCTGCCTGTTTTCATTCCTGTTATAACTATATTGCATGGTGGTCTTATTTGCCCGCATAGGATCCCTTTATTATTATGTTGGCTGGATTAGTTGTCTTTCATTACAGGTGCTACATGGCCTTGTCAGCCCGAGGCTGTGTTTACAACCGAGATATAGCAGTTTATTTTCGTGATTAGGAGTCGTTGGTAGGCACCAGAGTTTCATATGTGCAACCAGGTCAGCCCAAATCCCAATGTGGCATTAGGTGCCAGTCATGCCTCCAAAGGTGGGGCATGACAAACTTGGTATCAAAGCAACGACGTATCCTAGGGAGTCTCCAAGTCGTGTCTAGTAGAGTCTTGTTTATAAAAGTGTTGTGCACCACATCCTATAAACAGGAGGCTATGAGGCATGATAGTATGGTTACCCCTCTTTTTTCTCAGACCGTGCTATAGAGCTGAGTTGTATAGGGTTAAGCCCCTAACCTTTGATTGTTATGTCTGTCTGGAGCAATATTAGATATAAGACAGACTCTAGCCAGCCGCAAGTTAGCTATAGTAGCAGGAGAAGGTACCAGTGAGGTGCCACAGTTGGGGGACAATTAGCTTGAGCACGAAAATAGATGTCTTTTTAATCTCCTGGCATCCTCTCGGGGCCCCAAGAACCTCATAAGGTAATAGATATTCCCACACCGTTCGCAGTTCTTTCTTCAGCCTCGGAATAGGAGGTCAGGAGTGTGGTATATATATGAGTTAGCTTACTTAAGTAGACCTTTAGAATTAGATGGGGGCGGTAGTAATGTTGGGATCACCTGGAATATGAAAGGGATTGTGTGATTGTGAGGTTTGTACCTCTAGCTTTTAGAGATTATTGAGTTTCACATCTTAGCCCTGTTAGAGAATGATAGGGTTATTTCCTGCCTTCTAGTATTTCTTAGTATGACAAGGAGCATAAGTATTAACACAATGTTTCCCAGAATGAATAGTAAAGGAAGGGTAGAACCATTAATTCCGGGAAAGTGTTAGGAAGAGATTAAGACCCCTAGTGTTTAAATGAGTCACCTAGACCCTCACAGTAGTAAATCAGGAGGGCAGGTAAGATCGCTAGTAGCACCCAAGTGCGGGTGAGAGTCCATAAGCAGTAAATTCCCAGCAATAGCAAAGTTTAACTCAGAAATAGACTAACCCCATCGCGATGTATGGATGGCGGTAGGGGATACATGAAGAATACTGGCTATGGCCCTAGTTTATTATGTCGAATAATAGAGAGACTATATGAGAGAAATTGGCTCGAGTACGGGTCAGAATGATATAGGTTGGTAGACTTGGCCAGTCCTTGCCAGTATGGTGCATGGGCCACGAACCCCAGATCTAGGCCTATAGAAGTAAGGGGAAGGCACAAGTATCTCGCTTTGGAGGAAAACATAATCACCTCCAGGCTGCAGTAGATTGACAGATCTTGAAATCGCCGCTGAATGTCGAGAAATAAGCATCAGGCTGCACATTTAAAGGATAGTGAGGTTGTAACCTAGAATACTGCAATATCACCACCAGTTGTGGAGGCAAAGGAGTGACAATACAGAGGCCCTACATCACGACCTGAACGGAGGCCCAAATCGTGACACGGGACAGGGAGCCCCGAAATACCCCAAGTCGACCAATGGCATAAACATACATCTAAATTAACCAAGAGACTGAATAATCATCAATAATCATAGTGTAAGTCTAGCTTGAATATAGCATCAGAATATAAAATTCAAAGTTGTATACATACATATGTCTGAATAGACTCTAAAAATGACGAGTTGATGGGACAAGACCCCAACTAACTCAACAAGCTGAAAACTAAAATACATAAAGAAATGATAGATAGCTGAGTTCTCGAAAGATGAGGACTCACCAATAAGTAGACACTAACTCTGATAAGCTATCTAAGAGCAAGGCTGAACCTGAGACCCGAGTCCTGTATCGAAAAATGATACAACATAGAAAGTATTCGTTCAGTACGTGGAATGTACCGAGTATGCAAGGTAAGTAAAACCGCTAAAGTAAGTAAAAGTCCTTTTAAACACAATGCATTAATTAAAAATATACATCAGTAAACTGAGAGTAGGGCTTGTATGCATTATTTTTGAAATCATGATCTTTTCATAACATGACAATACGTATCTTTATACGTCAAACTAACTCGAATGACTCAAGGCTGCAATATGATATTCATAGAAAAGCTGAACATTGAGTCAAACCTTTCTTTTAGAACATGCATGTGTATATAATAATCATGAACAATGAATATGCATATCTGAATCATATAGAACAATGGGAGATTCGTCACTTAACCGATATACCACGATAGAGCTTATGTGGTCCCGACTATCACACTCAAGTGGGTAGAGCCGTCCAAAGTCGTGGCAGGGCTAAGGACGCTACCATGATATCGATATCAAGCTTATGGGCTATTAGGGCTTGGGATAGCTCACAAGGGAGGTCCCAATAATATAATAGTATCATCCTTGTTGGCGCGTAGTTTTGGGGCATAGGGTGATCGACCCTTAGCCCCCTCGGCGCTAGACTCTTCTCCAAAAAACATGACAATGCTCTACATCGTATATAACGAAGCTCAACATCGTCTATTGACGAAGCTCAATGATCAAACACATCCAAAATACAAAACCATGCATATGAGAAGCTTTTGTTTAAAATATACCACAAGCTGAAACATACTTGGGAGCCTTTGCTCCAAAACCATGTGGTAAGCTATGCGTAAGAAGACTTAACTCAAAACATACCATAAGCTAGAATATAAAATTTTGGAGTCTTCACTCAAAAACAATGTGGTAAGCTTATTTCGGGAAAAGAAATCCTCATTTTAACTTATCATGTGGTCATTGGCCAAGGCTCTATCATACTTAGAAATACTCAATTTTCATTGAAAACCTAATTATAAACATAGGTAGCTTCAAATCATGCTTTTGATCATAATATCTCATCATTTTTACATTTATTTAACAAATCTCACTTTTTCATGATCAGAACATCAATGGGGTTCAACATTCATAAGGCGAGTGACAAAATTTTTAATTGAAATCATTATAAAATTATCCCATGCTTCACAATTCGATAATAAATTTATAATCAATTCATACCTATGTAAGGAAATTGAAGATTCATGCATTTGGGTAAAACCCCATAACTTGATCATAGGAATTTATCATGCTTAGAAGAAATTGGGCATGGGTGTGGAAGGAAGCACCCACTCATAGCCCTACATACCTGGAAGGGGTTGATTCTACCACTTCTCTGATTTCCCAGAAGGATTTGAATGAAAACCTTGAAGACTTGGTCTAAATCACCTCCTCAACCTCTCAAGTTTGCATGCATAGAAGAAAATAACTTAGAATAGGTTTTCCCCTCCTAAAACCCATTAAAACGAGCCTTAAACAATGTAGTTTAGTCTTTAGGAATAACGGACGGCCTGACGACTTGTGGTCCGAGGAAACGGCTTGTAAAGTACAACTACCTTGTCTATCCTCCTAGGCTCGTAACGGGTCACTTCACGACTCATCAGGGGTAACACGACTTGTGGTCACCAATTGTTGAGTACACTGCCTTACATCTTCATTTTTTTCACTAACCTCTTCCCACGACTCTCACTACGACTCGTTACTTCCTCCAATGAGTCGTGGTCAGCTTCCATCGGGTACACTGCCAATCCAAATTCCCAATTATATTTCCTTCCCCCACGAGTCATCTGACGACTCATGGGCTGTCCTCACGAGTCATGAGACGACTCGTCCTAAGGTTGCAACATAATTTTCCACTTTTCCCCATTTCAACTCCTGGGTCTGATCTTTGAGCTCCTGGGGTATAACAATATCTCCCCCTTGAGACCATTCATCCTCGAATGTTGGAAACAAGCAGAAAATAAAAACATGAAATCATCATATTCAAATACTGATCATTTAAACCGAAAACTGATAGAATGACTACCTCCGATCCAAAATATTCAGCTGAACAAAATTCGCAAATCACATACACACCCATATACATAAAAGAAACTTGCGTGCATGAACTCAACATGAAACTAAATAGAGCTTTGGGTCAAAACTGATACCTCGAGCTGACATTGAGCCAGTAGAAAATAAGTGTGAGTTTTTAGCCATCATATCCGCTTCGGCTTCCCACATAGCTCCCTCAACATGCTGATTTCTCCATAACACCTTTACTGAAGCCACTTCCTTATTCCTCAGCCTCCGAACCTGACGATCCAATATGCCAAATGGAACTTCCTCATAGATGAGGCTATCCTTTACACCAATGTTGTCCACCGAGACTACTAGGGCTGGGTCTCCCAAACATTTCTTCAAAAGCGACACATGAAACACAGGATGCATGGAAGATATGAGGGTAATTCTAACTCATACGCTACCTTACCAACTCTTCTGATAACCCGGTAGGGACCAACATAACAGGGACTGAGTTTTCCTTTCTTTCAAAAGCGCATGACTCCCTTCATGGGAGATACCTTCCAAAATACCAATCGTCCACCTCGAGCTCCAACTCTCTCCTCCTCACATCAACATATGACATTTGACGACTCTGAGCGGTTTTCAGCCTGTCCCTTATCAACTGAACCTTCGCCATAGACTCATGAACCGAATCTGGCCCTATCATAGCTGCCTCACCAACCTCAAACTATCCAATGGGGGATCTACATCTCCTCCCATATAGAGCCTCGAACGGTGTCATTTGGATACTAGAGTGATATATGTTATTGTAAGAAAACTCGATCTGGGGAAACTGATCATCCCAACTACCTTTGAAGTCCATTACACATGCTCTCAACATGTCCTCGAGAGTCTGAATTGTTCTCTCTTCTTGGCTATCCATTTGCGGTTGTGCTGAGCTTAACTTGAGTCTCAAGCCCCTTCTGAAAAGACTGCCAAAACTGGGAGGTAAACTGAGTACCTCAGTCCAAAATAATGGACAAGGGTACTCCATGTAGCGGAACCAACTCGCAGATATAAAATTTGGCATAATCATCTGCTGAGTCTATGGTCTTTATTGGTAGGTAATGTGCAGTCTTAGTCAACCTATCCACCACCGCCCAAATGGAATCATATTTTATGCGGGCAAAAGGTAATCCTGTTATGAAATCCATGTTGATTTCTTCCAACTTCCAAGTAGGAATGTTGATGTCCTAAAGTACTCCTCCCAGCCTTTGATGCTCCACCTTTACTTGCTGACAATTCGGGCACTTGGTTACTAATTCTGCAATATCCCTCTTCATACCGTTCCACCAACATATTTCTCGAAAGTCATGATATATCTTGGTGGCACCCTGATGAATAGAATATCTGGATCCATGAGCCTCATGCAACATCCGACTTCTCAAATCATCGACATCCGGAACACATAAGTGACCCTGGTACCGTAGCACACCATATCCCCCTTGGGAGAAGACGTCCACCTTCTATTTTCGAACAGCTTCTTTTAGCTTTACCAAAATCGGATCCTCATCTTGTCTAGCTTTCACATCAGTCACCAAGGTCGATTCTGACCCATTTCGTATAACAACACCGCCATCGGTCGAGTCGACCAACCTAACTCCCCACCTTGTGAGTCGATTTACATATTTCACCAACTCCTTTCCTCCATCCACATAGGACACACTCTCCATAGAGAGCCTACTAAGTGTGTCAGCTGCCACATTAGCCTTACCCGAATAGTAAAGGACACTCATATTATAGTCCTTGAGTAGCTCCAACCATCTCCTTTGCTGAAGATTGATATCCCTCTGCGTAAATACATATTGTAAACTCTTGTGATCTGTAAATACATCCAGGTGGACCCCATACAAATAATGTCGCCATATCTTCAAGGAGAATACCACCACAGCCAATTCAAGGTCATGAGTCGGGTAATTCTTCTCATGGACGTTTAGTTGTCTTGAGGCATATGCTATCACTTTCCTATGCTGCATCAACACACACCCAAGTCCGAGCGTTAAAGCTTCGCAATACACCAGGAATCCCTCGCTACCCTCGGTAGGGTCAACACCGGTGCTGAAGTAAGTCGAGTCTTCACTTCTTAGAAGCTCTTCTCGCAAGCCTATGACCATTGGAACTTCACCTTTTTCTGAGTCAACTTGGTCAATGGTGCTGCAATAGATGAGAAACCCTCAACAAACCTCCGATAGTAACCAGCTAAACCCAAGAAACTCTCTGAATGTCTGAAGGATTCAACGGTCTATGCCAATTCTTAACCGCCTCAATTTTCTGAGAATCTACCATTATGCCCTCACTCGATACCATATGGCCCAAAAATGCTACGGAGTCCAACCAAAAATCACACTTGCTGAACTTGGCATACAATTGGCGATCCTTGAGAGTCTGAAGTACTACTCTCAAGTAAGCGGTATGCTCTCCTCACTCTGAGAGTATATAAGGATGTCATCAATGAACATAATCACGAACATATCCAGATATTTACCGAACAACATGTTCATCAATTCCATGAAAGTTGATGGAGCATTCGTCAGTCCAAAATACATAACTACAAACTGGTAATAGCCATACCGCGTCTAGAAGGCTTTCTTTGGGATATAACTCTCCCAAACTTTGAGCTGATGATACCCGGACCTGAGATCTATCTTGGAGAAACACTTGGAACCTTAAAGCTGGTAAAAAAAATCATCGATTTTTGAAGGATACCTATTTTTGATGGTGACCTTGTTCAATTGTCGATAGTCAATAAACATGCGAAGAAATCCATCCTTCTTTCGGACAAAGAGAATTGGTGCACCCAATGGAAACTTGCTCGGTCTAATGAAACCCTTATCTAACAAGTCTTTCAACTTCTCTTTTAACTCTTTCAGCTCGACCAGAGCCATCTTGTAAGGAGGAATAGATATAGGCTGCGTGTAGGAAAGAAGGTCAATACCGAAATCAATCTCCCGCTCAGGAGGAACACCTGGAAAATCATCAGGAAAGACCTCTAGATACTCACATACTACTGGGACAGACTGGATAGTCGGGGTTTCGGACACGACATCCTTAACCCTCACTAGATGGTACATGCAACCTTTAGAAATCATCTTCCTTGCCTTAATATAGGAAATGAATCGACCTATAGGAATAGCTAAACTACCCTTCCGTTCTAAGACTGGCTCACCCAGAAATCTGAACTCTACTGCTCAGATTCTACAATTAACTAAAGAATAACATGCTAATAGCTAATCCGTGTCGAGAATAACATCCAAATCGGACATGGCTAACTCTATCAAATCTGTTGAGGTGACCTTATAAAGGACTGAGACTGGGAAACCTCTATACACCCTTCTAGCTATAACTGAGTCACCAACTTGAGTAAAAACTGAGAAGGGTTCTGACAAGACTTCGGAACTGACTCCAAAGCTGCTGGGCACATTAGGTGTCACAAAAGACAAGGTAGCCCATGGATCTAGGAAAGCATAAACATCAATATGAAAACTCGCAACATACCAGTGACTACATCCGGGGAGACCTCCTGCTCCTAACGGGATGCTAAAGCATAGAATCTGTTCTGGCTGACCGCCAGTTGTGCTAGTAGATACCCCTTGATGTGCTGAGCATGCGNCTGAGCTAGAAGCTGGGCCTCGGCCCCCAACCTGATCCTTTCTCGCAAGTGGACAATCTCTAAGGATATTTCTGAGCTACCCACACCCAAAAGAAGCACCAGAACCTACCAAACACTGGCCTGTGTACCCCCGACCATATCTACGACAAGTTGGAATGCTAAAATATGCGGGTTTGCTGCTCTGACCCCTCGAGCCTGATGCTCGCCCTGTCTGATCATGTCTAGGTTGGGATGGCACTCTCAATGCTGAAGAAGCCGGGGTAGGTGATCTCTGGTGAGTCTGTGGTCCTCGGTCCTAGCCCTCTTGGCCTCCCTCTCTCTCTATTGCACTGCCTCCATGTGCTGGGCGTACAACACTATCTCTGGGAAATCCATATCCTGATGGAACATAGCAGTCCTACAATCGTTTTCCAAATAGCCCTCTACCCCATGACAAATCTACATAACCGCATCCTCTAATCGGCTACCAACTCTAGGGCATATTTCGATAGGCGAGTGAAGTCAAGGGCATAACCTTGTACAGTCATTCTCCCTTGCTTCAAATTCACGAATTGAGTTGCCTTCAGCTCCCTCATCTACTGAGGGAAGAACCGATCTAGAAATGCAACATGGAACTCTTCCTAAGTGATCATTGCAATCATAGCGGAAGTATATCTTGAATATAACATCATAATATAAAATTCAAAACATATGTCTGAATAGCCTCTAAGCATGACGAGTTAATGGGAGAAGACCCCAACTAACTCAGCAAGCTAAAAATTGAAATATATAAAGGAACGATAGATAGTTGGGTTCTCAGAAGATGAGAACTCACCAATAAGCAGACGTTAACTCTAATAAGTTGTCTAAGAGCAGGGCTGAACCTAAGAGCCAAGTCCTATATAAAAAAAGGATACAGCATAGAAAGTATGCATTCAGTACGTGGAATGTACCAAGTATTCAAGGTAAGTAAAACCGCTAAAGTAAGTAAAAGTCCTTTTAAACACAATGCGTTAATTAAACATAAACATCAGTAAACGGAGAGTAGGGCTTGCATGCATTCTTTATGAAATCATGATCTTTTCATAACATGACAATACATATCTTTGTACGTCAAACTAACTTGAATGACTCAAAGCTGCTATATGATATTTATAGAAAAGCTGAAAATTGAGTCAAACCTTGCTTTTAGAACATGCAAATGTATATAGTAATCATGAGAAATGAATATGCATATCTGAATCATATAGAAAAATGGGAGACTCGTCACTTAACTGACATACCACGATAGAGCTTATATGGTTCTGACTATCACACTCAAGTGGGCAGAGCCGTCTAAAGCCTTTCCAGAGCTATGGACGCTACCATGATATCGATATCACGCTCATGGGATATTAGAGCCGGGGATATCTCACAAGGGAGGTCCCAATAATATAATAGTATCATCCTACGTTGGCGCGTAGTTCTGGGGCATAGGGTTATCGATCCTTAGCCCACTCGGTGCTAGACTCTTATTCCAAAAACATGCAAATTCTCTACATCGTATATAACGAAGGTCAACATAATCTATTGATGAAGCTCATGATCAAACACATCCCAAATACAAAACCATGCATATGAGAAGTTTTAGTTCAAAACATACCACAAGATGAAACATACTTGGGAGCCTTTGCTCTAAAACCATGTTGTAAGCTATGTGCAAGAAGACTTAACCCAAAACATACCACGAGCTAGAATATAAATTTTGGGAGTCTTCGCTCTAAAACAATATGGTAAGCTTAGTTTGGGAAAAAAATTCCTCATTTTAACTTATCATGTGGGCATTTTCCAAGCCTCTATCATACTTAGAAATATTCAATTCTCATTAAAAACATAATTATAAACATAGGTAGCTTCAAATCATTCTTTTGATCATAATATCTCATCATTTTTACATTTACTTAACAAATCTCATTTTTCATGATCATAACATCAATGGGCTTCAACATTCATAAGGAGAGAAAATTTTTTTTTAATTCAAATCATTATAAATTAGCCCACGCTTCACAAATCGATAATAAAATCATAATCAATTCATACCAATGTAAGGAAATTGAAGATTCATGCATTTGGGTAAAACCCCATAATTTGATCATAGGAATTTCTCATGCTTAGAAGAAATAGGGAATGGGTGTGGAAGGAAACACGCAATCATAGCCCTACATACCTGGAAGGGATTGGTTCAACCACTTCTATGATTGCCCAAGAAGGATTTGAATGAAAACCTTGAAGACTTTCTCTAGATCACCTCCTCAACCTCTCAAGTTTTCATGCATGGAAGGAAATAACTTAGAATAGGTTTTACCCTCCTAAAACCCACTAAAACGATCCCTAAACAATGTAGTTTAGGCTTTAGGAACATAGGAATTATGAAAAGGCCCTTATTAGATTCGCAGGATATTACTGCCAGGTGGTCCTACCAGACGACCTGACGACTCGTGGTCTAGGGAAATGGCTCATCATCCTGATCGTCAAGTACACTGCCTTGTCTATCCTCCTGGGCTCGTAACGGGTTACTTCACGACTCGTCAGGGGTGACCAGGACTAGTGGTCACCAATCGTTGAGTACACTGCCTTACCGCATCATTTTTTCACTCACCTCTTCCCATGACTATCACCACGACGTGTTACTTTCTCCAATGAGTCATGGTCAGGTTCTGTCGGGTACACTGCCAATCCAAATTCCCAATTATACTTCCTTCCCCCATGAGTCACCTAATGACTCGTGGGCTTTCCTCACTAGTCGTGAGACGATTCATTCTGAGGTTGCAACAAAATTTTTCACTTTTCCTCATTTCAACTCCCAGGTCCGATCTTTAAGCTCCTGGGGTATAACACCCTAGCCTAGTGCAGCCAGAGATAAGGCCCAGCAGGAGGAGTCACCGACCTTCGAGATAGTAGGGGAGCGGAGTCTTGAGAAACACAGGTCGACTCTACGTTCCAAATGCGCCAGGACTTCATTAGTAGATTGTAGCAAAGATACACCTTTTTATTAAAAAAATGGGGATCTACTGGTAGCATATGAAGAAAAAGGATACTATCGAGTTGTGGCATAAAGCTCCAATGGCCAGCAAAGAGAGGTTGGACATCAAAAACTAGGCAGGCTAATTTAGGAGATAGCCATGTCTACGTGGAAGTGGGAAGTAGAAAGTATGAATATAGCTACATAGTTATCCCGTTCTAGGTGTAAATTCGATCCTATTTGAGTCATTATCGAAAGACCAATGAGATTAATTCATTTCTTGCCGGTCAGAATTATGTTTCAGCTAAAGATTACGCTAAATTGAATATTAAAGAACTATATCGGCGATATAATGTCCCAGTGTCTATTAAATTTTGACAAAGGCCACAACTTACAGCTAGGCTTTGGAAAAGCTGTCATAATAGATTGGAACACAAGTTAATTTGAGTATGACTTCTCAACCCCAAATAATAGGCAAGTAGAGCATGTAATTCGGACACCCGGGGATGGGTTACGGGTGGAAGTGCAGGTCTTAAATGACAGCCTGAAGCAGGTAAGTCAAAGACAACTGAACTAGGCATTCTACATCAGTCAAGGGAAAGAGTTAAACTTATTAGAAGATAAGTATCAGTAGCCCAGGGTCGTCAAAGGTCCTATTCTAACGTATGGAGTAGGAAGTTAGAGCTTGAAGAAACAACTGGGTATTCTTGCAAATTTCGCCAATGAAAGGCGTTATGAGATCTGACAAGAAGGGCAAGCCCAACCCTAGATTTATTAAGCTATACCAAATCCTCAGAAGGATTGGCCAAGTGGCCTATGAGATAGAGTTTTCCTCGGGGCTAGGATCTGTTCGTCAACATTATGCAAGCGCGTAAGGAACCTTTTGAGAGTTATCCCAGTCAAAGATGCTCAAGTCATAGAAGAGTAGCCCCATGACTAAACTCCAATAAGTTATACTAGGGGCTGTCTTAAGAACCAAAGTTGTAGCCTAGTAAAGCCCTATAGGAGAACAGAAATGTAGAAGAGATGACTTGGGAAGCTGAGGATGACATGAGGCCTAGATATCCTCAATATTCAAGAGTTGACCCAGATTATATGGTTGAGGTGAGATTGTTGTTTAGATGTACTCTATTTCTTATATTATTAGTACTGTTAAATTGTTCACTTCTATGTTGTGGAGTAGTTGTTTATAGCGTCCTGTGAGGCACCCATGATGGATTTTTCTGCATTTCAGGTTTTCGGATAGTCCATATTACAGAGGAGACTCTGCCAAAATTTTTCTAGTAGTAGTTAAAGGAGTTGAGTTTTTTAATCCTAATGATTACATTCGAGGACAAATGTTCCTAAAGGGGGATGATATTACACTCCGTAAGTTTCTATCATTTAATGGGCACGTGCATATGTATGTTAAGGGTTTTAGAGTATGACGCATGTGGGAAAAAGGCTCGAGGGATTAATATACAAGTAGGGAACCAAGAGAGTAGGAGGCTGGGGTCGAAGGCCAGGCGCAGTGGGCATCGCGCCGCGCCAGCCAACCTGGTGCTATGGCTGGCACGCCACGCCTCTTGGCCAACGCTATGGGCGGCATGCCCCCTCCCCCTCCGCAACCAACGCCCACCTATATAAGGTAATCAACACTTAAAGGATTCATTTTCAAATATTTCCTTCGACAGAGAAGTGAGAGGAGTGTGGGTTTTTGTTCATTTTTCGTCAAATTTCTCTACTAAACTCCGTCGAAGCGCAAATTCACCTTGGATAATGAGTTTTAGGCCTATGAAAAGCATTTTTGTGGAGTTATTTCTTAAAATTTTTCTCTGTGTATCGAAACCCCGTTGCGTAAAGGTTGTTGAAATTACATCAAATTGAGTCCTAAACAGCCACAGAAAAGAGGTAAGCATTTCTCCCTTCTAAACTCTCTAGAAATTATGAGTTTTTAGCCGAATTAAACGGAGTCGAATTACAATTATTATTATCAAAAGATATTGTGTATCTCAGTGTAAGGGATACAATTGAATGGAATCACTAGCTACAGGTTAGGACTAATCGGATAAACGAGAATCGGCATTTGAGGTATGTTAAGGCTTACCCCTTCGACAAGTTATTCTCGTCGTATAGTGATACGACCTATGCTTCTGAAAGTAGATAATGATCTTATATGTTGTGGTTAGCTGCTAAAAGATGTATTAAGAGTATATTGCAGTATCCCTTGTCGGAAAAGAGTATGTTAAGTGTGACTCGTGCTAGGAGCGTCATAGAAACTCCTATGCTCTTCTGGTCATTGTATTAGTAGAATTCTTATATTTTGCTGTAATGCCAAAGCCTTATAAGTTTATGGTTAGATGTTTGGCCTGATTTGGTAAGTTGGGCAGCATAGAGCATAGCCGAGTGATATAAATTTCCGTTTAACACCCGTATTGTCAATAAAGCTTGCCCGGAGGACGTTGGCATACTTGCACGCCTCTAGGGCCAGAATTTAGATAGGATGGTCTTACCTTCAAGTTAATGGTACCAAGGATTCCCAGTGAACTGAGCAGCAACCACCATATGATTGGCTATTGTTAGTGATCGTCAGTTTTCGTCGGCTCAATGCTTGTCCTATAGGTCGCTCAGGACACCATCCCAGTTATTACAAGTCTGATAGATTAGTGGATACCCTAAGGAGGGAACCTTATTATTATCTAGATGTGGGGCCAACTCCCCAGCCTACTCTTACAGATGTTCATGTATAGGTTTTCGTGAGAGGCTACTTGTAGATAAACCTCATACGAGGCTACGAATTGCCCAGAGAAGCCATAGGAGATATGAACAGACTAGGTTAAAGTCAAAAGGCACTAGTATCATAGTATCACAATGTTACTTCCATGCTAGGAGTTATAGTAAGCTGCTTGTGGGGAGTTAGGGTTGACTGCTTAGGAGCATGTCCGATCAGTAGCAGCCCCACAGTTGTTCTCAGCGGAGGAACTAGATAGTTGGTCACATGCGACCTTACAATTTGCTTATGAGTTATCCTTGCCTCAGCATGACCTTCAGACTATCGCTTAGGTCACCCGGACTTCGTCCTTTTCTTTCTAAGTCGATGAAGGTTGTGATCTCTGCCAGGACCCTCTAATTAGGTGTAGGCACATAGAAGATGCCTGTTGGTAGCTATATAGAATAGCCAGGGGCGAGTAAGGGTAGCAGTCACATTAGGCCTAAGGGGCCTAATACTGCTTTGAATGACTAAGTTTTTAGATTATAACATAGTGTCCCTAGTTGAGGTAGATCATGTTTCGTACTGCCTGTCGCCTTGAATATCTAAGAGGATGTTAGATGTATGAACTGATTTTAGAGCTATAAACTACTTACGGAGCTATGATTCTGTTATAAATGCCTACGAGGCTATAGATTGCTTGCGGAGCTACGATGTTGTGTTACCTAAAGAACCACTGAATTGCCTACGGGGCTATATTGAAGTCTATTCACTTATGGACTTATTCTACACAGTAGAGGCATTATAGACCCTTCATAGAGCCTCGTGTGCTCGAGGTATAGTTATAGGGGCAAAACGGCCCGAATTCAATTACAGGAGTCCAGACGACTCATATATAGTTACAGGCCCTCAGATGGCTCATATATAGTTACAAGAGCCTAGATGGCTCATATTTAGTTACAGGAGCCCAAACGTCTCATACACAGTTATAGGAGCCCAGATAGCTCATATTCAGTTACAGGAGCTCAGATGGCTAATATTATGTTACGGGAGCCTAAACGACTCATATAAAGTTACAGCTACTTGTAGGGCCTAAGGGGTACCAATAGGGGTGAATAGATTGATTGGCACCTGCCGAGGCTTATGCGGGCCCAGGTAGGTTATTACTGTGTTGCTTGTACCTTCCAGGCTTATGGGGGCCAGGTTAGGTTCTTGTTTGTATACTTGACTGTCATAGCTTATGAATGTCTACTTGTACAGTTTCAGCTCATATACATGTAGTGATTTACTAGATGTAGGTTATGGATAAGAAAGCTTACAGGTTATCTCCTGCACCTTCTTGCTACTCATTGTCAGTCTTTATCAGCTTCTAATCAGCTTTTTGTTACCGCCTTACATATTTGATACATATTGTACTGACGCCCAACTATGGGGTGCTACATACTTTCCTGCAGGTTTAGACAGATAGGTTTCGGGATCTCCTAGTAGTTGTTCAGAGTCAACATATCAACCAGCTCCTTTCATTTGGAGTTGCTGGGTTTTAGAGATTATCTGTCTTTTATTTGTATAGCATTTAGTTAGGCCGGGACAAGATGTTCACTCTTATAGGCTTACAGACTACAATATTCAGTTAGTTGGTGGTTGTTGGCCGTGTGGGGCCCATGTATGTCTTATTTTATGCATTGGCTTTGTGGAGCCTGGTATAGCTGCCTGTTTTTATTCCTGTTATAACTAGACAACATGATGGTATTTTCGGCCCGCATAGGATCCCTTTATTATTATGTTGGTTGGGTTAACTGTTTTCCTTTACAGGTGTTGCATTTCCTTGTCGGCCGGAGGCTGTGTTTACAGCCAAGATATGGCAGTTTGTTTTCGTGATTTGGAGTCGTTGGTAGGCAATAGAAGTACCTATTCCCAGCCAGGTCATCCCAGATCCTAATGTGGCATTAGGTGTTAGACATGACTTCCAAGGTGGGGCGTGACACAAAACATGACAATAACTCAATATTGAAATGTAAATGCAATCATCTAATGCACAACAAAGACAATAATTGAAATGCCAATGGTCAGCCGATCATAAAATTCATATAAAATTGTTCCAATCAGTGTACCATACCGGCGTAAATTAAAATCCTTCTACTAGAATAGGTACTGAAGGTTCTTATGATCTGTAAAAATATCAACATGTACCCCCTACAGGTAGTGACACCAAATCTTCAGCGCAAACACCACCGTTGCCAATTCTAGATCATGGGTAGGGTAATTCTGCTCGTGCTTCCTCTGCTGCCTCAAAGCATAGGCAATGACTTTGCCGTGTTGCATCAAAACACAGCCTATGCCAATCTTGGAGGCATCACAATAAACCATATAACCCTCTGTACCTTCTGGAAGAGTCAAGACAGGTGCTGAGGTCAACCCATCTTCCAACTCTTAAAAACTACGCTCATACGCCTCTAACAACTGAAACTTTGTTGCTTTATGAGTCAGCTTTGTCAACGGTGTGGAGATAGTAGAAAACCTTCTACAAATCTACGATAGTAACCTGCCAATCCTAGAAAACTATGAACCTCTATAGGACTCAAGGGTCTGGGCCAACTCTTTACTGCCTCTATCTTCTGACTATCCACTCTTATACCTTCAGCTGTAATTACATGACCAAGAAAAGCTACAAATATCAGCCAGAACTCACATTTTAGAAAATTTAGCATATAACATGTTCTCCTGGAGAGTCTGTAATACTGCTCTAAAATGATCTTCATGCTCGGCCTCGGATTGCGAGTAAATAAGAATATCATTGTTCTCCTAGAGAGTCTGTAATACTACTCTCAAATGATCTTCATGCTCGGCCTCGGATCGCGAGTAAATCAGAATATCATCAATGAAGACGATCACAAATACATCAAGAAAAGGTCTAAACACCTGATTCATCAGGTCCATAAAAGCCGTTGGGGCATTAGTCAGCCGAAATGACATTACTAGAAACTCATAATGCCCGTATCTCATTCTAAAGGCAGACTTAGGGATATTAACCTCCCTAACCCGTAACTGATGCTACCCGTATCTCAAATTCAATCTTCAAAAAGCATCTGGCATCCTGTAACTGATCAAACAGGTCATCAATCCTAGGAAATGAATATTTATTCTTAATGGTTACCTTGTTCAACTTCCTATAATCAATGCGCATTCTCAACGATCCATCATTCTTTAACACAAACAACACCAGTGCACCCCACAGCGACACACTAGGCCAGATAAAACCCTTCTGGAGCAAATATGTCAACTGCTCCTTTAGTCCTTTTAGTTTTGCTGGGGCCATTCT
The DNA here is from genome assembly GCA_018107945.1 of Datura stramonium. NCBI lineage: Eukaryota > Viridiplantae > Streptophyta > Magnoliopsida > Solanales > Solanaceae > Datura > Datura stramonium. Next base: position 109,396 of record JACEIK010000214.1, on the reverse strand, counting down.
GTATGAAGGGATCGATATAGGCTAAGTACTTGAAAGTAGATCAATAGAAAAATCTATCTCCATTTCAGGAGGAGTTCCAGCTAAATGATCTGGAAAGACCTCGGGGAACTCATTTATAATAGATATTGACTGAAGAGTCATAGGCTCACATTCCAAGTTTCTTACCCGAACCAAGTGAGAAATAAAACTTTTGGATATCAACTTCTGAGCCTTAAGGTATGAAATAAACTTACCTTTAGGCGTAGTGGCGCTACCTTGCATTCCCAAATTAGCTCGCCAGGAAAATAAAATCTAACAACCTTAACTCTGCAACCAACATTAGCATAACATGCCGCCAACCAATCCATATCCATAATGACATCAAAATCAACCATTTAAAGCTCAACTAGATCAACTAAGGTTGATCTATCACATATCAATACTACATAGTTCGGTTAAACTCGTCTAGCTAACATAGGTTCACCAATTGGTGTAGAAACAATAAATGGTATAGATAATAACTCAGGAACTGTCTCAAACTGACTCAAAACCAATGATGTAACATAAGAGAGTTTAGAACCAAGATCAAGCAAGACATACACTGCACGAGAATAAATAATCAAAGTACTTGTAACAATATCAGGTGAGGCCTTTGGTCCTGTCGACCGCCCAAAGCATAAAATTGATTATGGGTTGCCCCAGAACTAGAAGTCTCTCTCCTTTTACCTTTGTACGGCTTTCTTCCAACTTAGGATCAGGTCTGGAAGGTCGAACAAAAAATGACAAAGCAACTACTGATCACGCCCGATCTGCCTTAGCCCTATCTGAAAAATCCCTCATAAAGTGCCCTGGCTACCCACAATGATAGCATACATTCTGCACTTGACAACACTGGCCTGAATAAGATATCCCACACTGAGGATAAGGAGGCAGTTGTGGTCTCCTCTTCACCATCCTCTCCTGTCGTCGAGAGCTATATGGAGCTAGGCCTTTGTCTCTTCTCTATCCCTGAAACTGAGGTGGGGCCCTCCCTACAGGCCTAACTGACTGCCTGGATGACTAAGCCCCTAGGTCACCCTGCAGCCCTCTGTAAGGACCCACAGTCCTAGCTCTCTTTCATTGCTCCTGCTATCTCCAAGTATCCCGTAATTGATGAAATAAATCCTCTGCCCTCTGGGCAAAAGCCTGAATTCATGCAATGTCCATGTGCTCCTAAGTAGATACCCCCAAACAATCTCGATCTATATGAAAACCATAACACGAACCGATGAACTCTATCATCCATCATCTGAACTATGTGTGGAGCATACTTGGCAAGAGAATTAAACCAAAGACAATACTCACGCACACTCATACTTCCCTGCTCTAGGTGCAAAACCTGCTCATCACAAGCTTGCCGAAGCTCCCGGGGTAGATAGTGGTGAGCCCGCAAGTGTACGGGTTGTACAAGTAATATAGTGGCCCTTTTTAAGAACCGGAATGTCGAACCCACAGGGACTGGACTACGGGGTAAAAC
>JACEIK010000214.1:0-80850 GCA_018107945.1 Datura stramonium | reverse complement strand
ATGTTTAATGATTTAGAGCATTATGTATATGTGAGAGGTAAATTTTTTTCAAAACAGTTTTCATTTTTACTTGTAGCGAATTTAGTACGCTATATGCATTCCGCTAACAGACAAAGCCTTATTGGTCATTAGGTCCAATGAGGACAGTGAGAAGGATTTAACGCCAAAGTTCAATCAAACGCCAACAGATTTACTTATAAGATGATCAATCTTATAAATAAGTAATTAAAATAAGTAAATACAAATAACCATTGAAGAAGAATTGAATCTCGATAAATAGTCTTTTAAACATCAACCATCCACCATGGCCTAAACCCTAGAGTATGAGTTTAGCCACTCATAGACAAGTGGAAAAATGAATACTTAATAATCATAATTCAAAGTAAACTAGTAAAGAAGAGAAGAAACCTATGGTAGAATTTGTCTATCCATCCAAATGGCTTACATGCCTCCACAAATGAAATACGAAATGTAAAAATAATCAAAATATTCTCAACAAGCGACCTAGAGGTTCTATTTATAGTTGAATCTTCAAATGACGCTTCTTCCCTCTAACGCTTAGCTTTAAAATCAGCAATGTCTTCTCTAGAATGAGTTTAGCATGCCGCCTCACCTATCTCACCATAGAGTTGGTTAAATTTCCTCTATAGAATAGCTCCAGGGGTCCAGGCCCATCTATCTCACCAAGTACTTAGCTAATTTTATGAATTTCTAACACCTCTGGTGCGCCACTCTCACCATAACACCAGAGTGTTAGTCAAATTCATGAACACTAAGGCCCCTCTGACACGCAACCCCCTCCATCTCACTAGAATTTTGAGAATTTTCTCTATGTCTGAAATGCTTTGGGGCTCCACACCCTCCATCTGGCCAATGTGTTGAAATGAACATCCTTTGATGTTAGGGACTTTGCAATGGGCACCTTCCGTAGCCCTAGATATGATGAAATTATCTCATGAAGTTGAGGACTGGGTGTTGGGCACTAGCCATAGCACCAGATCCTTCTACTCAGCTTCTCAAATCTTCAAACTTGGGTCATTTTGGCTCCTTTTTTCCTTAGTTTCTTGCTCAAAACACCTCAAATCATTTTTAGCACACAAAAAACACAAACATATTGATTTATTCATTTCATAAAGATTATAAACTCAAAACATGATAAAAGATGGGCAAAAACAAGGCAAAATGGACATAGAAATATGCCCAACATTAACCCACAATTGAATACATACCTTCATATTTCCCTAGGAAGTGTCCATTGCCCACTTTTAGGTCTAGGAGTCAACACCTAATCATCCCCATGACCCTAGCCCTAGTTTTCACAAATTTAGGGTTCTTAGCTAGGAATTCACCATTAGAGACTACTTTTTCATTCTAGGTGTTAGGATTCGAATGAGGAAAAGAAGGATCTAGAACTCTTAACTAGGGAAGGAGAAACTGCTTTGTCCTTAGAAAATTACCCTTCTACTCTCAAAATTCATTGCTTAGAATAATGGGGTAAGCCCAAAATTCTGACTTAAACTATCACACTGCCTCCCATTATCCGTTGTAGAGGACCCATTAAGGCGACCAGAGCCTCTCCATGGTGGACCTAATGATTATTATCTCTCCCCGCTACGGCGAACCTCCGACCATCATGATAGCCTTGTTGCAGTGGAACTCCCATTGCTGCAGCAGTTCCTGCTAACTAGTAGCTCAAAAAATCCCACACATTTCTCATCCTTAAAATACAAGTCTCTTAATCAACTTCTATGAACTTCCCACTGTGCGCTTAAGCGTAAAACTAGTGCTAAGGCCTTAATTATCCCATAACAATGGATGGGTCCTTACATCATATACCAATTAAAATATCGTTCATCCCCAAATGATCAAAAAGGGAACAAAAGAAGGGAAACTACCTAACTCAACAAAAAGCTAGGGGTATTTATCCCGCAAGTCTACTTCAGTCTACCAAGTGGCCTCCTCCACAAGACGGTTTTTCCACTATACCTTTATAGTCGCGATCTCCTTTGATCTTAATTTCCGGATCTCTCAATCTAATATAGCCACCGGCTACTCTTCATGAAACAAATTCTCATCAAACAGCGCTGAATCCCATCAGATAATGTAAGTACCATCCCTATGCTATTTCTTCAGCATGGAAACATGATATATAGGATGAACTCTATACAAACCTGGTGGCAAGGCCAATTCGTAGGAAACCTCCCCTACATATCGTAGAACCTCAAATAGCCCAACATATCTCGTGTTGAGCTTTCCCCATTTTCCAAACTGCATCACACCCTTTATGGGTGAAATCTTAAGCAAGACCTACTTTTCCTCCATAAACTCCATATCCCTTACCTTTGGATCAATGTACTATTTTTTCTACTTTGACCTTCCAAGAGCTTTTCTTGAATTACCCTGACCTTCTTTAGGGATTCATTCAACAAGTTAGTACCCCATCGCCTCACCTCAAACACATCAAACCAACTGATAGGGGATCTATATTTCCTTTCATATAAGGCTTCAAATGGTTCCATGCCAATTCTTGAGGGATAGTTGTTGTTATACGCAAATTTTTTCAAAGGTAAAAAATTTTCCCAATGTCCTCAAAAGTCTATAACAGAGGATCAGAGCATATCCTCCAATATTTGGATCGTCCTCTCCGACTATCCATCTTTGTTTGGGTGAAATATTGTGCTCAAGTCCATCCTAGTACCAAATTCAGCCTACAAGGTTCTCAAGAAGTTAGAAGTAAACTGGTACCTTATATAATGAAGCCATTTCCTTGCCATACAGTTTGACCAGCTTTTCTGCATTATAATCACCTGAACTGGCAAGAAGTGAGGGGTCTTAGTCAGTCTGTCGATGATGACCCAGATTGAGTCAAACTTCCTTAAGGTCTTTGGTAGACCAACCACGAAGTCCATTTCTATCCTCACCCACTTCCATTCTAGGATGGGCATCCTATGGAGCACTCCCCCAGGTCTCTGATATTCATACTTCACTTTTTGGCAATTTAGGCATTGGGCAACATGCTCCACGATGTCTCTCTTCACCTTGTTCCACCAATAGTGTTGCCTCAAATCACAATACATCTAGATGTCTTCGGGATATATAAAGTATCTCAAACACTAAGCCTCTGACAATATGATCTTGATCAGCTTACCGACCCAGGGAACATATATACGCCCCTATCCTGAAGACCACTCAATCATTTATTACCGTCTCTGTGGTCTTCCTTTGCGAGACCTAGTCACGAATCTTACTTAGCTTTGCATCCTCAAACTGTCTGGACTTAACTTCACCTAAAAATGACAATCTCGCTTCCACACTTTCCAATACTTCACTCGACTCCGACAACGTAAGCCTCACAAGGCTATTGGCTAATGTCTGTGCTTCCCTAGCCATTAGACTCTAGGTAGCCTCTAAACAAGCCAAAATGCCCATACTTACATCCTTCCTCCTTAATGCATTTGCCACCATGTTGGCTTACCCAAATTATACAAGATTGTGACATCGTAGTCCTTTAGAAATTTCATCCACCTTCACTGTCTCAGGTTAAGATCCTTCTGGGTGAATACATGGTTAGTGAACACCTCACCATGGGCTCACATAGGTATGCCTCCATATTTTCAAAGTAAATACCACCAACTGCCAATGCCAAGTCGTGTATCGAGTAGTTTTTCTCATGCACTTTCAGTTGCCTAAAAGCATACGCAATGACCTATTTCTCCTGCATTAACACTGTAACACCCCATATAGATTAAGCAATAAATTTGTAATGTGAGATAGGACTAAGAGTACTTAATAGGCTATGAAGAAAGTTTTATGAGGTCTTTGAGTCACTGTATGGTCGTATTTAAGATTAGACCTCGATCAAGTTGTAAGACAAAAATCTGCAAAAGTTATTGGAACATTTCCTTCTTGAGATTTCTTGAAATTTAGGTCAAATGTATAGAGTATTTTCTCCCAATATATAAGGAGTTAGGTGGTGTACGACCTATTAAATTTAATGTCTATGAGTCTAGTTTCTAACACATTAAACCATTCATCAATCCGACTTTGGAGTAGAGATATATTCACGTTTTAGTGAGACTGCGCAAGCTGACACGTCAAAAATAACTAAGGCGGTGGAGGATTATTTAATCCCCTTTGGTCGGTTGTTGGTCATCAAAATTCATTCTCCAGCAACATATTTCATATGAAACCTCTCTCAAGTCCTCTCCATGTTTTATTTGGATTTTTGATCTAGAAGTCATAAGTCCATGTGATTTTGGTGTCAGGGGGTTGGATTCTTCGGGTAGATCATGTCGTTGAATTGTGTTTCCAGAAGTTTGGTGGCTGCTTTTTGTTTTTGGTTGGTAAGTTCTTGTTCTTTGTTGGTTCTTAGTATTCTTAGGATGCGTCGATCTTGGTAGAATGATATTTTAGATTTCCTACCGCCGAAATCATGAAGAACTAGTCGGTAAACTTTCATTTGTGTTGTTTCTCTTGTTGGATCTTCTAGCAGTGTGTTGGTGGTTTGTTTGCTGCTTTTAGGCAATATCTTGGTGTACTTGGGGAGTGGAGGTTCATATAGCTTTGGTTCATCGACGTCCGAGGTATGTGTAGGCCGTTTGTTCCCTTTTTCGGCATGATTTCCGTAGACTTGTGTTAGTGTTATTGTTGTGCGTGTGGCATGTCTCATGAAGCCTTGAATTCGTGCTAGGTGTACCCTTGGTTGAGATACTGGTTGTGTGGTGATGTGGGTTAATTATGTCACAAGGTTTGGTTAGACTCATGTGCCAGTGGGCACGTCGTCGAGTCGAGCAACCCTTAGAATTAGTTTGTGTCGCTTGACGCCATCGTGAGTCGATTAGGGGCTGTTTAGGGTCCTTGTGAAAATTAATTGTGAATATTTGTGATTATGGTTGTATGTTATAATTGAGGCCTTGGGTCTTATGGATACCCAGCACACGAGAGTGTTTTCGGCTGAGAGGTTGAGCCCAAGGGTTGATCGACCTATGTGGTTGAGGATGATGTCCTCTGTAGTGTCAAATCAAGACATGATTCGAAATTGGTCCGACATGTATGATCCGGATTGCGTTGGTTCTCCCAGATGGATTGAGTTTGCTAACTACACAACAGAGAAATGGTCTGGTAGTGCCTGATTGATGATATATTTCACTTTTGTTATCTTTGTATTGATTGGTGGTGTTATATTGTTGTTTGGAGCTTCCTATATTTCCCAAGTACTTGGATTGATAGGTTATATTTTTTGAGCTTGTCTCTCTATGTTCTGTCAGTTGTCTATTATCTCTAAACTTATTATACCCCAAAAGCTCAAAGATCGGACCTGGGAGTTGAAACGGGAAAATTGTAAAATTGATGTTGCAGGCATAGGACGAGTCGTGGGATGACTCGTGAGGAGACCCCATGAGTCGTCAGGTGGCTCGTGGGGAGGCCTGGGAAAATGAAGGATTGAGGTCCCCACGAGTGAGGGAACGACTCGTGGTCAGCCACCATGAGTTTTCATGTCACTCGTGGGGTGATGTTTGAATTAAATTGGTAGAAATAAACAGTGTACTATGGATGGGACTGACTCATAGAGGTGACAGTGAAAGCGAGCGAGTTGAAAAGTAAGAAGTATACATGACGGAAGGTGACCACAAGTCACGGTATTGAGAGAAGCAGTCGTTATGTCCCCCTTTACGAACCCAGACCATCCCGATTAGCAGTGCACTTGACGAGCAACCTAACGAGTCGTTGCCGAATGCGACGAATCGTTAGGTCACCCGTTAGGGTCACACAACGGTGTTTTCCTGCCGAGGTCGGTAAGGTATTTTCATCAATTCTTGAGTTCTAAGACTATACTACGTCGTTTTAAGGCTCATTTAGTGGGTTTTAATCAAGGGAAAACCTATCCTAAGCCATTATTCTCATGCATGAAAGTTTGAAGGTTTGAAGAGGAGGTTCAGGGTGAAATCTCGAGGTTTCCAATTGGAATCTCCTTGGGAAATTAAAGGGTGTTAGAATTCCTGCATTCCCGAGGTATGTAAGGCTATGAGTGGGTGTTTTCTTCACACCATGCCCAATCCATATCAAAATGTGATAAATTATCTATGATCAAGTATGAGGTTTTACTCAATTGTATGATTCTTCCATCTCTATACATGAGTATGATTATGTGTATTTTATTGATGATTTATGAAGATTGGGTGGATTCTAAAATGTTTTTCCCTTATAAAAATTATTTTTCTAAAATTTTAATTTAGAACGCCCACGGGTGAAGTGTTCATAAAAGAGGTGATTTATGGTAAATGTATGATGATGATGAAGTTGTTGATGAATAGAATGTTTCTAAAACTACCCATGATCTATGTTTCTTTCAAAATGAATTGATTAGATCCAAGTATGATGGAGCTTTGGGTGATGCCCACATGTCGATTTAAAGTGATGATTTTCCCGACATAAGATTACCACATTGTTTGAAGTGAAATTTCTAAATTTTTATTATAAATTCTAGATTGTGGTATGTTGAAGTAAATGTTTCTATATGTAGCTTACCACATAATTTGGAGTAGATGCTTCCACCAATGATTGAGCTTGTGGTATGTTTTGAATAAAGCTTCTCATATGCATGATTTCATAATTGAGTGTAGGTCATTATTGAGCTTTTTAAAAAGACAATGTTGAGCTTCATATCTATATGATGCTTATAATCTATGCATGATTTCATTATGAGATTTTCAATACGATGTTGAGCTTCATTTCATACGATTTTGAGTTATGCATGATTTCATGTGAGCTTCGTTAATAGACGATGTTGAGCTTCGTTATATACGATGTAGAGCATTGCATGTTTTGGGAGAAGAGTCTAGCAGAACGGAGTTAAGGTTCAATGAAACTATGCCCCAAAACTATGCGCCAACGTAGGTTGATACAATTATATTATTAGGACCTCCTTGTGAAATTTATCCCAGACACGATTGGCATTTAGCTTGATATCAATATCATGCTTATCATCATCGCCACACAGCAAGATTGCTAGACAACTCTACCAACTTGAGTGTGATAGTTGGGACACGTAATCTCTCTATCATGGTATGTCGGTTAAGTGATGGGTCTCCCCCTTTGTCTAAATTATATTCGGTGCATATTCATCACTAATGATAATTATCGTATGCATTTATGTTCAAAAAGCAAAGAAGTTTGACTCATTGTTCGGCTTTTTTGATATAAGTGTATGTTTCATCTTTAGTCATTCGAGTCATTCATGATGTTCTAAAGCTATGCATGATCATTTATGATAAGAGTATGATTTGGATGAATGCTTGTAGTCTTCTACTTACTCATAAAAGCTTATGATAATAGCATGAATTTCTTTAAATGATTTATGTTACTAAAGCGGTTTTACTTACCTTGCATACTCGGTACATTAAGCGTCTTATTGCATACTTTCTATGATGAATCGTTTCAAGATCTGCAGGATGTAGTTCTCGGGTTCAACCTACCTTTCGTAGTCGTATTCGAGTTAACACTTGCTTTATTGGTGAGCCCTCATCACGAGACTATACCTTTGGGCTCTTTTGATATCTTTAGTTGCGTATTGTTTAGCTAGTTAGGGTGTTGTCCCATCGGCTTATCAGCATTAGAGGCTTAGTAGACTTGGCGTACCATTCGGCTTGAGATATTTATTCTTTTGTTATATTAAGTTTGACTTACGGTGAGTTTATAATTATGTTTTCTTCATGTATGTTGAATGAGTAGTTGAACGATTATGCCATGTGTGTCTCGACTTGGGGCTCTTGGGGTCCCTTGTCCGTGTCTACTATCGGGCCTATGTTAGGTCATGACAAAACTCTTGTCTTATAGTCTGTCATATTCGGTACATTGTAATACGTGCCTAGTCGAACACGCATTCATGGATGTAGGTCCTAACCATCAGGTTGATTGAGGTTCGAGGTTGAGTTGAGTTCTAGACGGGTGTGGTAAGCTCCCAACTTGTTGGGAGAAACCTTTTGTGATTTTGTGTATATTGGGTAGGTCGGGGCCTGTCATGATCGGTATAAACATGTTAAACTCTTTAGAGGCTCATAGACGGTACTTTTTGTTGGGTTGTAAATGTTGTAGTAGGTCATGTGGTCCTTGTGTATGCCTTTTGGGTTGTATGGTCTTGGCTTGAACCTAGTAGCATAATACCTACTTGCCACATTTTCTTGATTACTATTGTCGAGTATGTTATTTTATGCTAGAAACATCATCGATTCTGCTTTTTTTAATATTTGGGCATCACGTATGCTCCTACCAAGTAGCACTAGGTTCTAGTCACACTTCCTCGGGTTGGGGTGTGACAAACACAATACCCAAACCAGACTATGAGGCATTATAATAAACCACAAATTCTTTACCTTCTCTGGTAGTGCCGAGGATAGGGTCTATAGTCAATAAGGTCTTAAACTTTGGAAGCTCTCTTCATATTCATCGACCATTGGAAGGTACATCTTTGACTCAGCCTTGTGACAGAGCAGCCATGAACACTTCATCAATCGATGATAATGTGGCTAACCCCAAAGCACATGATCCTCTATCCTCTTCTCCGTGGGCTAGCCCAATTCGAATTACTTCCACATACGTAGATCCAATCCACGCGATTCCTTTGTAAGAGACTAAAGGTCCCTAAAAGGAAAACTGATTCTAACGAAAATTCACACTTGGAAAACTTTGCATACAAATTTGTTTCTCCTATAGTAGCCCCAACACAATCCTTAGATGGTACTTCTGTTCATGCTTAGTCTTTGAATACACTAGAATATCATCAATGAATACTATAACAAAGGAATCTACATAAGGTTTGAAAATACCATTCATCAAGCTCATAAAGGTAAAATTTGGAACATTAGCGAGTGTTTGAATGACATGACTAAGAACTCATAATACCCGAGACACGGTCTAAAAGACTATTTTAAAGATATCCTCGGCACAAATTTTGACTAATGGTAACCTAATCACAAATCAATCTTTGAAAACAACTGTTGCTCCTTGGAGTTGATCAAGCAGTCATCTATTCTGGGGATGTGATATTAGTTTCGAATGGTAACCTTATTCGGTTGATGGTAGTCAATACGTTCGTATGCTTTCATTTTTCTTCGTCATGAACAACCGGGGGCACCCAACAAAAAGAAATACTTTCGAGATGAATGAACCCTTACTAAACGATTTCATTTTCCTTATATTTTAGCTCGCTCAATTCAGCTAGTGCTATTCCATATGTGAGTGTTATGAAATTAGGTTGGGTCCTTGGCTCTAACTCTATGCAAAAATCAATGTCGCTGATGCAGTGGCATATCGGGCAAATTTGTGGGAAACACCTCTAGAAGCTCTGAACCACAGAAAATGACTTAGTGAAGGACCCCTGTACTCGTATCTGAATATGAGCTAGGTAAGTGAGCACCCCGTCTCTATTAGTTTAGGGAATGAATATATGAGATAGTTTTCTTAGGAGAAGGGTGATGTCTTTGCGATTTTAACTTTCAATGCTTAAAACATAGGAAAAATGCTTGTACTCGGTGTGTTTATCAAGATGAGGTGACTTTATCTTGTTTTCGGGAAACCGAGTGGGAGTTGGAGTTTATGGAAAAGGGTACAAACGAGCGAAATTGACTTGTTGAAGAGTCACAATATGAGTCATACCATCCTTCTATTATTCGTACACGGAACTATAGCGAACTTTAGAAAATGCACAACTCGAGCCAACGTACGGCGGACGATCTGGTACAGTACCATCCTAGTCACGGGCCATGCAGGCTGCGCAGCGTGAGGTATAAAAGATGTGCATATGTAGAGTCCATTGTACGAGTGCAAGCCACCGGTCATAACAACAACATACGGCGTACTTACGAGACTCATGGTGAGATTGAGAGGATTGCATACTTAGCGATTTATGGCACGAAGGAATGTACGGAGTCGTACCGGCATGGTACGAAATGAATGAGACCCATATGAGGAACAACAGAAATGCCAAGTTTTAGAAGTTCTTACCACGACAAGCTCCTTCAACTCGTAACATCATTGTATGAGACACACCATCCCTACTGTGTTATGGGAGCTTTATACGACTCGTAGCATCATGCTACAACTCATAGGATGACTCGACAACGAATCTGCGACAAATTAGGAAAGGATTTCATTAATTGAATAAATACTTTTAGGTTATTTTCTTTTAGGGAAGCTGACACTTTTGACTTGTAATCATAGTTTTGGGGTTTCCTAAGTTCTTGGAGAGCAAATACTCGATTACTTTTATATAGTTCAATATTAGTGTTGGAATTTTGATAAGTGATTGTGCAATTGATTCTTGGGTTCTTCTTTCATTAATATTGTAAGTATTACATTATTTTTTTCCTTGAAATGCGATTTTATTCTTGCAATTATGAATAGCTAAACCCTCCACGGCTAGGATTGTGGGAACCATGGTGGAATAACAAACTAGGAGTTAATATGAAGTGATTCTAAACCAATATGAATGCGCGTATTGTTCATTTCTTCATGCTAAATGTTTCTTAACGGTGGACAATGTAAGGACTAATAATACCCAAAAATCCCTAAGGAATCGGGCAGGGTTAAGTAGAGAAAATAGGGAAAATATTGCATCGAGGTCATGGGGCCGGCTAATCCAGTTGCAGTGAAGTTACTCCACTAGTCATGGAGTGACTCTTGGAGTGGAGGTTGGCTAATTAGTAGTGCGTGGTCGGGGGTGACCACGGGTGGATACTGCAGTCGAGTGTCACTTCACGCCTCATGAAGTGAGTCGTGGTCAAGAGGTCCAAATTGAAAGTGGAATTAGAGTAGAATTCACTAGTGGACACCACGGGAGTCATCCCCTACCTCACTACTCGTGAAGTCCCTCGAGGATTGGCAAAGTCTACTTTCTTTTGTAATTTAGTAAGAGTATTTTCGTATTCCTAAGCTCCTAGGTCCTAAACTATATTATTTGAAGCTCTTTGTAGAGTTTTAGAAGGGTTAACCTATCATAAGTCATTCTCTCCCATGCATACCACAAGATTAAAAGCTCCAGAACATCAAGCCTAGATTATTCAAGTTCTTCCCAAATCTCTTGGGGTTCCAAGGAAGAGTGTAGAATCGGTTACCCAAGTATGTAGGGTCATGAATGAGACTTTCTCATGACCAAATCCCATCTCAAGTTAATGAATTCAAATGTATGATTCTATGGGGTCTTAACCTAATTTATGAAATTCTCTATGTTTAATTCATGGGTCAATTCCTTTCATGTTTTGAATGATGTCTTAAGATTAATGGGCAAGTTTTATACCTTATTTGATTACAATTTATGATTTCAAGTTTTAAGAACATGATGCCTAATTATGCAAGTTTCATGAAAAGTTGAGTTTATGATTTATGCTTCCAAGTATGATGAAATTTCTAACATATATGGATGTTTTCAAATTACCCATGAACATATTTATGGTTTAACTTATGATGTCTACTTCATGCAAGTATGATGTTAAGATTTGGTCAAGCCCACTCCAAGTTAAGCAAGATCTCATGATTTAGCGAAGGCTAATAAGTTGATTATCTCAAAGAATGAGTCAAGACTCCTAGTATGTTGAGATTTAAGTTAGGTTTGATCTATGATTATATAGGCTTTATATATATTTTGGGAGTAGTGTCTAACACCAAGTAGGCTAGGGTTCAAGGTTCCTAGTCTCATAAACTAGCACGCCAATGTATGTATACTTTGGGGCCTCTCGAAGGCGTTTCTGGCCAGTGCATAGTGATATCACCTTACTTAATCTTCTTTGAAAAGGCTTGGGGATAGCTCTCTTCCACGCATTAGGAAAAAGATGTGGGATCACCATGAGCACATACATAGTAGTTGTCGGTTAAGATGAAATTACCATTGTTTAGCATGATTTGTTAATGCATATTCTATAAGATATTATATCATATCTTTTACTTGAGTTTGATACATGGATCGGTTATGAGTTTTACATGATTTTATATGGAAAGCCATATGTGCTTATTTCAATTATGTGTACTCATGTTTTCAGAAGTCGGTATGCAACCTTTACTCTCGAAAATCTTATGATGTTATGATTTAAGATATGCATGATTTCGGTTTTACTTACTTAGCCTATTTTACTTACCTTGCATACTCGGTACATTTCAAGTACGTTAACTCTGCATACTCTATGTTGTATCATTTTATGATACAAGCTTTGATATTGATTCCTTTAAAGTAAGCTAGTTAGTTTCCAGAGTTCCACTCACAAAACTCGTGGTGAGTCCTCATCCTTTTAGGCCTTCGGTTAGTTGACTTTTTTCATTTTACGTTTTAACACTTGAGTAGGCTAGTTGGTGGGGTTGTCCCGTCGGTTTGTCGGTATGTTAGAGGCTTATCGAAATAGTTTGTATATTCAACTTTGGATTCCATATGTTACGATATTTTCGTTGGATACATGTTTATTATTTAGACTATGCTACTTGAGAATTTAGTCTTAAGCTTTATTATGTTGAGCTTTAGTTATCATGTTCATGCCATGGGTCGACTTGGAGCCATTTATGGTTCTAGGTTCCATGTCTCGGTCTAGGCCTATATTTGGGTAGTGGAAAAACTTGGTGTCGGAAGCGAAGTTTCAATGTGTCACAGGGTGTTTAGAAATTCGCATTAAGTAGAGTCTTTTTCATGGGTGTGAAGTGCGCCACACTTATGAAGAAGAGGCAACGAAACATTTTAGAAAATTTTCCTTCATTCATGATCACATATTAATTACGTAGAAATATCCCTCCATCCTTCTATCTTGTCTTTATAAGCTTTTGTAGAAATATGCCACTCACGAGTTAACGAAGAAGGAATGAAGTCTAAATGACCATAGGATTGACAATGGTGTAGAGCACCAACAAGCCCTTCCATCCCTAGCGGATCATGTGCCCAAAAGAATGTCTCATGCGAGAGTTTTAGGCGACTTTTTAGATGTTAGCCCCGAGGCATTGATCGCTCGGGTCAACCAATAGAAAGGTAGCCCCGTATTTCCATAGAATGGGGCCGCGCGGCATCTTGGGATTTTCTCGGGATGAATTCCTTGAGTTCCTTGGTCGAGAGTGGATGAGGATCCAGTGAGTTTTTGGAGGAGAGTCTGAGAAGATCACCCATATTATGGTAGTTATGGGAGAAGAGAGCACAAACTTAGCCTCCTGTCGGTGAAGGGGTTTCCTATATTTGGTATCATTAGTGGAGAGATAGAAGAGTAGTGGCGCGATTCCCATGGTGGGATGAGTTCACGACGGCTTTCCCTGAACGAGATTCTTCCCTAGGGAGTTGAGGGAGGCAAGAGCTGGTGGAATTCGTCAATTTGAAGCAAAATGATGAAAGTGAAGAATACGCCTTTAGTTTATACGCTGTATCAAGTATGTGATGGAGATGGTGGCGGAGACTAGAGGGCCCACATGAGCGATACAAGTATGGAGTGTCCAGACTAACTAGTCGAGTGTATGACGAGCGTGCTAACGATAACTTTCTAGAGATTATCTTGATTGGTAATATATGACCAACAGATGGAAGAGGATTAGATGAAGGATAAGGAGAGAGAGGCCAAGTTGGTCAGGGGCGAGTAGTGGTAAGTTTCCCGATGAGGCTCAGCGAGACATCATCAATAGTCTCGTAAGAGACATCGGCTCGATGTCATCATCAGTTGTAGTGTACCATCTGGTTCTTGGCATGAGCGTAGAAGGGCATCATGCTCCACATGTGTTAGGGAGCCAGATCTAAGAAACCTAGCATTCAAGTTTCGGCGGGAAGAACCCGAGAGTGCTTAGCGAGGTTCGGGTGCATGTTTGCATGTGGGAAGCTTAGTCATATGCTTAGAGATTGTCCAATGGCCAACGGGGCCATGGTAGGAGTCAAGACCCAACCACCGGTTCAACGGCTCACCGGTATGCTCAACTCGGCGGGTGCATCCACTAGTGCGAGGTGGTGGTCGGCGTGAGAACATGTTTTATACCCTCTCGTCTCGTCAAGAGTAGGAGGTCTCCCCAAATGTGGTTACTGGTATGTTACGAGAATTTTATCTTGATGTTTATGCATTGTTAGATAGGGGCTACCTTATCTTATGTAATGCCCTATGTTGCTAGTAGTTTTGATCATTCTTGGAATCCTATCCAAGAACCCTTCACATCTCTACTCCAGTCGGTATTTCAATTATAGCTCGGCGGGTGTACATAAATTGCTGTCCAGTCCTTTAAAGTTATTTCAGCGAATCTAGTAGAGTTAGACATGAAAGATATTAATGTTATCTTTGACATGGATTGGCTACATGTATGTATGCCTCGGGAGAGTTTTAAGAAGGGTTAGCCTATTCTAAGTCATTCTCTCCATGCATGCAAGTTTAGACAATTCCAAAGAAGATCAAGCACATCTCTAGGAATTCTTCAGTTCTTCCCCAAATCTCTTGGGCTTCCAAGGAAGAGTGTAGTCTTCATTCTCATTCCCAAATCGTATCTCTCAAATTCGTGAATTCAGAGTGTATGATTCTATGGGGTCTTAACTTAGATTGATGAAATTCTCTATGTTTAATTCATGGGTTAATTCCCTTCATGTTTGAATGATGTTTAGTTCATGGGCAGAATTTATACTATTTTTTAAATTCGTAATTTTTAATTTTTTAAGAGCATGATGACCAATTATGCAAGTTTCATGAAAAGTTGAGTTTATGATTTATGCTTTCAATTATGATGAAATTTCTAGAATATATTGATTTTTTCAAATTACCCATGAACATATTTATGGTTTTACTTATGATGTCTACTTCATGCAAGCATGATGTTAAAATTTGACAAGCCCACTCGAAAGATTTCATGATTTAGCCAAGGCTAATAAGTTCGGTTTATCTCATGTTTATGGTCAAGACTCCCCATATGTTAAGATTTAAGTTATGTTTGATCTATTATTATATGAGCATTAAATATTTTTTTGGGAGTCTTGTGCAGCACTTAGAGGTAATTTAGGGGTTCCAAGGTTCCCAGAGTCTCATAAACTCACAGCCAACGTAGGTATACTTTGGGAGCCTCAAGAGAGTTTCCCTAGACCAAAAAGGGTCCACCATGATATCACACTTTACTTAATTCTTCGCCTAGTAAGGCTTAGGATGGCTCGATCAGGGCCTATGTTAAGTCGTGACAAACTAGTCTAAATTTTCTTATTGCTTGAACCTAGAGAAGTAGAGATTGGGAAAAGAAAAGAACAACAAAGCCTTCAAATTGAGTTTCATTGAATAACTTGAGCTACGGTCGCCGGAGAGTTAGTTTGGAACTATTGGTAAAGATTAAAGTGAAATTGCTCATGAGACCTGCTTAGGGTGAATTAGAAGAGTTATTTAATAGGGACCAAATCGAGTCATTCATATGAACCTAATTTATTAGTTCTCGAGGATAAGTACTTGGATATATTACGAGTGTAATAATCTTACCTAGTAAAAAGCCATTAGGAACACTTTCCAAGTTAATTGAATGTATTAATCTAACTCCAACTCAAAGTACTCTTACTTGATTTAAAATCCCCTTTAGGACATAACTAAACTAAAAGTTTGAATACTAAAATTAGTGATGTATCTTGACCATATTCCTTGTAGGTGCGACCCCAACCTCTAGTTGGTTCTTTATTGACAACGTCCGCATTATACTTCTTTAGTGGTGTAATTCGAGCTCACATTAAAAATGACGTCGTTGTCGGGAGTACGACTTAAGATTAGATTAATTTATTTTATTTAACTTTTTAGTCATTATTTCCTCATTTAAATTTTCTTTCTTTTTTTACGGTCACCACTTGGTGAATGCCAAGTATCCAGGAGGAGCGGAAACCCTTTAGTCCCATTAAAGTCAAACTTGAAAGAACACTAGGAGAATGCGGTTTGAGGCCCCGAGCAAATGGAGGCTAGGTTGGCTGCTGAAGCTCGTCGAGCTAATGAGGCCCTTTAGGTTGAGTTAGCCCAACAAGCTACTCTTCAAGAGAGTAGATGACGCTCAAGAGAGGTTGACATCTTTAGTAGGGCAGGAAGGGGGAATAAACACCTTGATCTAGCAGTTCCATGGATATGCTCCTCACTTTGATTATAATGAGGACAGGATATTGATTAATGTGGTTCAATTGAGCTATATTACCCCCACCATATCTGTTAGGTAAAAATTCGATATCACGATCACAATGATTCGATTGCTTAATATGAAGGGCGTGTGTTCTTTGGTAATGCAATTAATGATGCAAATCTCCACTTGATGATTTGTGGGGATCTACAAGGATTATTGGTTATGCAGAAGTGAGCTAGGATGCTATCATACTAAGGCTTTTTCAATTCTCTCTATACGGTAGAGGTACTTTTTGGTTGTCGGAGTACTTAGGCCATCCCGGGCCACTGTCACAATCAACGGGTATCAACAATGCGGGGTAAACAATAAATGCAACCAAGGCTATTAGTGTGCTAAACCAAGTAACAATAATCCAACGAGGCCACAAAGCCCCGAATACTTTTGTACACACTAAGTCCACAAAGCCTCACAGAGTAAGGCGATTGACGGTCGGAACGGGGCTCAGGCCTACCCCATAAACGCATCTCAAAGCGAAGCATAAATAACTAAGTCCTATACTCGAGGAAGAAAGGAGCATAAAAACCATCTGTTGATCTCCTGAAGCCCGCTACTCAGCGCCCATCCCAACACTCTACACCTGCACCTACGGCACGAACGCGAGTCCCAGTGAGGACGTCGGTACGAATGAAATGTACTAGTATGAAGAAAGAAAGCGCCCAACCATGAGATAACAATCACGTAATAAGTAACTTAGCATATAAACATATAAAGGATAAATATAACACGGAATTCTTCAACCTTTAATTGATAACAACACTATAACATAAGCCAAGAACTAAAGATAAATGAACCGGGAATAAGGAATGGTAATAACTGAATCTTTTAGGCGAAACACGATAATAACTCTATAATGAGATGAAAATGCAATTAAGAAATACCTGAAAAACTATAGCTGTAATGCCGGTGACCAGCCAATCGTAAATCCATATAGTCGTCCCGGTAGGTGTACCTGCAGGGTAATATCTCCAGTTGATGTACCACAACGGGGTAAAATAAAAGATCTCGTAGATGCTGCATCATTGTGGTAAAATAAAATATATCAGTAGGTGTGCCACACCGGGGTAAAATAAAAAAATCTTAATCACCATCATAAATGGAGCTGAGAGAGCTCATACAAACTACACAGACATCTTTGGAAACCATAAAAATGGCGATCGGTAACTTTATAACATGTGTAGGAGGATCTTGCACGACCCCTAATACTATAGTATTCCATACACATATAGCTCTTTCATTTGGCACTTAGAAATACATACATATCTTGTGAATGAATTCTAGTGAAGTTCACAGAAGCTGGAATATCATAAAGAAATGTGTAGAGTTACTTTCATGATTTTAAACATCTCCTAGCAATTCTAACACGAGGAGATGAGAGGAATCATAACCTACATTTTCTATTAACAATCTTAGCATTCATTTCGTGCTTATAGTCGTTTGACTTTCATGCTTTCATATCGATAATTGTGAGCATAGCTCATTCATTGCACATCATATCACATTTCGAGGTAATTTATGAACATGAAGGCATAACTTGTGTATCTCAAGCACGGAGCTCTTTAATATACAAATGCTAGGCAAGTTTGTCTCGTAGGTGCCTTAAGATAAATAAACACTTATAGTCATGCTTGGACAGCATAACATAAGCTCATTTGAAACATCGCAATATATGTGGAGCTTAGAAAAGCAGCAACGTATAAACAATTTAAAAACTTCCAAGAAAAATAAAATCCTTTAAAACTTGAAAAAGTTAATCCAACTCTTACAACAAATAATCAAAGATAATTGTTTAAAGTACAATGAAGAACTTCTCCTTAACATGAGTCACTATCTCAAATATTCGATTCTAATTATTTCTTAAGGAGTTAACACTTACTGGCCTTTCATTAGCCTAACACAGCGAACATAAACAACTTTATTTATAACTCTTTTGCAAAACGTCTTTAGAATAGGGTAAATCTTGCTAGCTATTTGCCTAATTCATTAACAATCGTAACACTTATCATCAAATTTAACAACCTTTAGCTATACTTTTCGTATTCATCACCAATTCTTTTCCAAACGGGATTCGTCATTCCTACCTAATTATTAACTTTACGTGTTCACTATTCCGGCCAATTCCTTGCGCACATCTTACGAAATTTGCCAACCTTGTCTCTTAAACTCGTCTTGCTCATATTTTGCGTAAACAAGGTTCCAGAAATCAACTACGGACATAAGGCATATACCTCACATATTACCTTTAAGGGTTTAACATTTACTCTTATCTCTCCTTTGATAGCGCCTCAACTTTACATAGGTTTAGTTCCTTACACATCTACAACTTTAAAAGAACATGCGACGTGTCTACTTAAACTGCAATTCTCGGGAGGTCTAGATAACTCAAGAGCTCTAATATACATATAGCAACTTTCTAAAGGCAATCCCTTGCTAAGCTTTGCTTTATAATTTGAATGCAATGCATAAACATTATATATATATATATATATATATATATATATATATATTATGATTTTCGTCTAACATGTTAACATCAAGATATTGTGCATAACACCTTAACAAAAGATGGTCCCATAGAAATATCAATAGTTTACCCATTCGGGTTCTATCTTACAAGTTTAACGTATCGGTTAATTTAGAAACGTATTAATTAGTCTCTTAGCTTAAGGTAGAGGGATCGGGAAGCTTCTCATGGACCTAGTCACCTTAAAACATGAATAAAAAGAGGGTGGTATTTGTGGTAGGGAAATTCCATTTTGTTACCCTCATTAACCCTTAGTGAGTTAAAGCCCAGATTTCAACTATTAGGTTACTGCGCATCTTCGTCTTTCCATGTTTACCAATTTCCTTAGCAACCATAATGTGAAACAACTTTGAAAACTAAAACACATAATGTAATGTGAGACCAGCTCACAGTGCCTGTCGAGGAGACTTGATCAATTTACAACTATTACCATGTCGAATGCAATTGCCCTCTCCGCTTTACATTCATGTGTTCCAACTCTTTAGAAAATACACAACTTAATAAAAAATTCTAAAAACTGGGAAGAGCCATAATATTCTACTACGGATGATCAAGTACAGGGGAATCCCGGATTAATCCTCGGCATAAATTCGGGCTTGAAAATCAAGAGACAAGAGAGCACCTTACGTACCTTTTTCTTTTTGGTGAGCTTCCTTATGTCGTTTCTTTCTTTCAGCAACCATAACATTAGACCCATAAATTACTAGAGTTTAACACCAAGTGACAAGGCTGTTTCAAGCCATTTTATCCAGCCAAATATTACATCAACGAGCGGTCACAACACAAACAAATAAGGCAACACTTAGCATTTCTTATTTCAACTTGTTTCCACAACTTTGGGGGAAAATAGAGGTAGGAAATTACCTCACTTTTCTCATGAAAAACTCCCAAAAATGTATAGTATATTCCTCAGAAAAACACAGCTATTCCAACCTTCAAAAAATGAAGAACTTCAACAACAACATACCAACAGCGGCCCCACATAACCTCAACTTACGGCTTTAGTTAGGATTTTTAGGCAAGTTAAGCAATTAGTAACACTTACCCTTGGCATGAGAATATTGTTGGATATAAGAGGAGTATTTTCCTCCAAATCACTTCCCAATCTTAAAGCAATCTTTACGCCCAAAGCGCGAAGCACAACAACTACAACAAGTCAACATACAAACCATAACTTTTCTTCTAGTTTTCCTTCAGAATTCATACACTTATTAGAGATTTCAAAGAGGGGGAAGTGACTTGGTATTTTGTATGAACAATTCCTACTAAGATGGTGTATAACATTAGCTCAAAATAGTCCCAAACACGCAGCAACTGCTCTTTTGCCAAAATGAAGCTACGAGGCACCAACCTTCACGCAATGTTGCTTTCGCTATCAACTTTGCTTGAGTTTTGATGGTGCTTTATTGAGGATTTCCTCTTGGTTTCACAAGGCTTTGCTACTGGAAAGAGAGTATTTCGAGAGGGTAGAAAGCACCTCAAACTGAAAAATTTGAAAATGATTTCGCAACCAAAAACTTAAAATATAAAGGTCTTTGAGGCGTGTAGTTTTAGGGCGGTGGCCGTATCGCTGCTAGATAGTGCTAACACAAAACGCCTATAACCTTTTATTCTGAACTCCTATTTATGATCCCATTTGATGTTAAAGAGAAACTAGACTCAATGAACTTTAATTTTATAGGTCGTTTGGCTTCTAATTCATTTTATACTAGGGGATATGGTTATTTAAAGTTGACCCTAACTTATGAACTACATACACTTCGGTTTCCATTGTTTATTTCTCTTGTACTACATGGCAAATATACAACCCTTACTTCCCTTAACACCCAAGCTTACAAACATCAAATAATTACCAAAAAAAATTTGGGGTGTAGCATCCCTCCCCCTCTAGAAACATTCATCCTCGAATGTCATAACACCTTAACTGCATCCTTGTCTTCCGTCATAAACATACATTCCATATATTCACAAACATATCCTTTCTAGTCATTGCTTCATATCAAATATATTCATTTAACTCATTCTATTTATCTAACATAAGGCAATGTATAACACTACATAATCGATGAACTTTTATAACCATAAGCAAATCTATACACTACCACGACATATAATTAACTCGATACAAATTTCCATTCACAACTTAAGATACAAGATGTGGCCAAATCTGAAGCTATGCTTTTACCTTTGCTATCCACGACCCATTATTGGCCCGGTCTTGTCTTCGAAATAAAAGCGTGATCACAAGAAGCAAAAAGGACTATTATGCTTGAAAGCTAAATACATTACCTAGTGCCTTGAAACACTATAAAGGCCTTAAATAATCCAGTTGACCTGGTATCCCCCACTCTATTCTACTTTTATGTCGGTACCTGAAGACGGTAGAATCATATCCTCTATCAAACCTAATACAGTGATATACCCCCTCATATTTTGCACCCTATACGAAGCATATCGGACGAAAGAATTAAACCTTAGACTATAATCGCGAATACTCATGTTGCCCTTCTTTAGGTACAAAAACATACTAACTCGAACTCGTTGAAGTTCCCCTAGTAAGTAACGTCACGTAAAGGCTAGGGGTTTAGGCTCAAACCCATGAACACTAAATCTCTAAGAATTATTCCACTAGACCACTGCCATTAATTTCACTTGGTGATTTTGAAATGTCACTATTCGGGTTAACATTTGAAATTCTTCCTCAAATCTCATCCCTTTGATATGGCAGAAGGTCTTTGGAGGAAAAAAAGCTCTACCTCCTCTGGCTCTCTTGAAACCCAGGAAAACATGAAATTTGAATCCCTTCTCACGGTAGCTCTAACTAGAACTAGAGGAACTATAACACGGGGAGTAAAACAAAACTCACTTCGAGCATATAATATATTTCTTGGATCGACGGGAGAGCTGGCCAGGACCCTTTCAAGATCTCTAGCCATCGCCTTACTTAGAGTGAATTATAAAACATAAGCACAATTAAGACATCAAACAACCCTTACATCTTTTCTTTATAACCCAGATCTAATAATGAACAAAGTGAAACAACCCTAAATGCCATGTAGCCTCACGATTATAAGTATGGTGCACAACATACCCATAATCAAGACTCTATTAGACACGGCTTGTGGACTCCTTAGAGTACGACTTCGCTCTAATACCAAGTCTTTCCCGCCCCAAAAGCGGGGTAGGACGCAGCTAGCACTCGATTCATGATTGATCGGCGTATATGATATCTGTCTTGTAACACTCGAGCCTGCATCCCGCCTGTCACAATCAACGGGTATCAACAATGGGGTAAAAAATCGAAATACAACCAGGCAATTAGTGTGCTAAACCAAAAATAATAATCGATGAGGCCTGACAGAATAACACTTTGTACACACTAAGTCACGAAAGCCTCTAAAAATGGCGGCGTGGTGGGAACCCAGGAGCTCAGAGCTACCCATAGCACACATCCCAAACTCAAGCGCAAATAACTAAGCCTAGATCAAGTAAGAAAGGCATACCAACAATCTTTTGATCTCTGACGCAACTCAATTGGCCATCTTGACCTCTACTACAAGCACTGCGGCACGGCTTGGGTCACGAAACAAGGGCGTGAGTACGTATAGATAATACTTGGTATGTAAGGCTTAAACTATAACCATGAGATAACAATCTGTAATAACTAACTTAGCACATAAACATATAAAAAGGATAAATATAACATTGAACTCTGCAACTTATGATGATAACAACTTACTATAACATAATTAAACTCAACATAAGCTGAACCGGGAATATGGAGATAGGTAACAACTGGAAACCTAGAAACTTAAACCTTATAATAACTATATAAAGAGAAAAGGCAATTAAGAAATGCACAAGAAAACTATAACTATAATGCCGGCGACCAGCAATCATAAATCCATATATTAAATTCGTTCGGCCGGTGTACCACTGCTTGGGTAAAATAAATTTTCTCCAACCGATGTACCACACCCGGGGTAAAATAAGATCTCTCGGCCATGCACCACCACGAGGTAAATAAAAATATCTCAGTAATTTGTACCACAGGGGTAAAATAAAAGATATCCAGTAGGTGTACCACAGAGGTAAAATAAAAAATCTTAATCACCATCATAAATGGGCTAATAGAGCTCATACAAACTATATGAATATTGAAAACCATAAAATATGTTGTTCGGTAAGCTATAACATGTGTAAGTCACCACAACCTAATACTATAATTATTCCGCACATATAGCTCTTTCATTTGGCACTTAAATACATACATATCTTTGAATGAATTCTAGTGAAGTTCCTAGAAGCGGAATATCATAAAGACATGTGTAGACTCCGTTCATGATTTTAAACATCTCTCCTACCAATTCTAACACGAGGAAGCGAGAGAGGAATCACTTAACCTATCATTTTCTATTAACAATCTTAGCATTCATTTCATGCTTATACTGGATTTGGGTACATACTTTTATATCCAAGAAATGTGAGCATACATCATTCATTGCACATCATATCACATCTCGAGTAATTTATGAATAGGCTATGCTTGTATTATCTCAAACTGGAGCTCTTTAATATACAAATGCTTTAGGCAACGCCGCGGGGCGCCTTAAGATCAATGACTTATAATCGTGCATGGAACAGCGCAGGAAAGCTCATGTGAAACATTGCAATATATGTGGAGCTTAGAAGCTTGCTTAACATTATAAAAAGTTTAGAAACTTCCAAGAAAAATAAAATCCTTTAAAACTTGAAAAAGTTAATCAAACTCTTAGAACAAATAATCAAAGATAATTGTTTAAAGTACAATGAAGAACTTCTCTGGCAGGTCACTATCTCAAAATATTATGTTCTAATTATTTCTTAAGGAGTTAACACTTACTGGCCTTTCATAAACAACACAGCGAACATAAACAACTTTATTTATAATTCTTTTGCTAAACGTCTTTAGAAAAGGGGTAAATGATGGCTATTTGCATAATTCATTATGATACGTAACACTTATCATCAAATTAAATGTAGTTACATCTCTACTTTATTATTCATCTTAAATTCTTTACCAAACAGGATTATTTATTCCCTACCTAATTATTTACTTTTGTGTTCACTATTCTAGCAATTCTTGTATGCACTTACCCTCTTACCTAATTTCCAACCTTGTCTCTTAAACTCGTCTTGCTCATATTTTAATGTTGCTCAAGGTTCTTGAAATCAATTACGGACATAAGGCATACTTCCTCACATATTGCCTTAAAGGTATAACATTTGCCTCTTATCTCTCCTTTGCTACTAGGGCCTCAACTTTACACATAGGTTAATTTCCTTACACATCTACAACTTTCAAAGAACGTACGGCGTGTTTACTTAAAGTACAACGATTCTAAGGAGTCAAGATAACTCTAGAGCTCTAATAAACATATAGCGACTTTCTAAAGGCAATCCTTGCCACTTTAGTGCATAAATTGAATATAAGCATAAACATATAAATATATATATTATGATTTTCATCTAACATGTTAACATCAAGATATTGTATAACACCTTAATAAAGATGGTCCCATAAATATCAATAGTTTTACCCATTCGGGTTACATCTTACAAGTTTAGCATTAATCGGTTAATTAAGAAACGTATTAATTAGTCTCTTAGCTTAAGGTAGGGTCGAGGAAGCTTCTCATGGACCTAGTCACCTTAAAACATGAATAAAGAGGGTGGGTAAGCGTGGTAGGGAAATTCCATTTGTGCCCTCATTAACCATAGTGAGTTAAAGCCGATTTCAACTATTAGGTTTGCTGCGCATCTTCGATCTTTCCATGTTTACCAATTTCCTTAGCAACCATAATGTGAAACAACTTTGAAAACTAAAACACATAATGTAATGTAAAGGACCAGCTCACAGTGCCCACATCGAGGAGACTTCGAATCAATTTTACAGCTATTACCATAATCGAATGCAATTGCCCTCTCAGCTTTACATTCATGTGTTCAAACTCTTTAGAAATACACAACTTAATAAGTAATTCACTTGGGAAGAACCATAATATGCTACTGGATGATCGTACGAGAGACCCAGGATTAATCCTCGGCATGAATTCGGGCTTGAAAATCAAGAGACAAAGAGCACCTTACGTACCTTTTTCTTTTTCCCGGTAGAGCCTTCTTATGTCGTTTCTTTTCTTTCAAAATATAACATTAGACCCATAAATTACTAGAGTTTACCACAAAGTGACAAGGCTGTTTCAAGCATTTATCCAGCCAAAATGTTACATCAACGACGGTCTAACCACAAACAAATAAGGCAACACTTAGCATTTCTTATTTCAACTTGTTTCCACAACTTTGGGGAAAATAGAGGTAAGGAAATTACCTCCACTTTTTCATGAAAAACTCCCACAAATGTATAGTTTATTCTCATCAAAACACAGCTATTCCAACCTTCAAAAATGAGAAGAACTTCAATAACAATATACCAACAACGGCAGCCAAACATAACCTCCAACTTCTGGCTTTAGCTAGGATTTTTAGGAAAGTTAAGCAATTAGAAACACTTACCCTTGGCATGAGAATATTGTTGGATATAAGAGGAGTATTTTCCTCCAATCACTTCCCAATACATGAAGCAATCTTGCTGCCCAAAACGCAGCACAACAACGCAACCCGGTCAGCGTACGAACCATAACTTTCTAGTTTTCCTTCTAAAAATTTATACACTTATTAGAGATTTCAAAAGAGGGAAGTGACTTAGTATTTCTTATGAACAATTCCTACTAAAATGGAACAACGTAGCTAAAGTACCAAACATGAAAAAACAACACTTCCAAAGCAAGCTACAAGGCCGCAACAACTTCACCGCAACGTTTCTTTCACTTCCATCAAGTTTTCTTGATTTTGATGGTGTTTTCTTGAGAATTTCCTCTTGGTTTCACAGGAGTCTTTGCCTCTTTGGAAGAGAGTATTTCGGAGGGTAAGCACCTCAAACCTGGAAAATTTGAAAATGATTTCATAACCAAAAACCTGCCAAATAATGAGTGTTTGGCGTGGCAGTTTAGAGCGAGTTGCCGTATCCTTTGTCCGAGAGTGCTACCATAAAACGCCTATGATATTTTATTTCGAACTCGATTGATGGCGGATTTGATGTTAAGAAAACTAGACTCAATGATCTTTGATATGATAGGTCGTGGGGCTTCTAATTCATTATATACTAGGAGATATGGTTATTTAAAAATGACCCGGCCCTTACTTATAGACTTCGCCTCTTCGATTTTCCGTTCATAAACATTTCCCTTGTCATATCACGGCAAATACAACATTACTTCCCTTAACATATCCTTACAAACATCAAATAATTGCAAAACATTTCGGGGTGTAACATCCTCCCCATTAAAAACATTCGTCGAATGTCATAACACCTTAAACTCATCCTTTCTTCCAACATAAACATACATTCCATATATTCACAAACATATCCTTTCTACTCGTTGCTTCATATCCAAATTATATTTATTTAACTCAATTATTTATCTAACATAAGGCAGACGTGCCTTAACACAACATAATCGATGAACTTTTCTAACCATAAGCAAATATATAAACTACCACGACATATAATTAACTCCAATACAACTTTCCATTCACTACTTAAGATACAAGATGTGTTAAATCTTAAGCTATGCTTTTACCTTTGCTTTTACCACGACCCATTATTGGCGGTCACGATAGCGAAACTAAAGCATGATCTAGGAAAACAAAAGGGACTAAGTCTTCAGAAGGCGGAATGTCGGAGCCACCTAGTGCCTTAAAACACTACAAGGAGCCTTAAATAATCACATTTGACTGGTATTCCCCACTCTATTCTACTTTTATGTCGGTACCTGAAGATGGTGCATCGAATCCTCTATCAAACCTAATACAATTGATATACCCCCGCATATTTTCACCCTATGTCCCGAAGCATATCGGATGAAAGAAATAAACCTAAGACTATGTTCGCAGTACTCATATTTTGCCCTTCTTTAGGTACAAAACTTACTAACTCGAACTCGTTGAAGATCTAGTAAGTATTGATACGTAAAGGGGAGGGGTTAGGCTCAAAACCCATGAACACTAAAGCTCTCGGGGTATTCCACTAGACCACATACATTAATTTCAACGAGTGATTTTAAATATGCTATTCACGTTAACATACAAAATGCTTCCTCAAATCTAATCCCTTTGATATAGGCTAGAGTCTTGGAGGAAAAAAACTCTACCTCCTCACGGCTCCCTCTGACCGGAAACATGAGGAAGGCTGAATCCTTCTCACGGTAGCTCTAACTATAACTAGAGGAACTATAACACGGGAGTAAAACAAAACTCACTTGAGCATATAATATTTCTTGGATCGATGGGAGAGGGCGCGGGACCCTTTCAAGAATCTCATAGCCATACGCCTTACTTAAGGTGAATTCTAAAACATAAGCGATTTAAACTTCAAACAACCCTTACATCTTTCTTTATAACTTGATCTAATAATGAACAAAGTGAAACAACCCCTAAATGCCATGTAGCCTCCTGATTATAAGTATGGTGCACAACATACCCATAATCAAGACTCTACTAGACACGTCTTGTGGACTCCTTAGGATACGACTTCACTCTAACACCAAGTCATCACGCCCCAAAAGCTAGGGTAGGACGCAGCCTTTTCGATTCATGATTGATCGAGAAGCGCCTATATGACATACATGCTTTGTAACACTTGAGCATCCGGAGCCTATCAAAATCGGAATATAAGCTTAATACGGGGTAAACAATCGAAATGCAACCAAGGAAATTAGTGTGCAAAACCAAGCAACAATAAGCCGCCGAGGCCCTAGGCGAATAACACTTTGTACACCTTCAAGTCCTGAAACCTCTAAGGAGTAAGGCGGCGATGGTCGGAATAGAGACTCGACCTATCCATAACAATCTCAAAACTCAAACAAAAATAACTTAAGCTCTAGCTCCGGGGAAGAAAGGAACATACCCGCTGTCTGTTGATCTCACGAACTTCAACTCCAATTGGCCATCTTGACCTCTACCTACACTGTGGCCACGAACACGGGTCCCAAGCAAGGGGCGTCGGTATGAATGAAATGTGCGAGTATGTAAAGTGGCTTGTAACCATGAGATAAAAATCTTGTAACAACTAACTTAACACATAAACATATAAAGGATAAATATAACAGGAACCTACGCAACTTGTAATTGATAACAACTCTTGCAACATAATTGAGCCAAGATAAATGAACCAATAATAAGGAATGGTAACAACACGAAATCCTAGAAAGCTGAAACCTTATAATAACTCTATAATAAGATGAAAATGCAATTAGAAATGCACAAGAAAGAAACTATAGCGCAATGCGTGACCGGCCAATTGTAAATCCATATGTAAAGTCGTCCGGCTAATTGTACCACCTTGGAGTAACATAAAAATATCTCATGATGTACCACATTAGGGCAAAAAAATAAAAAAGATCTCGGCCCGAGTGTACCACACGGGGTAAAAATAAAAATATCTCCATCGATATACCCACTTGGCTGAGGTAAAATAAGATGATCTCCATCCGGTGTACCATATCGAGGTAAAATAAAAATCATAATACAATCATAAATGTAGCTGATAGAGCTCATACAAACTATACGAATAAAACCATAAAATATGTTGATCATTAACTATAATATGTGGCGGATCTTACCACGACCCCCAATACTATAATTATGCCATAATATAGGTCTTTCATTTAGCACTTAAATACATACATATGATTGTGAATGAATTCTAGTAGAAGTTCCTAAAGCTGGAATATCATAAAGACATGTGTGTAGACTCACGTTCATGATTTTAAACATCTGCTAATTCTAACATGAGGAGAAGAGAGGAATCACTTAACCTATCATTTTCTATTTACAATATTAGCATTCATTTCGTTCTTATACTCGTTTGGCTTTAGTGCTTTCATATCAAGAATTGTGAGCATACCTCATTCATTGCACATCATATCACATCTTGAGGTAATTTATGAACGGGAAGGCATGGCATATCTCAAACCTGGAGCTCTTTAATATACAAATGCTAGGCAAGTATTGTCACATTTGCCTTAAGATAGAAAAGACTTATAGTCGTGCTTCAGACAACGTAGGAAAAGCTCATGTGAAACATTGCAATATATGCGGAGCTTAGAAAAGCTTCGCAACATTATAAATAGTTAGAAACTTCCAAGAAAAATAAAATCCTTTAAAACTTGAAAAAGTTAATCCAACTCTTAGAACAAATAATCAAAGATAATTGTCTAAAATTTCAATGAAGAACTTCTCTTTAACTTGAGTCACTATCTCAAAATATTGATTCTAATTGTGAGTTAACACTTTCTTGACCTTTCATTAGCTCCTTACAATGAACATACACAACTTTATTTATAGCAGCTTTGTAAAATGTAGAAATTTGAGGTAAATCTTCTTAGCTATTTTCTAATTCATTAACAATCGTAACACTTATCATCTAACTTAACAACCATTAGCTCTACTTTTCGTATTCATGCGAAATTCTTTTTCAAGCGAGTTAAATCATTCCCTACCTAGTTATTTACTTTCGTGTTCACTACTCCAGCAATTCTTGTATGCACTTACCCTCTTACCTAATTTCCAACCTTATCTCTTAAACTCATCTTGCTCATATTTTACTTGTCGCTCAAAGGTTGTTGAAATCAACTACGAACATAAGGCATATATCTCACATATTACCTTAAAAGGTCTAACATTTACTCTTATCTCTCCTTTGCTACTAGCGCCTCAACCTTTACACTTAGGTTAATTTCCTTACACATCTACAACTTTCAAAGAACATGCAACTTGTCTACTTAAAGCACTGCAATTCTCGGGAGAGTATAGATAACTCAAGAGCTCTAATAAATATATAACAACTTTCTAAAGGCAATCCTTGTAGCTTTGGCCGATAATTTGAATGTAAGCATAAATATATATATATATATATATATATATATATATATATATATATATTATGATTTTCGTCTAACATTTTAACATCAACATATTGTGCATAACCTTCCAATAAAGATGGTCTATAGAAATATCCAAATGGTTACCACATTTTGGGTTCTATCTTCCTAATTTAGCATTGTCTAGTTAATTTAGAAACGTATTAATTAGTCTCTTGGCTTAAGGGGAGAGGATGGAAGCTTCTCATGGACCTAGGCACCTTAAAACATGAATAGAGGTGATGAGCTGATATGGAAATTCCGACTGTTACCTCGTTAACCCTTATTGAGTTAAAGCGGAATTTCCGAAATTATTAGGTTTGCCCCAGCGTCGTCGTCTTTCCATGTTTACCAATTTCCTTAGCAACCATAATGTGAAATATCTTTGAAACCACAACCACATAATGTAATGCAAAGTACCGGCTCCACAGTGCCCGTCGAGGCTTGAGAATCAATTTACAACTATTACCATAATCGAATGCAATTGCCCTCTCAAGCACATTCGTGTGTTCCAACTCTTTAGAAAATACACAACTTAATACCAAGTAATTCTAAAAACTGGTAAGAACCATAATATGCTATTACAAGAAGCTCAGAGTACGGGTTCGGATTAATCCTTGGCATGAATTTGGGCTTGAAAATCAAGAGACAAGAGTGCCTTACATACATTTTCTTTTTCGAGCTTTCTTATGTCGTTTCTTTCTTTCAACAACCAGAAATTTAGCCTTAAATTACTAGAGTTATCGCAAGTGACAAAGGCTGTTTCAAGCCAATTTATCCAGCCAAAATTTTACATCAATGGCGGTTACAACCTGACAAATAAGGCAACAATTAGCATTTCTTATTTCAACTTGTTTATACAACTTTGGGGAAAATAGAAGTAGGAACTTACCTCACTTTTCTCATGAAAACCTCCCACAAATAAAGTATATTCTCAGCAAAACACAGCTATTCAGCCTTCCAAAAAACGAAGCTGAGAACTTCAACAACATACCAACAACGGCGGTCAACATAACCTCCAACCACGGCTTTAGCTGAGATTTTTAGGCAAGTTAAGCAATTAGAAACACTTACCTTTGGCATGAGAATATTGTTGGATATAAGAGGAGTATTTTCCTCCAAATCACTTCCCAATAACGCAGCAATCTTGCTGCCCAAAATACATCAAAATAACGGCACAACAACTACAACAAGTCAACATACAAACCATAACTTTCTTCTAGTTTTCCTTCAAAAAATTCATACACTTATTAGAGATTTTCAAAAAGTGACTTACTATTTCTTATGAAAAATTCCCACTAAGATTGAGTATAACATTAGCTCAAAATAGTCCCAAACAGCATAACAACACTACCAAAATGAAGCTACAAATGCGGCCAACAACTACTTAGCAATGTTTGCCTTCACTTCCATCAACATTTGCTTGAGTTTTGATGAATTGTTTTCTTGAGGATTTCCTCTTGGTTTTGAAGGCTTTGCTCTTTGGAAAGATAGAAAGTTTCGAGGAGGGTAGCAAGCACTCAAACACGGAAAATTTGAAAATGATTTCATAACCAAAAACATAAAATATAAAGGTGTTTCGGTAGGCTTTGTTATTAGGGGAGGTGGCCATGTCATTTGCCGAAACCCAGTTCTACGTAAAGTTCCTATAACTTTTTATTAAATTCGATTGATGATGCATTTTGATGTTCTAAAAAAACTAACTTCAAATAACTTGAATTTGATAGGTCTTGGGGCTTCCAATTCATTATATACTAGGAGACAGTTTTTAAATTTGACCCTTACTTATGAACTTCACATACTCTTCGGTTTTCCATTCGTACACATTCCCTTTCATATACGGAAAATATACAACCCATTACTTTCCTTAACATAGCATACAAAAATTAAATATTAAATAATTACCAAAAATTTTCCGGGTGTAACACAATCCCACAATTAAATAATACTATTCGGTGCGTTTATAACTACATAAGTGCACGTGGTCGAACAAGTAGTAAAATGGCTAAAGTAAGCCAAGTATCGATCCCACGAGGGGCCCGAACCAAGGTAATAATCGACTTGAGTGTTAATGAACTCTTAGCACAAAAATGCGAGATAACAATTTGAAAATTTTGAGAGCTTGTTTCCTAATTTATACTAATCTAAGACAAAATTATAAAGTGAGTCGAACTATAGTAATGAGCAAGTTGAGGCTAAAACGAACATGGAAGTAATTTGCCGATACAAAATGGTTAATCTTTCCTTCGGTTGCTAGTCGAAATTATTTCCTATGGATTGAAACTTTCGTATTAGACCCAACTTAAGAATCATGAATCTCAACCTACATTTACGTGATAAAGAAATTCATGTTCTAGCCATACAAAGCCCAGATTCCTTAATTGACTAATACGAAACTGGATATATTCTATTGAATGTAAATCCAAATTCTCAATTTTCCCAAACTAAGTAAGAAGTCATATCCTACCAATTCACAACTTTCCAATTTCTTTTCCTTTTCAAGATAAGCTGGATTTTAGATATACATTAACATTGGCCAAACATTAATGCGGTAAGAACAAGAATTGATAGAACAACCATTGAAGAAAAGAATGAAAAACCAAAATGATCAACAATTACATTCCACTACAATTGTTCTTAACCTCGGCAAGAAGTGAATTTAGCCACTCATTTGTGGATTAAACATCATCAAATGAGTATAAATCGCTAAACAATTGAAATAAAGGAGAAAGAGATAGAGAACCCTAGGATTTTCATCCCCTCAGCTGCCTGTAACCCACTCCTTTGCTCAACTAAGTCGAATAATTAAATAGACCTATTGTGCTATTTATACTAGTGGGAATTTTTCCTAGGGATAACAACAGCGATAATCACGAGGTGCATCAGCGAACCTTTGCCTCCGTGACACGGAGCTAATCACGGACCCTATCTAGAATCGGGTCCCTCGGCAATTACTCCTCGGCGTTCCACGGCATGCAACCACTGGAACTTGGCCAACGTGCCACGGCTCGATGTGAACCCCTTCTTGATTTGATGTTTCAGGTGAATCTCCCAACGTGCCACGACTTGTATTGGAAATGGCATTGCCTCCGTGTCATGGAGGCAACGCGGTGCCCCTTCTGGGCGGCCCAGAAACAACTCACAAGCGAATAGCTCATGATGTGATGTGACACGGCTCCATCGCCAGGCCTTTATATTTGCTTCTCTTCCTTGACGTTTTCCTTTACTGCTTCCAAGTCCATTCCAGATTTTTACTAGCAATGTACCTTAACTTCCTAAAATTACATTTTCTGCCAAGAAACAACACTAATCATATTTAGTTAGTATAAATTCACATTTAACTACAAATCACATGAGAATACACACATAACGATAGATAAAAAGTCGAAATGAAGCATTTGAGTATCACTTGGGCATATAATTCTGCCGAAGATCACTTACCCCACACTTAAAACCTTGTTCGTCCTCAGACAATACTCTCACATCTCATGCGATTTACGGCCACGCATAACTACTTTGGCTCGATAGACTGAAGCTACGGCTATACCGATTATTTAATATAGCAAATCATCAAGAAAACATGCATAGTCTCATCACTACAATGACATTTACCCATCAAGACCTCCTAGACTCAGAGTCGACTCTCGATTTCGGCAAACTCATGCAAATCAGGCGATCGAGACATCAAACACGAAATTAACTCTCGTCAAGCATGTGCCCTCACAACACAAGAGAATCTCCCCTTTACAATCATATGATCTCAAAGCATTACATGAGGTATGTAGACACAATTCTCTCTCTCTCCCAAAGAATTCTGCATGCATCATGCCATGAACCATAGGCTTGCCTCTGGTGTATTACTCCACTAATGGGATGCGTGATGTAAGATCACGTAGGACTTAGCAGGTTATAATGTAAGCTAAGAGGAACTAGTAAATCTTGGGCTAACCAATAATAACAATAGCTTCGGTAAGCGCTTTTCAATACATCCCACCATCATTATAGGCATTGTTTCTTCCTTCATCCTCCCATTCTTGAAGTCTTTCTTTATTTTTATTCCCATTTCTTTAAGCACACTCGACTTAATAACAAAGATTAGTTATACATCTTTATTTTATTTAATTTCGGCAAGTGCACGTTTGACGTTTTCTTTACTTTCACCACTTAAGCTTTTCCTTTCTTTTCACACTTCTCACTCCTTGACAGTTTGTGGGAAAATTATTTTCTTAGCGCTTAAGAGCTTTTGGATCAGATTCACTTGCTAATGAAAGAAGGGATTAAGCTCAATTGTACCTTTTCAACGAAAGAAAAAAAATTGGCTAAAGGCTCAATGGGCTAACTAGGATGTATATTCAAGGTAGGTATGATAATGGAAAAACTTTCGGTTAAATGAAAGAAATGCCTACATCCTTTCTATAATACACATCCTTCATTTCCTTTCGTACACAAACCAGACAAGTTCTATGTACTTCACAATAGCATGGAATAATCGAAACCTCACCACACACTCATTGCACATGCTCAACTCAAAGACATATTCCACGGACTCTTCAATCAACTAATTACTGAGAATTCAATATTAAGCCTCAATCACAGAATCGAACTCTATAGCTCGTATCTCGGCTTATATTTTTCTGATTGCATGCTTTCCATACGAATCCCACGCACACTTTAATATCATGCAACACGCAACAAGAATTCCGAACCATGGAGTAGCAACACATTTGGGAAACAAATAAAAGAAAGAAAATAAACGAAAAGAAAAAACTACTCCTATCGACTACATTTCCCTTAAGACGGGTCGTCATCCATCCATCATAGGGAACGGAGTCACTATTTACGACCGGTTCAATGAGACTATTCTCGGTAAAAAGCACCAAAAACAAACACCCAGAAACCCAATCATAAAATAATCAACAAAAATTTTAAAAATATCGATAATTTCGATAGAAACAAGAAATATTTACACAGCAACCAACAACAACTCGACACAGAACATAACAACTTTAGCATCCATTACAACACCAAATTACAATACAGAACATACGCACAAAATCACAGGGTCACATTTTTCACATGCACAACAACACAAGATATAAAAATAAATAACCACAAAAAAAGCGCTGCTACTCCCTTCCACATAATAGAACACGTCACTAGTGTTTCACATAATTCAATATCACAAAAGTAGGTGGTGAAACTCCACGTCATCGAAGTATTCAATTTCTTCGTCGGGTGTCGTTGCCTCGTCCCCATATCTGAATCGCCCCCGCCGTCTTCTCAGGAGCTCAATATACGAGTCTCGCACAGGCGTGTCTCTCTCAGTGGGGCAGCCGTCATCTATAAGCTCCACAAAAGGTGGCCCCACTCGGCATAGACCATTTTCCTTTGAAGGGCAATCCAATTCGAGCTGCCACAGCTCATCTACGATGTTGGCCTCCCTCCTATGCACAACTACAGCATCGCATCCAGAACATACGGGCCATTATGCGATCATCAGAGCATGTCGCTCGGCTAGTGTGAGGCCGGCCCGTGAGTGGTGTCGGTGCCTTGGTTTGGTGACATCCCAGGCACGCCTATCCTTTTGCGGGATGTAGTCTAGGGCCTCTTCCTCGATATCAAGTCCCCTCAGGAATGTGGTGACAGCCACCAAACCATTACACTGTGCCCCTTAATGAGTCGGGCTCTCTTCATGAGTGGAGATGATCGCCGCCCCAACATTATCTCAAGCTCTTTCATCAGGGCGTATACCAGCACACTCGATCACAGGTGTATGCTGTGTGCACCCACAGGGATCGAGCGAAACGTACAATTTTAAGCCAAATCACGGCTTCTGTTCATTGAGAAGCCAGGCGGAGTGCTCTGATGGTAGCCCTGCTCTGCCATGCTGCTCCACCGCGGCGCCCGGCGGGCCCACGAGTGCGTCGATATCGCATAAGGTGGAGTGCATTCGGCTGCCGGAGTACATGGGCGTCGTGTCCCGCGCCCCCAATATGGCATTCAAGTGATGGGGCTCAAGGTGACAACTGCCCCCTGATCTTGGCTTGATTGTGACTGCGGAGTGTGGTTCCGATTGGCATAGGACTCCAGAATCATATGGAGATTGCACTCCTTGGGCTCTTCGAAGATGAAGTTCGGCGGCAGGTGTCAATCGGTGTACGATTCTAGGGAATTCTTGGTGCTGAGTGGCTCCCTTGCAATGTGCTCCTCCGGGAAGTATTTGGTTTCTTTGTGTTTTGCATACCATTTCTTCCCTTCGTGAGTCACCCATGTCAGGTTAGAGTATTGGCCGAGCGTTGTCTCATGGAACCGCTAGTCTTCTTTGGAAAGCTTGCTGTTCCCAACACGATTCTTTTTCTCACGGCGCCAGATGTAGATGTGCCCTTTCCTTTGTCTGCCTGCGACATTGTTCTGTACCATCGACGAGATGATCCCAATGTTAGTCACTCAAAAATAGCTTCGACTAAGGTTAGGTTGAGTTAAGCCACCCCACACTTAGTCTTTAGCCTAATTAAAACAATTCGGCAAGACAATCATTCTTTCTCAATTTCTTACAATCAACATGCTTAGTGCATTCAGATAAGTCGATGGAATAATTACTATGTACTACTCGGACTTCGTACAACGAATAGCAATATCGCCATCGATTCCATTGCATCACATAGCACTTAGCCCAATTTTTTCAATAACAACCTATGCAATTTACCAATTTCATTTTCCTAAAAATTCCTCGTTTATTTAACATATTCAACATTAATTACAACACTAATTCACACACAACATACACAACCCAAAATTTTCACATTTCAACCAAATTTCATTTCTTCCACATTCAAATTCCAACCCTAGCTATAATTTTACAAAAATTCAATCAAGCTTGCATTTGTCTTAGTTAATTTTATAATTTAACATTTTTTAATATTATAATTATAATTGAAGATAATTAATTGTATTTTATTTTAAGAAATTGAAGGTTGATTTTAAATTCAAAATTGAAAATTTAAGCAAAAATTAAGGTTAAGTTCAGAACATACCTTTAATCCGATGAAATCGAAAAGTTGAAGAAACTTAGGTGCCTAGGTAGTGTCACGTTGGGGAGGAGGGATTTTAGGGGGTTTGTCGTGGAGGGAGTGGGAAATGGGGAAAAATGAGGATTTGGGGTTAAAAGGGGGAGGTTTTGGCGGGTGCCGGTGACCGAGGTGACCGGCGCAATTACACCTCAACGTGTCACGAGATGGGTAGCCGCGGGCACCTCCGTGACACGAGCCACGCGTAAGTGCAGATTTGTAAGATTAGGAGCCTCAACTATGTCATGAGAGGAGTAACCTTGGAGGCCCTCCTCGTGACACGAGCCATCGCGTAGGCTCATGCCTGCCACTTTTTATTTTCTCACCTCGATTTTTTTTCCTTTGCGCTTCTTTGCCTTTTTGCCCCCGTTCCACCTGAAAATCATCTCACTACAAGAAATTGGATTTAGACTTCATAGTTTCAACGTACACAATTTTTTTCATTTTTTATTTATTTATTTCTTTTTTTCAAATATTTCTCACAAGCATTACATTCACAAAAATGGGTAAGCACAAGAATTTTAAATTTTCCCAAGATCAACTTAACATTTAAAGAGAGGTGAGGAATACTCCACACGAGCCTTTAGGCCTAGCTAACAACATGCTTTCTTTCAACTTTGCGCAAGTAGGTGTTGGACCCCACACTTTTCTCTTCCATGCTTGTTAGCTTCCTCCTCCACAGGTACTCGAGACTTCCCCTCCATCATGCTTAACTTACCACCAAAACAACACAAGAAGAAAAATTAATAAAATCAACTTAAATGCAAGAAATTAAAATGGATACCCTTGGGTTGCCTCCCAAGAAGCGCCTAATTTTACGTCGCGGCACGACGTATCACGTTTCACCATTTTTCCTCCACCTTGAGATATAGATCTCACCTAATTTCTTCTCTAATTTCCTCCTTACATGTTCTAGGGTGGTGGTGAAAAATTGTAAGGGCCGAGCGATAGATGTTGATTGTTGAACTTATTGGCCCTCAAGTAAGCGAAGCCATTTTGTCTCAGAGTCGAAAATTTCAAAATATACAGGGCTTGGTCCTCCTCTAGACATTTCTCTATAAGCCTGGGAGACTCTATTTCTATGTAGATCAACCAAACTCAATGTCGAAAAATGCTTCGGTAGGGTCCAATACACCTCGACTACGGCGCTTGTGATTGACCTCCTTGCCCGCTACACCTTCCTCCGCATCAACATGCTGTCTCCATTAATGTCAAATGGGTATACTCATCTCTTCTTCCTGAATGAATTTCCATAAGTGTGAGCCCATCACGGGGACACCTAAGAGATTCTAATTGTTGGGCTTCATCCAAGAATTCACCCTTGTCTTCCTCTTGTAGTTCCTCTTGAATATCGCCTAAAGCAGGTTACCTGCAATTATCACAAGCTTCAGCCTCAGCAATCATCTCATTGACTTTAGCGCTCATCCTTTCTAGAGCCTCTTGATTCTCTTCTTATTTGAATTCTCCACTTCTTGCATAGCCTCCTTCATTCTTTGATTGCTCAACGAGTTGTTTTAGCATGTCTTCTATTCGAGCTTGGCTTTCTAAGTCCTCATTTTAATGTCTATATTCATGGCTGAAGGATCATAGTAGGGGCTCGGGGGAGGGGAGTATGCATTCGGACAACCATCCCAATGGCCATCTTGACCACCCGTCTATTACGTGTTATAGTGTTGCCACAAGTAGTGTCCCTCACACTTGGTCAGAGACAAGATTACCAAAATATGAGTATCCATTTAAACCATTTGTATTCCACGATGTCATTTCAAGAAGGGTATAAAAAAAATTAAAAAGAATTAAAAAAACACTACGACCAAGTTGTCGGCACATTATATAGAATTTGTAAGCTAACACTAGAAAACAATTTTACCAATTGCCGAGTCCGGCAATGGTGCAAAAACTTGTTCGGTGTGTTTGTAACTCACGCAAGTGCGCGTGGTCGAACAAGTAGTAAAATGGCTAAAGTAAGCCAAGTATCGATCCCATAGGGTGGGCAGAGTAATAATCGACTTAAGTGCTAATGAACTCTAACTTTAAAAATACGGAACCTTGATTTGAAGATTTTGAGAGCTTGTTTCCTAATTTATACTAATCTAAGACAAAATTATAAAGTGAGTCAGACTATAGTAATGAGCAAAGTGAGGCTAAAACGAACATGCGGGGAAGTAATTTATCGATACAAATCGGTTAATCTTTCCTTCGGTTGCTAGTCAAGAATTATTTTCTATGGATTGAAACTTTAGTATTTGACTGACTTAAGAATCATGAATCTCAACCTACATTTACATTGATAAAAAGGGTGTGTTCTAGCCGCCTAAACCGATTCCTTAATTGACTAATACGACTTTCGAGATATATTTCTATTACGAATGTAAATCAATTCTCAATTTTCCCAAACTAAGTAAAGATCATATCACCCAATTCACAACTTTCCAATTTCTTTCCTTTTCAAGATAAAACTGGATTTTTTAGATATACATTTACATTGGCCAAACATTGATGCAGTAAGAACAAGAATTGATAGAACAACCATTGAAGAAAAGAATGAAAAACCAAAATGATCAAATTACATTCCACTACAAATGTTCTTAGCCTCAGCAAGAAGTAGATTTAGCCACTCATTTGTGGATTAAACATCATCAAATGAGTATAAATCATACAAACAATTGAAATAAAGGAGAAAGAGATAGAGAAGAACCTAGGATTTTCGTCCCTCAGCGCACCAACCCACATCCTTGCTCAACTAAATTAAGTGGTAAAAATAAACCTAAGTGTTCTATTTATCTAGTGGAGATTTCAGGGATAACAAACAGCGTGTCACGGAGTGCATCGCGGAGCACGCACCAGTGACACGGGCCTAACTGCGACTCTCTAGAATGGGTCCCTCGGCAATTACTCCCTCGGCGTGCCACGGCATGAAACACGGAGCTTGGCCAGCGTGCCACGGCTCGATCGCGAACCCTTGCTAGAATTTGATGTTTCAGGTGAATATACCCAACGTGCCACGACTTGTATCGCATGGCATTGCCTGCGTGTTACGGAGGCAATGCGGGCCTTTCTTTGGAAGCTGGCCAAAACAAGTCACGAGGTAGAATGCCTCCGCGATAGCGGCGTGACCACGGCTCATCGCGAGCCCTTATATTTGCTTCTTCATGGCGTTTTCCTTGCTTTCGCTTCCAATTCCATTCCGGAATTTTACCAACATGTACCTTAACTTCCTAAAATTACATTTTCTGTAATAACACTAATCATGTTGTTTAGTATAGATTCACATTTTGCTTTACAAATCACATGAGAATACACAAATAACGATAGATAAACAAGGCAAATGAGGCATTTGAGTATCTTGGGCATATAGTCGCCAAGATCACATACCTTCATATTCTCCTAGGAAGTGTCTATATTCCACATATAGGCGTAGGATACAACACACAATCATCCCCATGTAACCCTAACCCTAGCCCTTGTTGTCACAAACCTAGGAGTTTTTAACTAAAAATTCACCATTAGAGACTACTTTATTTTGATTCTAAGGCGTTAGGAAATTTAATGAGGGAAAGAAAGATCTAGAACTCTTACCTTGAAAAGGATAAATCGCTTTTCCTCGAAAATTACCCTTCTACTCTCAATGTTTTTGCCTTAGGCGATGGGGTGAAAATCCATAAAATTCTGCTTAAGCGCTCACATTGTCTCTCTTCGTCGGTTGCACCGGTTAAATTTCCCTTTGTAGTGGTTAGAATTTTATTTGTAAGCAGATGTTGTGGTGACCAAAGCCTCACCACCATTGACCCAACGGTTATCCTCTCTCCCCCTCTATGGCAAACTTTCAACCATCATGATGGTCTCGCTACGTAAGGACTCCCATCAACGCAGCGGTTCTGCTAACTAGTAGCTCAGAAAATCCTAGACATTTCTCATCCCCCAGAACAAGTCTCTTAATAAATTTCCTGAACTTCCCATAGCGTTCTTAGGTTGAAA
This sequence comes from Datura stramonium, assembly GCA_018107945.1. Taxonomy (NCBI): domain Eukaryota; kingdom Viridiplantae; phylum Streptophyta; class Magnoliopsida; order Solanales; family Solanaceae; genus Datura; species Datura stramonium. The sequence goes on along the minus strand of JACEIK010000214.1, from coordinate 40,144 downwards.
AAATGTGCTAAGACTAATTAACCCATAATAATGAATGGGTCATTAAAAATAAATGGGGAAATAGATTATAAAATAAGAAGACTAGAACCCCAAAAAGCTTGATCTAGTAGATATTTCAACACGTCTGACGCGTTTGAGAGCAATGTTTGAGAGTGGTGTGTAATGCCGTCCGATCATTATGAGATGGTTAGGTCCATAGAAACCTTGCTAGAGTCACAGTGGTAAAAGCGAGGATAACAAAATTAAGGAATGGGGAGGTTTAAAAACTAAATTTGTATGTAGTCTTGATAAATAATATTGTGTTTTGATCGTTAGGGGTGACCTAGTGAACTAGATCATTGTAAGGCCTAGAGGACTACAGTGAATTCATAGTGATGTTTTATAACATGGTACACATTTGAGTTATGTTTTGATGGATTAATGTGAACGTTATGGTGTGAAATGTAAAAATCAGCTCATTTCACAAAGCTTCTAGTTGACGAGGCATCACTATGCGGTGGAATTTCTCTTGCATTGAGACCATTGCAATTGTTGAGTCTTGCCATAGCGATTGTGGTGAGATGTGATTCTTTCCATCATGAGGCCTTGGTCACTATAGCGGGTTCTTCTATGAGTGGTGACCAGGCGAATGACGTGACACAAAATACGGGTTTTATTGATTGTTCAAGGTTCTCACCTTATGATTCCAAAATACAAACTTTGAGGGCTTCGGAGGTGATTTTCCCAAGGCTCGGTTATATCTCTCCTTCCAAGTTAAGATTTCTCCATCAAACATTCCATACATCGATCCTCTAACCTCCTAGAATTATTGGGGTGTCACTAATGGTGGATTCTAGGGTTATGTTCTTATAAATCTTATAAAGTGGATGAAAGGAGAAGAAACCTACGAGTTAGGGTGATGTGGTCATTATTAGTAGACTATGGTAACCCAACTTTTGTGGGTGATTTCATCCTTGAGAATAGGTAAAATTTGGGTGGGTTTAGTTACTAAGGTTATGATTGAAGAGTAGATAATTAAATACTCTTGCACTATTTGTTTCTAGTCTTAAACATCTTTGAGTCATTGATAAAAGGAAAGGGTGCGTGATGTAACTTGTTTATTCAAGTTTTTGATTGAGGTAGGTTATGGTTTGTTGGAGTTAGACTTTGATTAGTCTCTTATATGTATTATGATTTGATAAAGTATGCTTACAGTTAATCTTGAGACATAGATATCATTGAAATTGTGACTTGACAATGCCATGTTAATAAGTTTATTGCATTTGTTTAAGTCTATTGAATATAGCTTATGATTATGTAGTGGCCATTTGTAATGTCAGTGTACTTGTTATTTTTGTTATGTGTGATGATTGAATTGACAATTTATTAAGATATGTGTATGATGAGTGAATAATACACTATTATTCCAATATGAGTGGCTCTTGTCAGATGTGGTGATGTAAGGACAGTCCAATCATTTTAATACATTCACAATGATAACCCCGTATTTTGAAGTTTTCATAGTATAGTGTATTAGTATGGATAGAGGTAATGACTAAATTTATTTGAGCAGGCGAAATTAAAAATTTACGAAGGAGACCGAGCGACAAGACCACTACATCGGGCACCTAATCTCCATGATGAGACCAACATGGAGACATGAGTCATAACTCCACATTTTCCACTTTTAAAACCTATATTCTATCATAATATGGTTTGTCATTAAAAATACCTCGAAATGTTACACCTAAGTAAAATTCCCAACATAGATGGCCTATTCGCGTATTGGTTTAAGTATTGAGAAGCCATGCACATGCTAGAAAAGGCTAGGGAAAAGACCGGACGAGAAACTGTCAAACCACCACATCGCGGAAGGAGCGGGCGAGCACCTGCACGATGGCAACGTGTCACGGAGGAGCCTTGGCGTTGGCTCCGTGACACGTTGGCCCACATCCAAGCTCAAGTATATAAAGCCTCCAACTTCGGTTTAATCCATTTTAATCAGATAATTTCCCGAGCTCATGAAAACGAGAGTACGTGAGGTTTGATAAATTATCGCTCGATCTGTAGATCAACGCGGTCAATTCAAATTAACCTTAAATGCTAGAGGTATTTAGCGGCGAGGAAGCATTTCTCGAATTTAGTTTCGCGAAATTTGGCCAGAGCAAATCGTGGGTGCTTCTTAGGAGCTAAGGTAAGTGGAATTGCTCCAAATTAGTGTCAATGTGCTCCTAGCCTTAAAGTGAATATTTTCTCCGCCAACGGACTTTCGAGAAATATGATTTCAAGCGAATCTTCGATAAGCCAAGTTTGGGCCATAAATATATCAGTATTTGTTTTCTTCAGTATTAGTGTATTTAGTCTATGAGCAACATATGTGAATGCGGTTAGGAGAAATAGCCAGATGCGATCGAGCTTCGTCTGGGTTAGTCGGATAACTTGAGGTTAAGGTAATAACAAAGAAAGCGGTTTCTTCGGCAAGTTATAGTAACTTTAGCCTTGTATGAAATGCAGTAAGCTTCCCAGAAGCCAATTTCGAGTTGAATATTGAGTTTTGTGCAGTTCGGCAAACTGTCTTGCGTTGTTATATCGTATTTAGTTCAAAAGCTAGTAAACGCCAAATGGCGAGGATTATCGATTTCGATTTCAAATTATAGCCCGTGTCACATTTTAGCAATCATGTTTTAGAATAACATGACATATATTGAGAATAAAAAGTTAGTAAAGTAAATCGGAACGGACAGATAGTAACTTGGCTGCAGTATAGCCATACGGTCGGATAGTATCTTGGCTACGAATTAGCCATACGATCGAATAAAGATCCCGATTCGGTATAAAACGTGTGAGAATCGGTATATCACGAAGAGTTCGAGAATAAGAAATCGAATACGAGATAGTATTTTTCGGTTTAAACATGCTTTCTATATGTGATTATTGATTGTTGAGACTTGATTGTGTCGTGAGGAACCCCTTTGACGTCTCGCCTTCACAGGTTAGTAATTGTGTCGCCCTTTGAGCGTGTGGACATACGTCACTCCAAGGAGTATCACGTAGTCCCCCATTAGGATGAAGATGGGATGAAGCTTTCCCATGCTCCAGTGTCCCGGCATTACGGTGCAGTTTACCTGTTGTGCGCATGCGCCAGAGCAGTCCCCAGTCTACGATTACGATTCTGGTCTGATACGAGGAGTCCTCCCGGTTCAGACAGTTATTTATATCGTAGGCCATAGATCGAGGCGGAGACCCGGGGCGGTAGAGGTGCTCGTAGTTAGTAGATGAGTGGAGTGACTTATTTTTGGTTGGTTTTGACCGGGTAGAGGTATTAGATTGTTTGATTGATTGGCACCATCCGACTTATGGGGGTTGGTATTGGTTCTTTCTTGCTATATATATGTATTTATGTATTTATATATTAGTTAATAGATAGCGGACCGCCACACGACGGGTACGCTCTGCCCACATCACGAGTCGAGAAAAGTACGATTCGGCTGCATCGGTTCTTACGAGATTCGGTTATTTCTGGCAATCGAGTTGCTAGTTATGTTATTATTCGAGATGTGTTCGATTTGCTTTGCATACTCGGTACCGGTGGTACGCGCCGTTAGGCGCTACATTACTACTGTAGGTACTCATAGGCGAGAGGTGATCCACCATTGATTCCATCCGGCTTATAGAGTCACCCAGGCTCTGTTATCCAAAGCTTGATATTCGAGGTGTAGTTCATTTTCTTTCGTTTATGCACCGAGTATGGGTAGGTGGGGCCTTGTCCAGGTCTGTTTCCTCAAATAGCTCATAGAGGCTTGCAAATTGTATATATATCTTTTTGTGATTAGTTGTGCGGGTTGTGTGGTAGTGCATTTTGTTTAGTTATTTAGCATTTCGATTGTGTTGGCCGTGTGGGGCCATGAGTGATAGTAGTGGTGACCTTCTTAGGTCACGTAGTTGTCTGATATTCTTTTGTTGAGTTACGGTCTTCAAACTGACATGGTGGCCTTGTCGGCGCATAGGTTCCCCTATGAGATATAGGATTACAGTGAGGCGAAGTTTTATATAGGTGGTTATAGGCCTGGCCGGCCGAAAGCTGTATTTCTGACGTTATATAGTCGGTGTTCCGAAATGCGAGATAGAAATTTGTAGGGCACCGAATGTGCTTAGGCTCACCGGTTAACGATCCAGGTCTGAGGCACCGAGGTGCAGTCAACACCCCCAAAGGCGGGGCGTGACACGAATACTGTCTGGTTATTTTAGGAAAAGAAAAGGGAGGCTATGGAATATAACAACTTCAGAAACCTCCCTAATGGAATCCTTCCAGCAGGTTTGAATTGAAGCTAGGAAATGGAGTCCTACCACTCTCTTGATGCTAGCTTGGCGACCATTTTAAATTTATGGTTTGCTTTGAGTTAGACTATAATTAGTGAACCATATAAATGTGTACTACTAATTTGTTGATGAGGATGGAGGGATCATAAACATAATGTAAAATGTTGAAAGATTTGTATTGACATAACTACTAAAATTGGAGGATTAATCTAAATGAAGAACATGTGAATGAGTGAAACCTAGTTGATAACTAATAATGGGGATGAACTCTTCATGTAATGTTTTTTATTTATAAATCTGTGATTGATGTTATTGATAAAACACCCTCGGCGTGTTACCGGAAAGCATGTTTTTGATGAAATAACGCGTAGTTGCTCTTGATTGAATATCTTGGTGGTGAGAACTCTTGATGATATAATCTTACGAGTAGCGTAATAGTATGAATAATGGGGAAAGGGTTAGGTGACCAAACCTAGTTTTTATATGAGCTTTAGGTTGCAACTTAATTGTTATGAAGGGAATGTAAGGATGGTAGTATAAATTAAACTATCTTAAAATGAATGCGATAAGGAAAGAATGGGTATTTGTGAGAAGTAGTGGAAAGATTGAGTAAATAAATGTTGGATTTAGTTGGAAATGATTATTGAGCGTTAACAAAATTTCCTGATGAATAAATATGTTAAAGCGTAATGATAGGCACAGTAGGTATTTGGGAATGAGATAGTACGAATATTAATTTGATCAATATTGAAAGGACCCATTTATGGGATAGATGTAAGGGACAAGGTAGCAAAGGTTGAACCAGACACGAAGGTTACCTTGTGTGTTTATTATTGTGTTAGATGACGAGACACTTGGTTAATACATAATTATTTAGAAAGTTGGCAGGGTACAATTATGAGTAGTTAGTTCTATATACAAAATGACATGCATCTATATGGATAAAAAACATGATTAATTGGTCTTAGGGCAATGGCCCGGGTTGAAAGATTTGATGTCTTGTTCATGTTGTTGAATTTATTCTAAATTGGTTGAATTGTGAATGTTATCTTTGAACTACGAGTGAAATGTTGAAGGTTTGCGGTTCATGGCTAACACGATGTAATAGCATCCCAACCACTGCACTTCTCACATGATCAAAGTGTGTCTTTTTATTTGTCAATATTCTGTTTAGAGCTCTTGTATCTATCTAGATGTCAGGCCCCACCTTGGGAGCATTATTGGCACCTGGTGCCATGCGGTTTGAAATATAGCTAAGCCCAGGCTTATACGGTGTTATACCCTGGATGCCCAAAGATCGGACCAGGGAGTTGTAATGGAGAAAAGTTGTTGGGGATGAAACATAGAGCAGTGGTGGGGAGACTCGTGGAATCAACCCACGAGTCATGATGTGAAAAACATTAGGGAAACAGAATAAGTGAGGACTTGAAGATGAGACCCACGGGCATGACTTCTGACTCGTGAGTCGGGCCCCACGAATCGTTGGGTCATCGTGAGGAAGGGGGATTAAGAAAGAAAAGAAAAGAGAGCTGATTGACTGATGGAAGGACCACAGTCGTGGTCGAGTCCCCACGGTTTGTGGGGTGGTCGTGATGAAGCATGGAATAGATTTGTGAGACGAGGTAGTGTACATCATGGATGGTGACCATGAGTCGTGGTCACCGATAAATAGTGGTGATATTGCAAATGACGAGCCCTAGATGATCAGATGGTAGTGTAGCAACGGATGACTCATGAGTCATGACCACGAGCAACGAGTCGTTAGGTCCCTCGTTGGGACCAACGGAAGTTATTTTCTAAATTTCGTAAGGGCTTTTTCTATAATTCCTAAATTCTATGGCTAAACTATGATGTTTTGGATTACGAATAGTGACTTTTAAAAGGGAGTTAAGTTCATTTTAGGAATTATTCATTCATGCATGTGCAAGGTAGAAGGCAGAGAGAGTGATCAAGCCTAGCATTCATTAATTTTCTTTCAATTTCCTATTGGGCATCTAAAGGAGTATTAGAATCGGCTACCAACGGGTATATAGGGTTATGAATGGGTGATTCTCTTCCACCCCATACCCAATCCTCTCTAAAGTATGAAATTTCTATGTCCTCCATGTGGGTTCCAACCCAAATACAGAATCTCTATTTCTATACATGGGTATGATTTCATTGTGATTCTACTTATTGAATTATGAAGCATGGGCAATTTTGTACTGTTTTCAATTTAAAATCATGTTTCTAGTTTTATGAATGAAAAGCCCATTGAAGAGATGTTCATTGTTACACATCATAATCTCCTAACATTTAGTCAACGTATCGCCCCATGTTAGTCAAGAATTTTATAGTACGACACATACGAGAAAGGGTGCAGGGAAATGTTGAGCGGCGCGAATCAAGGTTGCAAGGTAGAAGGGCAGGAGCAAGCAGCCAAAGAACTGCGTGTCACTTCTTACCCTCTCCCTCCGTGATTAGCTCATTGAGCATGCCCGTAATATGGCCTTCGATGGAGTTCGTGTCATGGACCCCCTATCCAAGCTTTGCCCAATATATATATATAAAGCCCTTCACTTGTCGAATCATTTCATATATATACATCTTCGTCCAAAGAGAGTAAGACGCAACTTTTATGTAATTTTCTTTCGGTCTGTTTGCTAAACCTTGTCCAAACTCAAATTAGCAGGTATTGAGTTTAAACTGCGAGGGGAACATTACTACGGAGTTATTTTTCTTGAAATTCGCCCGGCAAATCGTTACCAGTAGAAAGCAAAGTTTTCAAAATTGCTCAAGCGGTTCTAAGCAATCATAGGCATCAAGTAAGTATTTCTCCCTTCGAACCACACAGAGAAATTATAGGTTTTCAGCATTATTTTACATAGTTGAATTATAGTTTTTATTAGTATTAAAAGTTATCATTTTAATGAAGTTGGTATTAAAAATTGTCTATTTCTCGATACAGTTTATATTTGGAAAGAGATTTTGAACACAAGTTGAAACTCGTCGGTGGTTCGAGGAAAGCGACAATCGAGTATGTTAAGGCAAATTTCTTTTGCAAGTTGGATTTCTATAGGGTGCATGATACGGTTTGAATCTCGAGTAAAGAGGCAGTATTGTAGTTGTGAATATTTGTTGTCGTTAGTGATTAGTACTAATGCTTAGTTTGGGACTAACTTTGCCCTATATAGCCTTCCATAACCAACCCGGGGTTACTAGCTGTGTCGCTGCCGCCGGGGGCTAGATGACGTCACTCAGGAAGCGGTATGCCATCCATGCAGGGGACGAAGATGAGAGTCCCAGCGGCCCCATATAGTCCATTCCATGGATGGACTATTTTATGTCGTATAGGGACCACACCCCCGTCGAGCACAGTGCACAGTGCGGAATGTCAATCTCTTGGACTCGAGACACAACTACACTTCGGGGGCCGACGGGCTGGTTTGCGGGCAAAGGGGCTGAGTAGAAGCGGCTATAGTTATTAGTTGAACTATTTTGACCAATTAGGGGTATATAGATTGAAGTGTACTAGCTAGGGCTTTTGGGGGCCAGGTGGGTTATTTTGTGTTGGTTTACCTTCCGGCTTATGGGGGCCGGGTAAGGTTCTTGTTTGCATTATTTACTAGTAGATTAGATGGCGGAAGTTAAGTTAATCGGGTTATGTCTATCCCTTTCGTTGATTACTTTGGTTTTATTTCAAGTTTATTGATTATTTCAGTTATTGCCTTACATATTCGGTACATATTGTAATGACACCCATATTGTGTGCATTCCTTGCAAGTGCGGATAGACATGGAGTAGGCCTTCTTAGTTTCACATTAAAGTCGGCCAGTCTTAGTTAGCTACCCTCCTCTTGGGCGATTAGTTGGAAGGTTTGTTCTTTTTGATTGTGTAATACTGTCTCGACCAATATTCTACTCCTAGAGGCTTGCAAATTTATAGCTCTGTGATTATCTTATTGTAGACCGTGTAGAGGCCTGTATACGCTTTATTTCATGTGATAGTAGTGTGGGGCCTTGTTTGTTGTTAGATAGTGGCCTTGTCGCCTATAGTATAGTTATAGTTGCACGACTTTATTCAGTTATAACTAGGCTTGACATGGTGGCCTTGTCGGCGTATAGGAGTTCCCTTTATTTGCCTATTTCTAGTTAGCTATTTTCTTTATATGTGGATATAGGGCCTTGTTGGTCGGAGGATTTGTGTTTACAGTAGATATATGGCAGTTGTTTTTCTTGAGATGAGTTGTGGGCTCACACAAGACATGCATAAGCCTAGCCAAGTCAATTAGATTAGATATGGCCACAGGTGCTAGTCATGCCTCCCAAGATGAGCGTGACAAACATGAATATCGAGAGAAGGTCGTATCCCGAAGTATGCAAGCATGCCAAGTAGGTACATTACATGGATGTGTTGTGCACCACATTCTATAAGCGAGGAGGTTGCGAGGCATGTTAGGATGAATGTCTTCTTTCCCTTCCCAGAGTCGTGCTATAGAGATGTCTTTGTATAAGGTTGAGTCCCCAAGATTACTATAATTTGCTTTTCTATATAAAAATGTTGGACACACAATAGATACAGGCGCGAGGAAGTTGGAGCATCCCACAGTAGGAGACGACACTAGCGGGGGTGCCTCGGTCGAGGTTAGCCTAATCTAAGGGCAACGAGGGCTTCATCTCTCGGTCTCCCCGGCCTCTCACGCCACGCCGAGGGCTATCTAGAGCGGCGGATGTGTGGCACGCCTCCAGTAGCTTCTATACTAATACCATCAGACCAGGAAGTCGGGAACATTGTCTTTATGTTAGCTAAGATGATGGCTGCGCAAAGTAAGCAAGTGGCACAGTGGTTGCCGAATCTTTAGGAGGATCTAGTAGTTTTAGGGTCGATGGTTCCTCACTCTGAGTCCCCCTCATTTCACGGGGATGGATCAAGATGAGGACCCTAAGGACTTCTGGACCCGGTTGCGGCGGATCCTCGGTGTGATGCATGCCACACTGCGGAGTTAGTTAGGATTACGTGTATTTCGATTGGGGACATAACGGTGTTATGGTACGAGAATTGGGAGAGGTCAGAGGTAGAGATGTTCCCTCTCGACTTGGTCCATCTTTAGAGGCCTTCTTGGATAATTATTTCTCGCGAGAAATGCGCGGGCCCAAGTAGATCGGTTTGCGTGGAAGCGAGGTTCGATGAGTGTTTGGGAGTATCACGCATGAGATTTGAGCCCTTGGCTAGATATACCACCTTTTGTAGATACCATGCCGGCTAGAGTGCATCGATTTATTATGGGAATTGCTTTTAGAGTATGTAGAGACTTGTATTATGGCTACTCTATGAGAGGACATGATATTTCCCATGTTGACATTTGCTCGAATATTGAGGAATCGGATAGTGGCGGCGGGAGACGAGAGAGGCAAGTCGGGAGGAAGAGCGTAGGACTAGACCTAGTGACACTAGGTAGAGATTCTAGGCAAACCCGGAGCCACGGCTTAGCGGGAAGGCCACCTAGACCCCCACCTCCACGGCAATGAGTGGTAGACTAGGCGATCGGGGGCGATCGAGCAGAGCAAAGAGCTCACGACCATCGGGTTCGCAATAGTAGAGAGGGTAAGAGTAGAGTAGATTCACGGTATCACACTATTTGCGATCATCACCTTGGGGGCATGAAGGTATGGTTCTCTTACGTGTTACACCTATGGACAATAGGGTCACATGATGAGGGATTTTCCGGCCCGGGGAGGTCGAGTGATCGGGGTGATAGGATAGATGTTTAGTAGGGTCCGTGCCCCAACATCTCCTGACGCCAGTAGGCCCTTAGCTCCGGCCCGGTAGAGGCTAGGGGCGGAGTCGGGGCATCGAGTTCGAATCTCGGTGCGTATCGTACCTATGATTTATTGGGCGACGGGGGCGAGTTGTCACCAAGTTGTGACAGGTATGCTGGACATTTGCTCTCATTCAGTTTATGTTTTGATAGACCCAAGCTCCACTTTGTCTTATGTTATGGCATTAGTGGCCCGGAAGTTCGGTATAACGCCAAGAATTTCTTCGGCAAACCCTTTGCAGTGTCAACACCCCGTCAGTGATTATATTATAGCTAAAATGATCTCTTAGGGGTTGTACGGTAGAGGTTATTAGTCGCGGTTTAACCGATTTGGTGGAATTAGAAATGGTTGACTTTGATGCAATTATGGGCATGGATTTGCTAGCACCATGTTATACCAATGTAGAATGTTGGACCAGGAGGCGTAGATTCCACTTTCTAGGGGGAGTAATACGGGGGTGGATCGATGCATCCACGCCCAAAAGGAAGGTTTATATCCTATCTTCGGGCAAGGAAGTTAATAGCAAAGGTTTGCATCTATCATATTGTCAAGGTTGAATGTTCAAAGCGGGAAATCCCCAACTCTTGAGTCTATTCAGTGAGTAGTAGATTTCCGAGATGTATTCCTAGATAACTTCCTAGTATTCCCCCCCAGAATGAGAAATTGATTTGCTATTGACCTATTACCGGTACTAAATTTATCTCTATCCCTCATACAAAATGGCTCTTCTTTGAGATCGGAAGTGAAAGGAATAGCGAAGATACGCTAGATAAAGGGCTTCATCGGGCGAGCACTTCTTGGTAGGGTGCTACCAATTTTGTTTGTAAGAAAGAAAGATGGCTCCCACTAGCATGTATAGATTACCGATAGCTAAATAAAGTTACTATCAAGAACAAATACCCAATTCCAAGGATGGAGTAATTTCTTTGATCAACTACAAGGGCGGAGATACTTTTCTAAGATTGTTGTTTGATCGGCTACAAGAGAATATTTTTCTATGATTCATTTTAAGGTTAGGGTATCACCATGTGTGGGTTTTGGAGAGACATTCCAAAAATGACCTTCAGGACCAGATACGCCCATTTTGAATTCCTAGTTATGTCCTTTGGCAAGAATTCTCCAGTTTTCATGGATACGATGAACACTATCTTAGGTTGTATCTGGATTTTTTGTGATAGTATTAATTAATGACATTACGGGTGTATTCCCAATCAGAGGCAGAACATCGAGATCATTTGTGAACGGTGCTCTAAATTCTTAGGATCGCTAGTATATTCAAAATTTTCTAAATGTGAATTGTCTTAATTCGGTAGCCTTTTGGGTCACATTGTGTCGGATCTTGGTATTCGGGAAGATTCACGGAGATTAAAACGATGAACTGGCCTGATCGACTGACTCCCCTTTGAAGTGCGTTGTTTCGTAGGATTAGTCGGGTATTCTGAGAAGAAGATTTGTAGAGGCGCCTTTCACCAAGTTAACTTCAGAAAACAGCTAAATTTCATTGGACTAAAGTCATGACCAGTTTCGGGAGCTAAAAAACAGATTCACATTAGCGCTAGTGTTAGCTTTGCCATAGGGTTAAGAGGTTATGCGGTGTATTGTGATGCTTGGGCGTTGGGTTAGGGTGTGTTACGATGGAAACATGGTAGGTAATTGTGTATGCTTCCGGGCAGCTAAGGAAGCATGAAAGAACTATTTGACTCATGACACAGGTTAGCGGAAGTAGTCCACGCCTTAAAAATCTCTAGACACTATGCCATGGGGTGCATGTGGACATTTAGCGATCATAAGAGCCTCCATTACATCTTTACATAGAAAGAGTGGAATCTACGGTAGCGTCGCTAGTTAGAAACTGCTGAGACTATGATGTGAAATATTTTATATCATCTAGGGAAGGCTAATATTGTAGCGAAGATTCCCTTAGTCGTAGATCGAGGGGAGTTTAGCGCGCCCAAGGCTAGAACAAGCTAGACTAGCCAAAATTGCATCGGATTGGCGGTTTATCCATCCGAATAGTAGATGCGGGAGGCAGTGAGGTAGTGAATCGGAATACCCTTGATATCATCCTTGGTTAAAAAAAGTAAAAGTGACGGTCTGAAGATCCTAACTTGGTCCAGCTTAAAGACAAAGTTCGGTGAGGTGGAGTATCGATTTTGAGTGGCGAAGATGGGGTCTTGAGATGTAGCGTCGCCTGCATTGTTCCCAGAATGTGGCGGGACTTCGCCAGCAAATTATGGCAGTACATTATTCCCATTATTCTCTTCACGAGGTTGCCAACAAAGATGTATCATGAAACAAAGAAATTTAATGGTGGTCGAAAAGAAAAGTGCAACGAGGCCTTATACAATGCTAACTTGAGCAAGTAAAAGCGGAACATCAAAACGGCAGTTGACACCGAAATAGCGGTGCACATCGAAGTAGGAAGAAATCAATATTGATTTTGTGGCGAGTTACCTCGTACCGAATGCGAGATTTGATTCCATGCAGGTAGCGTCGATAGATTGAGGAAGTCCGCTCGGTTTCTGCAGTGGGGACTACATACCGATGATTATCTTGAATTGTATCAGAAAAATAGTTCGATTGCATGGTTTCCCAGTATCGATCATTTCGACAAAGGAGCACAATTCAAAGCTAGATTACATGGAGTCATTTCAAAGAGGCTTGGGAATGCGGGTTAACCTGGTGTTACAACATTTCTATCCTCAAGCAGTCATGAAGAACATACAATTCGAATCTTTGGAGGATATGTTGTGTGCGTGCATGTTAGACTTTGGAGCGATTAGAGATGAGCACTTGCCGTTTATTGAATTTGCTTACAATAATAATTATCATTCGACAATCCAGGATGGTGCCTTATGAGGCTTTATATAGGAGAAATACTAGGTCCCGATTGGTTGGTTAGTCAAAGAATCAAGGTTAATTGGACTAGACATAATCCACTAGTCAGAGTAAAAAGTGAAGCTTATTAGAGAGAGCTTGTTGACAACTCAAAGGCGCGGACATCTTACTCTAATGTACAATGTAGAAACCTAGAATTCAATGTGGCGACTAGAGTATTTCGAAAGTTTTGCCAATGAAGAAGTAGTGAGGTTTTGGTAAAAGGGCAAGCAGCCGAGGTTTATTGGGTCATATCGGATCCTCCGAAGAATAGGCCAGGTGGCATCTGAGCTAGCTCTACCTCCGAGTTAGAGTTTGTTCACCCGGTCTTCCATGTATCGTCTTTGCGGAAGTGTATGGGGATCTATCAGGTGTGACGGTTGAGGATGTCAGTTAGAAGAGTTGGCCTACGGGTTTAGTGGATATATTAGATTGACAAGTTCTTAGGTTGAAAACCAAAGATGTAAACTACATTCCAAGGTATAGTGGAGAAAATGAATAGAAGATGATCTAGGAAAGTTGAAGATGACATGAGATCCAAATATCCTCACAATTCCGAGGTTTGTCAAGACTTTGCGGTTAATGTAAGGTTGTTGTTGTTATTATTTTATGGCTCATGTTATTTATCTTTGCTCGAGTTTACTACCATTTTATTGTGAACTAGTTGTTATAGTGTCATGAAGTACTGTATTGGACATTTCCACATTTCGGGGTTTACATATAGTCCATATTACGAGGATACTACTGCGAGGATTTTCGAATAATAGTTAAAGAGTTAAGCTTTTGTAAGTTGAAGTTGACCTTCGAGGATGAATGTTCCTAAGGGGAGAGGATTTATACCCTATAGCTCATAATGTTTAGTCGACATATCCATCGTAGTCAATAGTTTTGAAATGCAGCCTTTGTACAAGAAAGGGCCGGGAAAGGTCGAGCGAGCAGAATCGAGGTTGCAAGAGAGAAGGCCGGACAAGCTGCCAAAAGGAGCAACGTGTCACGGACCCTCTCCCTCCATGATGGGCTGAAGTGACATGCCGTATGGCGCGATGGGGTGGAGTGCCACGGACCCCAATGCTTAGTAAATATATATAAAGCCCAACTTCAGTTTTAAATCATATTTAATATATACACATCTTCGTCCAAAAGAGAGTAGACGCAACTTTTATGTAATTTTCTTCCAATTACGTTGCTAAGTGCTGTTCAAACTCAAATTCACTTTAGGTATTGAGTTTTAAGCCTACGAAGCATTAATACATAGTTATTTTCTTGAAATTCGCCGGGAAATCATAGCCTGTCGACGAAAGTTATCGGAATTGCTCCCAAGCGATTCCTAAGAAATCACATGCATCCAGTAAGTGTTTCTCCCTTATGAACCCTCAAGAAATTAAAGGTTTTAAACCATATTTTATGTAGTTGAATTATAGTTGTTATTTATTAAAAGTTATCGTTTTAATAGAAGTTGGTATTAAAATTAATCTCTTTTCTTCATTATTATGGTTATATTTGGAAAGAGCTGTGAATGCGGATTGCAAACCGTCAGTGGTTCGGGAAATGACAATCGAGTATGTTAAGGCGGAATTCCTTTGGCAAGTTAGTTTCTATAACGTTATGATACAATTTGAATCTCGGTAGAGAGACAGAAGTCTTGTTGTTTTGAATAGCTATTGTTGTTAGTGAGATTGAGTATGTTTGGTTGGGATTGACTTTGCCACATGCTGAGCTTCTATAATAGCCCGGTTACTAGCTATGTCGCGCAGTAAGGCACTAGATGGTGCTCCAAGGGCGTGTCATCTGCGAGGATAAGAAGTAATTTTTGAGGGTCCCATACATTCCATTGCATGGCTGGACTATTTTATGTCGTATCGGCACCACACCCCCATCGATCCTGGTGCCGGGGTGTAGATATCGGGAGTCCAGCTTGGACTCGGACACGGCTTCTGATTCGAGGCTAGCGAGGCTCAATTGCGGAACCCGGGGCGGTGTGATGGCTAAGTTATTAGTTGACTTTGTGTTGACCTTGTTAGGGGTATATAGATAGAAGTGCACTCACAAGGGCTTGTGGGAGATTTGGTGGGTTATTATTTTGTCTTGGTTGACACCCATACGGCTTATGTGAGCCGAGGTAAGGTTCTTGTTTGCATTATTTATTGGTATATTAGGCGGCGGGGAAGTTAAGTTAATCGGGTTATGTCTACATCCCTTTTGTTGATTACTTTCAGTTTTATTTCATGTTTATTTAGTTATTTCAGTTATTTCGTTGCATATTTGGTACATATTGTGCGCGCTGATCTACAGGACCTTGCATTACCCAAGTGCGGATAGACAAAAATTAGGTCTTAGCTTCCCTTTTTGATCGCGTACGTGGCTCCCCTCCTTCGAAGCTGATTAGTTAGAAGGTTTGTTCTTTTGATTGTACGGTATGGGTAGGTTAGGGCCCTTTCTCGCCAATATTCTCACTCCAAGAAGGCTTGCGAGATTTATAGCTTCCTTTGTAGTTGGTTGTTTATGACATGTGGGGCACGTATAGCTTTTATTTACGTGTGATGGCCATGTAGCCTTGTTGCATTGTTATGGTGGCCTTGTAGGTCTATGGTATAGATATAGTTGCTTGACTTTCATTTTCAATTATAACTAGAAATCATGGAGGCCTTTTCGGCTAGCATAGGGTTTCCTTTATTTGCACATTCTTAGTTAGATATTTTCTTCCGCAGTGTTATAAGGCCTTGTCATTGGAGGTTGTGTTCATGAGATATAACTTCGTTGTTTTCTTAAGATGAGTTGTGGGCTTGCACCCCGGACGTCCATAAGCTTGCTTGAGTCGGTCGAGATTCCGGTATGGCACTAGGTTCAGTCATGCCTCTAGAAGGTGGGGCATGACATTCATGAAAGATGAGATATATGATGAATGTATGAGGATGATGAGATATGATGATGAAAAGCATGTTTTAAAGCTACCCATGTTTACAATTATGTTTTGAATGAGAATTGTGTATTTATAAGTATGATAAAGCTTTGGGCAATGCCCAAATGTTAAGTATGGATGATGATTTTGGTCGCTTACCACATTTTTTAGCGAAAACTCCCAATTACATTTTCATCTTGTGGTATATTTTGAGTTGAAATTTTCCTATGCATAGATTACCACATGATTTTCAAGCGAAGGCTCCCAATTATAATTTCATCTTGTGAGTATGTTTTGAGTTAAAGCTTCTCCTTATGCATAATTTCACATTTGAGATGTATTTGAGTATTGAGCTTCGTCAATATGATCGTGCAGAGCTATATTATATAAAACAATATAAGAACATATGCATATTTTTGGGAGTAATATCTAGCATCGAAGGCTGAACCGATCACCCATATGCCTCGGAGGCTACGTGCCAATGTAGTTTTATACATTATGACTTTAGGACCTCCTTGTAGGCTTCCCTGCTGAATGGGCCTTGACGATATTGATATAATGGTATTGTCCTTAGCCTGGCAAGGCTTTGGTGACTTTATCCATTTGAGTGTGATAGTTGGGACCACGTAAGTTCTATCGTAGTATGTTGGTTAAAAGACGAGTCTCCCATTGTTCCTCATGATTTCAAATATGCATATTCATTACTCATGATATATATATATATAATTCATGTTCTAAAACAGGTTTGGCTCAATGTTTAGCTTTACTTATAAATGTCGGAATTAAGATTTGAGTAAATCGATTCGGTTATGATGTCATGAAGTTATGTTATGTTATGTTATGTAAAAGAGATCATGATATCATAAAAAATGCATCTGAGGCCACACTCTCGAATTCTTAATGTTTATGTTTACATTATGATTGCCTTTAAGATTTGACTTACTTTAGCGGTTTACTTACCTTGCACATACTCGGTACATTCCATGTATGACGCCCTCTATGTTATCATTTTATGATACGGGAACTTCGGCTCTCGGGTTCAACCCCGCTCGTAGTCGGCTTATCAGAGTTAGCGTTTAGCTTGTTGGTGATCCTGCGTCTTAGGTACTAATTGTTCAAAATTTCTTATGTGTGTATTTCGAGTTTAGAGTGTTGTTGAGTTAGTTAGGGACTTATCCCATCAACTCGTCATATTTAGAGGCTTTTCGAGACATATATGTTTTCGGCTTCGGATCTCATATATTTGTATTTAAGTTAGACTTCCGCTATAGTATTTGTTGATTATTGATTTCTTGATCGAGTTAGATGTGCTTATTGATAAGGGGCATATTTCTTCTCAATCCCGATACTCAAAGCGTATAACTTTAGTCTTGTTTGTCTAATAATTGTGTACATTCTCATATAGGGTATGCGGAAGTGTGAATTTATACTAACTTGCCTGATTAGCGTTGTTTTGCGGGAAAAACATGCTTTTGTTGATGAAAAATGACATGTTGGGAAAGAAGTAAGGATGGAGCAGGAGCGAGCAAGGAAAGCGGATGGTGACGAGGATTCTGAGGAGCTCCGCGATTGGCCGTGGCCTGTTGCCATGTGGGCGTTGCGCACAAATGGAAATTGCAAATAATTCGGTGAAGGTCCGCGATCGAGCCGTGCCACGTTGGAAGTGAATTATTCGAGATGGTGCATTTCCGGGAGAGGGTCAGTGATTGCAGAGTAGCACGTTAGCGTGCTCCGCGTACACGGCAAATTGCCACGTTAGTAGCAATTACACAGGCGGACAATTTCGAGAGGACTTCAGCGTTTGCCGTGTCACGGAGGCGGTGCTCCGCGTGCACGCCGTGACACGTTGCTCGTTGTCGGAAAATTTATCCCTAGTATAAATAGAGCACTTAGGGGCATTTTCAATTATTCGACTTGGTGGAGCAAGAGCATTAGATTCCTGAGGCAACATTAGAATTGAAATTTCTAGGGTTCTTCTCTATCTCTTTCTTCTTCCTTTCAATTGCTTGTATGATTAACACTTGTTTTAGGTGTTTAATCCACAAATAAGTGGCTAATTCTCCTTCTTCTTGAGTTATGAACTTTGTGTTGCAATGTAACTATTGAATTCTTGGTTATTTTCTCTTTTCTTCCATGGTTGTTCTATTTAATTCTTGTTCCTACTACATTAATTCGGCCAATGTTAGTGTAAATCCAAAAAGTCACAGGTTTCTGAGAGATGAAAGAAATTGGATAGTTGTGAATTAATAGGATATGATCTTTTCTTGGTTCGGGAGGAGTGGGAATTGATTTACCTTCGGGATAGAAATATGCAGAAGATGTCAGTAGTCATTGTGGGCAGGTTTAGTATTGCTAGAACTTGAATTCCTTCTTATCACGAAAATGTAGGTGGAAGGTTCATGATTCTTAAGTTGGGTTAAATCTGAGTTTTAATCCATAGTGATGAATTAGACCTTGTAATAGGAGGAAAAGATAAACCACGTAAATTAATAGTTCGTGTCTTCACATGTTCTTTGTAACCTCGACGTATCTTATCCATTGTTTAGAGTCAATTGTATAATTAGCTTAGTGTAGTATAAAAGTATATTCTCAAAAACAAATTATCTTTAGTTACTCTGTTGTCTTCCTTTGTATAGTTGTAAGTAAATTGCGTTTGAAAGATTTCTTAGTATTCTCTATTCACATGGGTTCGACAATCAGGTTCTTCAAAAGAGCACTTTATTACTTATGCGACCGTATACTTGCGGGCTCACCGATTTTAAGCGCCGATTCTTGAGAATAGGCAATTGGTGAAATTTTCATTTTACTTTGATTTTAAGTGTTAGTTTGCTATTTCAATATTTTTGATTGTTGACAACTTGGTCTTGCTTGTATTTTGCGGGAAACGAGATTCTATTGAACAGCTTTGGTAAGAGAAAAAGGGTTGGTGGATCCATCCTTAGGCGGAACGACAATTTCATCGTCAACGGAGAGAAGCTCTGAAAGTGCAGGTTATGAGACAAACTATCATGGAGCAACCACGAGAATCACCAATAGTGCGGGCGTGTGGTGCAGGAATTAGCGAGCCGGGCCGGTTCGCGATGTAGCAATCCATAAGCTCGCAATGTTACTTCTAGCATTCGCAAGCAGGCCGGGGAGGGAGGTTCGAGTGCAGAAACGAATATGGTGCGATTCTTTACTTTGGCGAGCCGGTTCACGAGTCTCCCTCACGAGGACCGCAACAACATCTTGAGTACATACGGAGATAAGTGACACTACATCCCAGCTGGAGTGTAAGCGAGATTATGTCCGGCTTACACTTTTCCATTTTCCTTGGGAGATGCTAAGAGGTGGTGAAAGGCTGAGCCACCGACTCCTATCACCTCATGGGATGATCTAAGAAAAAGTTCTTGATCCAGATTCTTTCCCTCAGGTAAGCGACAAGGCTTAGAATTCAAATTCTAAGTTTTAAACAAAGGGAAGGAGAGAATGCGTATCCAAGCACAGGAAAGGTTTAAATCATTGTTGAGGGCTGTCCTCATCACCCAATCGGTCAAATGATATTGTTGGTGCACACTTTTATAGAGGGTTTGGAACACACTACTTTTGCTAGACTTCTATTTGGGGCGAGCTTTAGAAAAGACTTATTAAGAGCTGTATACTTTGTAATGTATTCTTGAGGGAAATGTCGAGGAGTGGAATGCGGACTCTTCAAGGAGGAGCAAGGAAAGCGAGTGGAGTCTTGGAAGTGGATGGGTTTACGGCTATCATTTTGCACGAATCGCTTGCCTTGCGAGAATCGGTTGAACACCCACTTCGGCAATATGAACTTGAGCCGATCTCAAGCCCCGATTAATGCGGTCGCAGCCCGAGATTTGGTGTGAAGTGTGCGGGAGCAATGAACCTCAGTTTGATGTTGGGCAAATCCAGGACTCGGTGAACTTTGTAGGAAATGCACAAAGGAGCAATCACCAACGGTATAGAATAGCTACAATTGCTTGGAGGAATCACCGAATTTCTCTTGGGGTAGCAACAACCATCAGGCGAGTTGATGGGGGAATGCGAGGCGGAATCAAGGAGGGCCACGAACTATCGGGCTGTCTGAGAAATAGCAATGCCCCTCCTCCACCACCATCACCCAGCGTTGAGGATATGTTCAAGCGGTGATAGCCGACCAAGCTCAATTGCGGGGCGGCCATGTCAAATTAGCGTGATGTTGAAAATCTTATTCCAGGCGCTACCAAGGCAGCGGGTATCAATTTGGGCAATTCTTGGAACCCAGAACACCGGGCCCTGGGAGACTCCCCGGTGACACGGATCAATCCCAGCGAGTCTAATCATTGATACGAGAGTGTTGCTTACCGGTTGAACCGAAGGCCACCTCAACAGTTAGGAGTTGCTGAGTGAGGGCAAGAATGATGAGAGGAAACACGGAATCTTTGAGCAGTTAGACCTCCACCCCATTCCCTCAACGGTGGAAGCACAGGAGGAGCGTGCTTCAAAAGTTCATGGAATTGCTCCATGAACATTAACTTACCTCTTGTTGATGTTTTGCAGGGAGGCCTAAATATGCAAAGTACATAAAAGGCATCGTGGCGAACAAAAGCGGTGGCCAAGATATGCCACGGTGGCCCTTACGAAGGAATGCACTTCAGGATACAAGCCAGGTTACTCTGAAGCTCAAAGATCACAGGAGCTTCACAATTGATTGACAATGGGCAAAGTATAAAAACGCTGATTTTATGTGATTTGGAGCGAGCATTAACTGATGCGACTTCGGTATTCAAGTTAGGTGCAGGAAGCTGGGCCACCACAGGTGGTTTTGCGGCTTGCGAGCCCAGTTCCTTGGCAGGAGGCGACGGCATTGTGGGGCGTGCTGTGCAAGTCGGCTCCTAGTCTTCCGGTGGATTTTATTATGCTGGACTTTGAGCCAGACTCGGAAATTCCATTTATTTTGAACTTTGACCCTTTCTTCTTAACAGGAAGCGCTTATAAGTGCATTGCAGGGGAGCGACTAACGATACGGAGCACACGGTAAGGTGGAGGTGTTCGATGTGCAATTTTAATTCTAAAGGCCGTGTACGAAGAACTCAGTGATCAACGTGCATTTGATGTGGAAGTGGTGTTCAAGGCTTTGAACAACAGTTTGAAGGAGAGCAGTGTAGAGTAAGCTTGATTGGGGTGCTGGGACGTGTTGGCAGTCAAAGTACCTAGAGCGAGGCCAGGCTCAAATAGCGTGGCAGAGACGGTAAACCGGGCGGCTAGCATGGGGCAACTAGTGAAAGTATAATTGTAAATATTTGTACATATGAAAAAAAAAAAAAAAAGAAAAAGATTTTCCAATTTTTGTATTTTATAATGTTTTGTAGAATAAGTGTAAATAGAAAATGAAATATTAATGTTTCTCAACTTTGAAATTCTAACGATTTCATGTGATAAGATGTTGTACGGAGTTGAACGGAGGAAAAGTACAAAAGGAATGCAAAAGAAGCGAGTGAAAAATTTATTTTAAAGTGGCAAAGCAGTGAGCTGCGCGATGGCTCAAAGTGTCACGGAGGAGAGGCCACCGTTACACCAGACGACACGTTGAAGCAAATACGGAATTTTAAAAATTCCAGAGCTGTGATAACCGTGTCACGGAGGCAGCGTTCCTCCGTGACACGTTGGCGTGTTAATCGCGTCGGGTCTGCCAGGTCACCCAGGACGACCAGCGCGATTTTCCACCACCCAAACCCCAAAACTCATTTCTCCTATTTTCTCCCTGCCCTCACTTCGATAATACCCCAAAAATCCTCCCTCCAACGTGTCATGGCATAAGGAGTACAATTTCTCAAACTTTTCTTCGTCTTGCACCGAATCAAGGTATGTTCAGAAATCAACTTCAATTTTAGCTAAAATGCCGATTTTTAGCATGTTTAGGAAGAATCCATGCCCATGACAATAAATTGAGCTTAAGTATTTGGGTTGTTTGATTATTGTTGTTCGTAGCATCGTTGTGATCATATGAACTCGTTAATTGCGCTGCTTAAATGAATTTTTGTGCTAGTGTGGTTGGGTTGGATTGTGAAGTTGAAGGTTGCAGTTGAGGAGAATTGTTGAAAAATTGTGGGTTGTCCATGTTGGGTGATTATGTTGTGTATGCTTATAGGTATGCTTAACAAGCTGATGCAATTCTGGGGGTGCAAATTAGGTGAAATTCCAAAAACTCATCCAAAATTACATGAAAAATATCAGGGGGAATTGCTTAGTTGAGTTAGGGAGTATTCTTGTTTTTTATTTTTTTTACATTGAATGCCATATAATGAAATGAGTATCGATAGTATGTTGGAATTAGAGGTACGAAGTCTGAGTAGTACCTTGAATTATCTTTGTGAATTTTTAGAAAGCGGCGAGATTTTGTTTTGTTGTTTCTCTTTTGTTTAAATTTATTAGATTTTTCTATCTTTTTGTAAATATGGAATAAATATGTTTCTGTAAGATTTTGCATAATGTGAGCTAGAAACTAAGTGTGGGGTGGCGGGCAAAACCCATGTAGTCAGCGATGAAATGTTGCTGTAGATGCTGTCTGTTTCTTTGGCCAAGCCATGTCTAGCGAGCGAGACAAAGGAAAAGGGCGCATCAGCATCGGGCGGGAAAAAAGGTAAGGACAGGCTTGGCAAGTCCCAGCGGCAAGCGATTCCACGCGGCGAGGCGCCGCCAATATGGAACAATATGGATGACGGAAGAGGGGAAGAAGTGGTACACCAAACACAAGGAGAACAAATACTTCCCAGGAACATATTGCTGAGAACCATTGGCACAAAGTTCCCGGATAGTGCACGAGTTAGCCCGGCTGTGAGCTCTGTTCATTTTCGGCTTGAGCCCGGGGAGTGCAAGCACATAGTTCGGAAATTCTACGCGGTGGAGCAGGAGCATTGAGGAGTCACACCATCAAAATAAGGGGCCAAATCGTAACATTAGACCTCACCACCTCAATGCCATCATAGGGGTGCAAAATACGAGCGCCCACGTACTCAGAAGCAGTGAACATCACTCCACCTTATGCGGATATCGAGGCACATTATATGGAGCCCGATCTGGCCAGCGTTGGAGCGAGCATAAGGAAGGGCTACCATCGGGCGCTGCCCTATGCACGAGATGAGAACGGGGAAACGAGAATATGGCTTAAGATCGTTTGCTCTTGTTTGATGGGAATTTGCACATGACGGATGTGACACGAGGATGGTGTATACTTGGTATACGCCCTTATGAAAGCGCTGGAGATCAATGTGGGGGCGAGTGATCATTTCGCCATGAAGAGGGCCCCGGCGCATCGGGGCACGGTGCGGATTCGGCGGCTGCGACGGCGTTCTGAGAGGCCTTGAGAGGTGAGAGAGGAGGCCCTAGATTACATCCGCGAGATGGAGCGGTGTCGCATTGATGTCACAAAAACAAAAAGGCACAGACACGACTCATGGGCTGTTCTCACATTGACGACGACATGCTGGGGCGATCGATATATGTCGCATGTTCGGGATGCAGATGCTCGGCTACGCATTGGCGGGAGGCCGGCGACGGAGGATGTTTGTGGCAGTTCGAC
Source organism: Datura stramonium (assembly GCA_018107945.1). Lineage (NCBI taxonomy): Eukaryota > Viridiplantae > Streptophyta > Magnoliopsida > Solanales > Solanaceae > Datura > Datura stramonium. The sequence goes on along the minus strand of JACEIK010000214.1, from coordinate 16,713 downwards.
TTAGATTACCCATTAGGCGAAGCGCGGGGTACTATGTCGGGTGGGCCCAGCTTTGTGGAGGAGCCTCTGACGGTAACATCCCCACGGACGGAGACACGTAGGGGTCGACGGTGGAGTCGGAGAGGATGACGATGAGACTTCCGATATGGGGACAAGGCGGCGGCACATTGAAAGTGGAATACTTTGACGGGCGATCGGGGAGTTTCACAGCCACCTTTTTTATTTTGTAGTGTATGAACACTTTGGGGGCAGTGTTCGATTCTAAGGTAATAGAATTGGAGTAGTTGATCTTTAATTTGCCTTTTTGTGTATCTCATTGTATGTTCCTTGCTTTGTTGTCGTGTTTGTTTTTAATTTATTTCTGTTTATTTGTATGTTCATCGATTGTGAATATTGTTGTGAAATTGTTATTGTCTTTGTGGAATGATGTTAGCCGGTATGTAAATAGCCTTGTCGAAATCATCGATAATTTTGAAATTTTTTCGTAACTATTTTTCTTTTGGGTTTCTCGAGTTTGTTTTGGTTGGAGCCCAGGAAGTCGTAAATAGTGACCCTTCTCTATGATGGATGGATGGCCCAGTCTTAAGGGAAAGGTAGTCGATAGAATTAGTTATAGTTCGTTTATTTTTATTTTTAAATTTTAGTTAGTTAATTTTGATTTTTAGTTGGATTCTTTGGTTGTATCCCATGCATGTTGCTATTCAATGGCTCAGACATCCTTGTTGCGTATTTGTACATAATAATTATAGCAAAGATGATTCGTAAAAGCATACCAAATTTACGCTGCATATGTAAGACACTTGTCACGCGTAGGGAATTTGATTCGGTGTGATTGAGGCTTAATTTTGAATTCTTGTGATTAGGCGATTAGGAGTGCATAAGTCATCTTAGATAAACATGTGCACATTGAGAGTGTATAGTGAGGGTGGTTATTCCATGCTATTGTTGATTGTCTAGAACTTGCACATGGTGTATACAAGCGGAATGAAGAGTGTAGTGTAGGAAAGGATGTAGGCATTTCTTTGTCAACCAAAAATAGCCTTGTTTTTCTTTTCATATCCACCTTGAAGATTAAACCTAGTCAGCCCGTTGAGCCTTTGGGCTTGATAAATTTTTTTCTGATTTTTCGTTGTCAAAAGTGCCGAACCAAGTGAGCCTTCTTTTCATGTTCCTTAACCAAAATCGGAGCTCTTAAGCGCACAAGAAAAGTATAATTTTCCCATTGTGTCAAAGAAAGGGATGAAAAGAAAAGAGGAAAGAAAGAAAAGAAAGAGTCAAGGGTGAAATAGCGGATTTGAAGGGAAGAAGGTTGTTTAACTCAATTGTCTCTTCGTTAGTACGGTGTGTTAAAGTAAGGGGTGATAAATATAAAAAATAAACTTGAAGGAGGAGGAAGGAAGATAATAATTTCGGAAGTTGATGGGATGTGTGAAAAGCGCTTAAGGAAGAATTTGGTTACTTTATTGGTTAGCCCAGTATATACTAGTTAAAGTAGCTTACATTACAACAGTTAAGTCCTACGTGATCTTACATGCACGCATCCTTATATTAGTGGGTAAAACACTAGAGGCAAGCTTATTGGTCATGACCTGATACATGTGAATTCGTTTGGGAGAGTGAGTGAAATGGGGTGTGTACATATATACCCCGGACATGGATTTCCCTTAAAGTTCATGTAATTAAAACGAGAATCTCTCCTAGTGTTGTGAGGGCACATGTTTGATGATAGAATACATTCGTGTGTGGATATCTTGGTGACTAATATGCATGAGTTTGCCGATGCTCCGAGTCGATTCTTGTGTTAAAAAGTCTTGATTTATTAAGTGTCGTTGAATAATGATGCTATGCATGTCTTTCTTGATGATTTGCTTAGAACACCAGCCGGTATGACCATAGTTGGTTGTGAGCACGAATAGCCATGAGGGATATCAATTTGCATGAGTTGTATGAGTATTGTTCGGGGACCGAACAAGATTTTAAGTGTGGGGTAAAGTGATGAGGCATATTTATATGCCAAATCGATACTCAAGCGTATAACTTTGGTCTTGTTTGTCTAATAAATTGTGTACATTCTGTATAAATTGTACGGAAGTGTGAATTTATACTAACCAACATGATTAGCGTGTTTCACGGAAAAACATGCTTTTGTTGATGAAAAATGACATGTTGGAAGAAATCAAGGATGAACTTGGGAGCGAGCAAGGAAGCGGATGGTGGCTTGAGGATTACAAGGAGCTCCTTTGATGAAGCAAATGTACCCGGCCTGCCATCGCGGAGCGTTACACTGAAATGGAAATTCCAAATAAATTCAGAGTGAAGGTCGCGATCGGCCAGTGCCACGCGTTGGAAATTAATTATTCGAGATGGTGCATTTCCGAGAGAGGTCGCGATTGCACCGTATGTACGTTAGCGGTGCTCCGTGCACGCCGTGCCCGTTGTGCTAATTACACAGGCGGACAATTTCCGGAGAGCTTCCGCGTTTGCAGAGTGTCATGGAGCTTGATTAACTTTCCGCGTTGCACGCCGTGACACGTTGCTCGTTATTTAGGAAAATTTATCCCTAGATAAATAGAGCACTTAGGGAATAGAACACTTAGGGGCATTTTCAATTATTCTGACTTGGTGGAGCAAGAACGTGGGTTACAGGCAGCATTGAGGATGAAATTTCTAGGGTTCTTCTCTAACTCTTTCTTCTTCCTTTCAATTGCTTGTATGATTAACACTTGTGGATGTTTAATCCACAAATGAGTGGCTAATTCTCCTTCTTACTGAGGTTATGAACTTTGTGTTGCAATGTAATTATTGATTGCTGGTTTATTTTCTCTTTTCTTCCATGGTTGTTCTATTTAATTCTCGTTCCTACTACATTAATGTCTGGCCAATGTTAGTGTAAATCCAAAAAGTCCGGTTTCACCCGAGAGGGCAAGAAATTGGAAAGTTGTGAATTAATAGGATTTGGAAAGTTGTGAATTAATAGATATGATCTTTCTTTTGGTTTGGAGAATTGGGAATTGATTTTACCTTCGGGATAAAAATACCCGAAAGTCGTATTAGTCATGTGTGGAACTGGTTTCTGTATTGCTAGAACTTGAATTCTCTATCACGAAAATGTAGGTGGAAGGTTCATGATTCTGGTTGGGTTAAATACGAGAGTTTTAATCCATAGGCAGTAGGTTCCGACTAGCAACCGGAGGAAAAGATAAACCACGTAAATTAATAGTTTGTGTCTTCACATGTTCTTCGTAACCTCAGCATGCTCTTAACCATTGTTTAGATTCAATTGTATAAATTAGCTTAGTGTAGTATAAAAATTATATTCTCAAAAACCAATTATCTTTCGTTACTCTGTTGTCCACTGCTCTAGTTGTAGTAAATTAACGTTTGAAAGATTTCACCCCGTATTCCTATTCCTGTGGGTTCGACAATCCGGTTCTTCAAAAGAGCCACTTTATTACTTGTATGACCCGTACACTTGCGGGCTCATCAGGAGTGACCCACTCAGGGAGTTTCTTGTCCCTTTCACTTTTGCATATTTACATTGGGGACAATGTATTCTCTTAACTGAGGGTGGAATTAACAATTGAGGAGGGGGTCAGGGATGGATATTTCTTTGTTTCTTTGGATTTTATTATGTTTTTGTTTGTATTTGAGTAGTCCATCCTTTGTGAGGCTGTTGTTTTATTTTAATGATTGATGATTGCCCTTGTTAGGTGTGTCCTATTTTGAAATGAATGACTTGGTTCATTTTTTTATTATTGAGGATTAGTGACCAAATGGGATCTTTGGTTTGAATTGTAAAATCTTGAAAATCTTGAATGAAATGACCCCAAAGTCTTGTTCCTTTTTTTTTCACCATTGTAAATAGTAGTGTAGAAATTAAAACTCCAAGGGTTCTCTTTTGGCCAAGGTTATTTCCCAAGGAGCATTCTTTTATTTTTGTTTATTTTTGTTATCGAACCAGGTTTGCATTTACTGATGATGGATTGAGTGGCAACATTTTTAAGGGAAAATGTCATGTTGCTTTGAGTCTTTTGTGAAGTTGTTTTTAGAGGCACCACTGAAAAAGTTGATAAAATGGAATTGTAAAAACAAGGGCATGAAAATGAAGATTATGAGCAAGTGTTGACACCGTAACATAGCATTCTTTGTCATACATTATAAATTCTTTGCTTGACTTATGATGGTTGCCTACTTTGATGTCCTAATTTGGTATGTTGTTTTGAAAATCAATATTGTAGACCCCTTAAGGGTGATGCCTTGTGTAGTGAGGAAATTTTTGATGAATCTCATGCATTACATCTTGTCTAGAACTTTCTCTAAGTATCATTCAAGGAGAAATCCTAGATGTAGTAGCTCCAGAACACGAGTTTAGGCTTTCCTTTTTCAAGTAACTTCACCCATATGCCCTCTATGATAATTGATCCTTGTCAGCCAATGTTGAGATTTAGACCCTTTCTTTGGCAACCACGTTATAAACCTTAAGACTATTATTAATACCTCTTTTTAGCCCTCATTCTCCCTAAATGCTAGTAACAAGATAAGTGATGAAATGAGGCTTAAAGTCTAAGAAAGAGGGAGTGATAAACAAAATTATGATAAATGAGGCAAAATCCTAAGTTTGGGAGTGTGCAAAAAAACGGGGGGAAGATAAGAATTATAGTGTGAGAGAAACATCACATTGTGTCAAAATGCACCGAAGGATAAATCAAAACGAAAAAGACAATTTGTGTGAACTGGTGTTTCCTCTTGAGGTGATAAGGTTAGTTGTGAAAGCCAAAGGGATTATAAGGGGGATTGTTAAAAAAAATTTAAAAAAATGAAAGTCATCAACAAGGAAAGAAGGGAAACAAGGTGAAGTGAGTGGAATTGACACAAGATATGTTCACAAAAAGCATTAGGGAGGATTTAGTCACTCTAGCCAAAATTTTCATCCTACTCTTACCCCGAGCCTACATCATAACCCACAAGCCCTAAATAATTCTAGGTGCAGCTACTCTACATTAGTGGTGAATTACATGAAGGGCAATCCTATGGGTCAAGTGTATACATGAAGATTTATTTTGGGAGAGTGAGTGTGAGTGTCTCTTCCCAACAACCCCTAGAATGCATTTAAATTATCACATGCCCACAAGAATAGGAATCCTTATTTTTGTGAGTGGCATCATTCCTTATTTGGGGACGCAAGAGCATTTACAGTTAGTGTGGAAATAGGCACAAGGAGTGTAAACTCTAAGGCAAGCTTTGAATTTGCACTGATTATAACTTGAGATGCTATGTGTGTTTCTTGGTTGAGCAGTGCCCTTGTTTTGCTAAATGATTCCTTTCATACGCTTTGCCTTTTTGAAACATCTTTATTGTTTTGGTCTTTTGGGGTATTTTTCTTCTCTTTTTTGGTGAGCGTGGTGAGTATTTTTTGGTTTTCATAGTCCAGTGATTGGCGAGGTATAATAGTGAATAGAGGTGGCATGTTTCTCAATAAACGAGTATTACATTACTTGAGGACAAGCAATGATTTAAGTTTGGGAGTTTGATGAGTTGGTAATTTACCAACTCATTAGGCTCTAAAACTTGAGTTTTTGTTTAGTTCTCTAGTTGATTATTTGGATTTCATGCCCTTTTTGCTTTTATTCGGTGAAGATGACTAAATATGGGAAAAGAGAAAAAATTGAGCAAAAAGAAGGAAGTGAGAGTAAATGAGCGATTCGCAGATGAAAACCAGCAAAATGTCGGCCAAAGGCCGAACATCACTGCCTATGAGAATTAATGTCATCGGCAGTTCACGACTTGCCAATGGTGAGTCACCGGTTCAGTCACCGAAAGATACCCAAAATTTTTTTAAATTGCTTGAAAAACCAGTGGTTCACGAATTGACATCGGCGAAACGCCGGTTGAACCGTCGATGTTCACTGAAATTGAGTAACGATTCAGAAAAGATACACAACGGTCACGAATTGGAACCGACAAACCACCGGTGTCTCCATCGATTCTAGAATGGTGCTCATGGGGGTATAATCATCCAACACTGGAAAAGAGATAAAAAGTGCCCTACTTTTCAGGATATAAATAGAAGAAAAGTACTTTGTACAGAGATATGCAGAAGGATAGATAGAAATAGAGATATTGAGAGAGAACAAAACTTACATCACATCATTGTTTCCCTTATTAGCTTAAGAACATTCTCTTAGCTGAGATAAGGAGATTCTGATTGAAAATTGTAGAAAGTACTCTGCTCTATTTCTTCTTTGTACTAGTAAGTTTCAGCTATTGTTGGAGATTATCTTGTGATGATGATTTTTCTACTCTTTCTATTAAATTCAATGATGCTATTGATGAAAGTGTTTTTGAATTTATTAACCATGAGTGGCTAAAATCATTAACTAGAGGCTTATGATGATGAATACTTAATTGGATTGGGTATTGCTAGAGTTATCTTCATATTGTTCATGCAAGTGTAAATCTATTAGATTCTTTTCAATCTATAAAGGAAGATCCATTGATTATGATATGGGTCTATTTTTTCTTGCTTGATTGTTGCTTGTAAAAGAATAATTATGTATTGGAAGAGAATTTAGTAGTGGGTATGGATAAGAGATTGTGAAGTTGGGCTAGAAATAGCTGAAATTGCATTCTCATTCCTTATTAGCAGCTAATAGCTAGAAATTAGTGCAGTTGCTAATCAAAATCAAATTGGGTTGAGCTAAATCGTGACGAGAGGTTTGATAAAACTCTAGTAAGAGGTAATTAAAAGGCTGAAAAGCTATAATTACCCACTTTCCGAGATTATTTACACTTGTTGAACTCGTGATATGACCTGGCATGTCCCGATCTAGTTAGTATTTCAGCTATACCGCATCTCTAGTCTTTCATATCCTTTTTGAAAACTTAGATGATCTTGCTTTTTTATATCACTAAATCACCCAATACAATTCTCTAAAAATTTCAACCCCCTAATTTTATTTGTTTTTATAATAAATCTACGTGGTGCAAGCTAACGTCAATTTCTCAATCGACATTTGTAACTATCATTCCCTAATCCTCGTTGGATTTGACCCTGGCACTCATTGGGTTACTTGTTTTGATACTTCATTCGTGTATATTCTTTGCATTAAGGATATATTTTTGACGTTATCAACCGGCGTAGTCCTTTGAACACCGGGCTACTCGGTGCTAGACACTGCTTCCAAAAAAATGCACATTAGGGATCGTATTATAACAGTAAAATCATTCATAAAGTTCATGGCCAAATAAATAATAACATCATTGATCCCCATTTTAAATACATTATTAGCCATGAACAAGGGGCCATGAATTGCCTAAGAGTCATAAATCCATCAATCATGAAATCTAGGCATACTTGTAAAACATGTATAAACTTGATGTCCGCAGGCTGCGAGTTGCACTTTCTCCTCTAACCAGTGGTTGCCTGCAATTGACCAGCGAAATGGATGGAGCACCACTTTTCACCTGTATTCGTCCTTTTTATTCCAATTCATGCTCTTTCTCTTTTAATCAAATACCTGCACATAAAAAGTCAAAAAGGGCATAAAATTCATCCAAATGACTTGAAAACTAAGCGAAAGCTTATGCTTAAGAGCCTAATAAGTTGTTAAATTACCAACTCATTAATGAGTGTATCTTGTTTGTGCTTATTGATTTTGATTTTATGCCCTTGTCGGGTTTTTATTGATGATATTTATGTTGCCCTTATCGGTCTTTCACTTTGAAGTTGTACTGGTCTTTGAGCCTTTGTCGGGCTTGAGATGAATGAAATGAAAAATTGTTCTTGATTGGTAGTGCAAATGATTGGGTCTTTAATTAAACAACCAAATGGTTCATGACCCAAGTTTGATTTTTGTCTTTGTAAAAAGTAATTGGTGAATAAACATCGAGGGTTTTCTTTATACCACGGTTCTTTTCCAAGGATCAATTTCTTTTTCTTTTCTTTTTCTATTGTCGAACCGGGTGACATTTCCCCATGACAGATTGTGAGGCCACTTTCTTATATGAAAATGTCATATTTTTTAGTTTTGTTGAAATTGTTTTTGAGAGGTACCACCAAATTTTTTTTATGTGTGGCATGGAAAATTTAATTTTGAAGAAATGAGGCATTTGAAATGGAAAATGTAGCACTCTTTTGTCATACATTGCACATTCCTTGTTTGGCTTGTTGATTCACATGCTCAATTGTCTTATGTCGTAATCTTGTTATAGTAATGAATTGTGTGAACTCCTTGGAGTGTGATGCCTTGTGTGATGAGGTTGATTGAATGATTCCCTTGCATATACGTTCATCTAGAACTTTCCCTAAGTGTGACTCCAAGAATAATCCTAGATGTAGTTGCACTTGGAACATGATTTTAGTCTTTCTATGGCTAGTCACTTTATCTAAAATGACCTCCTTGAACAACTTCCTTTCCTAGTCAATGTTGAGCCTTTGAACCTTTTTTCTTGGAAACCACATTACAAGCCCAATGACCCTTTTTAATCCTCTTCTTTGGCAACAATCCTCCCTAATTGCTAGTGATGAAAGAAGAAAAAATGGGGCTTAAAACCCAAGAAATGGCGAATGATAAGGAAATGAATTAAAATGAGGCAAACACCTAAGTTTGGGGGTTTACAAGAAAAGGGAGAAATGTGAGTGATTCAATGTGAGCTAGCACCAGATTGTGGTTAAAATGGATGAAATGGTTAGTTGAAGAACCTTGAATCATTAAAAAAGGAAAGAATAGTTGAAAGGTGTTACCTCTTGCTTAGATGAGCCTAAATGTGAAATCCAAAGGAGTTATAATGGTGGCTCTTGCTAAACAAAGTAAACAAAATAATGAACAAGGAGAGATAAGGAAGTGATTTCAATAGAGGGCGGAGATGTTGCAAGTGTTCGCAAAAAGGAATTAGGGAGGTTCTAATGTCACGACCCGATTTTACACCCTAGTCGTAACACGGGACAAGGAGCCACAAAAGGCTCCAAGTCGACCCATGGCGTAATCATAGAATATCACATAACACTAGAAACGTCTATCAACATAAATGAGCAGAAGCTAACTGCAAGAGTGAAATACAGAACCATAACAACAATTGTAACAACACTTTGATACAACATTGAATCTATCTAGACAACTCTGAAAGCCTTCTACTAAACTGATGAGTTGCTGGGACAAGCCCCCAGCTAACTCCTAAAATCTAAAAGTTGAAACATAAAGAAAATATAAATACAAATCACGTCCTCAGGAGATGAGGACTCACCACTAGCAGCTTAGAGGGAATGAAGTATATCTAACCACGAGGTTTAATCTGGGACCTGAATCTATATCACGAAATGATATAGCACAAAAAGATGTGCGGTCATTACTTGGAATGTACTGAGCATGCGGGAAAAAAGTAAACAACTAAATATACAAATATACGATAAGGAGATAACAAGTTACATCAACATAACTAATTTAACATGCAACAATCTCCATATGAGTCACATACACATATATCTACATGAAAATTTCTTTAGGATCTCATATAACCTCATCGAACTCATACATAAGGGTCAAGTTCTGAATGTTTAATATGAGATGAATCTGAAACTAGCATCACACACTAAACTGGATCACTACTAGTAACTGAGTCTGATTCTCATTATATTAAATCTGTTATAATCTGAACTCTAAATCATAAAAAACTGAATCATGCTGATAACAAACCTAAGGGAGTAATTTTCTACTATGGAGAGTCCCAAATAAACTAAGGGAGTCATTCTCTACTAGGGAGAAACCCAACTGAACCAGGGAGTCACTCTCTACTATAGAGGATCCCGACTGAACTAGGGAGTCACTCTCTGCTATGGAGAATCCCAATTGAACTAGGGAGCCATCTGCTATGGAGGATCCCCACTGAACTAGGGAGTCACTCTCTGCTATGGCGGATCCCGGCTGAACTAGGGAGTCACTCCCTGTTATGGAGGATCCCAACTGAACTTGAAAGTCAGTCTCTGCTATGGAGGATCCCGACTGAACTAGGGACTCACTCTACTATGGAGGATCCCAACTGAATTAGGGAGTCACTCTCTGATATGGAGGATTCCGAGCTGGCCAAGGGAAACATTCTCGGCTATAGAGAGTCCCTGGATGACTAGAACATGAGTAGTACTTATCTGAAATTATATATCAGGGCTATGCTACTACAACTAGTTAGAAACATGAACATACACTACTTTCATCATACAACATTCATTTCGAAAGGATTAGGGCTACTTTATACTAGCAACAAGCCCAACATTCTGAAATATCATTCTCATGCTTTATCATCATAATTCATATCTTCATGGAGCCATATCAATATTTATTCAAACGCCTTACTTTATTGAGAATCTATAGATTCACATCATGCATTATACTTCCACAATATTTAAATTCCAAATTCAAATTATTCAACATGTATCATAGAGTCATTCATGGCCTATAGGTCCAATTCGTACCTTAACATGCATACTTTGATTCATATATTCTAGATTTACGAAAAGCCATATACTTAATGCATAACTTAAAAAATTACAACGAGATCATGGGAGAAGCATACATCTTCTTTTCATAAGACCCATTTTGAGATCTACTCCAATTCATGGGAAGGAGGCATTAATTAGGCCATTATCCAAGATTTACCTTATACCCAACTGGCTCCATTGAACACATAATGAAAACACATATTCTACTTTCTATTGATCAAGCCCATAAACCCTAATTTCATCTTACATATTTATCAGAGGACATGTTAGAGTTATTAAGGGAAATCATACAATCTTCACAAATTTTAGACCATGGATATGAGGTATTGTTATAATCGAGTGCACAATAATGAGGCCCCATTTGAAGTTCAGGCCATTTCATGAATTACATTGTATAATCATGTACTTTCCATCATCAAACACATAATTCAAGGTAACCCAACTATTCTATAATCATAATTAACTCATAATCATATTGAGTCTTAAAATTTTTTAAAAAATATAGAAGAAATCACCCATCACCCAAAACCCTAGGTCATGCTTTACTAGAATATTTGAAATTGGGTTTTTAGTAAAACATTTTAAGGCACAAGGATGGAAGAAAATCCTTGTTGAAGAACCCGCATACCTAGTAGGAGAAATTCAACTCGAAATCACACCTTGAAGCCTTGATGAAAACCTTTGAGGGATTCTTGATCTTGAGAGAAAAGGAAGGAGAGTTGAGAGAATGATAGTTTAGGCTTGAAAATACCCTAAAATAGTCCCTTAGAATCCCAAAACGACGTCACTTTAATTCTGGAAGCATCGGACTTTTCAAAAATACGCCTGTGTAAAACATGAAAAATTTGCCGATCTGAACCACGACCCTCACCACGTGTCTTTGGTCCTCACCAAGACTCGTGGTGACCATCCGTGGTCTTCATTGGTTTGCTTGCATGGTTCCTACTTCCTCAACCCACGACCAACATGACGAGTCGTTATTGCTTCTAACTACTCATCAAAACCATTTAGGTACACTGGTTCCTCAACTAGTAGTCAACCTAACGACTGAAATGATGATTCGTTACTTGACCCAACGACTCGTCAACACCTTCCGTCATCCCCACAATCACAACTCACCAGAAATTCCAATCTTCACCTAATGGCCGTCCTAATGAGTCATGGCGTTACCTAACGACTCGTTGGGTCATCCATGGCCACTGTTCCAGATTACATCCTTTGACTTCTTCCCACGGGTCTGACCACGACTTGTGGGGTCACCTAACGAGTCGTCCCACGTGTCGTTCTGTGCAGAATTTTCCACTTTCTATCTGAATTCTTTCTTTAAGCCTGGAATCTGATCTTAGAAACATTCGGGGTGTTACAATATATTCCCCTTAGAAACATTCGTCCTCGAATGTTGGCTAAACATATTAAAAGGATAGGGACAGACTGAAATTCCACAATCAATCAATCACAGCTAAACCAATGGAGAATTCGTCTTCGACGACCTTACGCATCAGAACTGAATATCAAAATTGAGCATGCATTATATGGCACAAAAGAGACCGAAGGACATGAAACTAACCATGGAACTAGATAGAACACTAAGAAGGATTCTTCCCCCTTTAACTGGCACTGAACTGATACGGACTGAGCCTTCGCTCTCAAATCACTTTCTGTTACAATGTTAGAATTCATAATATCTGGTATGATTTCAATTAAAGGTATCCTTAGCACGAATCATTCATGACATCTAAAACTAAGAATATACATGAGATAACCTGAGTCTGTTGAGTAACTAAGCATATTCGAGAGACTAAGTTCGAGTTGATCATACTGGGAAACATGAATTAACACACATAACTGAGTCGTAACATGAAAATGAGCTTAGAGGATTCATAAAGTAAGACTGCCATCATTGTTTGAAGTGGTTATCTAGAACTTCTGGGAGTCCGCACATAGAGATGGGCATAACTTAGCTTCAATTGAACTACCAGAGAAATTATCTGAACTTGAAGGGATTGACATATCATGACTGTTAGGGTTAGGACTCCCCTACTATCATATTCAAGATCTGACTAGTCTCACATACTTACCATCTTCCCCTTAGCTTAAAACCAGCATTCTAAGGCTCCTGATCTCTCTTAAGGTCGGGGCTAATTCACTAACTCCTAGCTCCCCTTTCATCTCTAACCACCACTACAAGTCCTGCATTAACAGCTATTCACATTGCACATCTGCAACCTCTTCTTCAACAACAACCATAACTCTTCTTGTTCAATACTGAGGTTCTGGGTCTAGCAACATACAAAGAGTTATGAAAGATTCAAAACATACCTGTGGACACTACTGGCGACTTGCCCTTATCCTGGTGTGCTATTACGACATAGGAGCGGTTTTAACGATGTCAGCCACCCAAGATAGATGATGCACCCTACTGAAATGAATGGTCTATCAGCGCTACTGAAGAGATGGCCGAGGGTCTACTCTCGTCTCTCTTTGCTGCAGCACAATCTCTATGCTTATGGCCCGACTGGTCGCACCAAAAACAAACATCCGGTCTGGCCATACATTCTCCCAAGTGGTGCTTCCCGCTGCTGATATAGGTGGCCATACATCCACCACTCGTCCTTAGCAAAGAAAACTCGGAGTCTCCTATCCTGTCCCTCTTGGCCTCTCTCTCCCTTTCCTTCACCTGCGCCGCCTCCATTTGTTGAGCGAATATCACCAAACGTGGAAAGTCTATATCCCTGTGCAACATGGCAGTCCTGCACTCTTTAACCAAGGAGTCTAACACTCCATTCATGAACTTTCTCACTTGGGCTCTTTAGTCAGCTACCATCTCGGGGGCATACTTGGACAACCGGGTAAATTCCAACGTGTACTCCTGAACTGTCATCTCATTTTGTTTCAGGTTGATGAACTCTACCGCCTTAGCCTCCCTCAACTCGCTAGGGAAAAAGCTATCCAAGAATGCAGTCTTAAATTCATCCCAACCTACGGGGCTTGCTCCAATCCCTCGACTATCCCTCCACTGACAAAATGATATATAATAAACTCCTTTTAGCTTGTAGGAGGCTAAGTCTGCGCTCCCAATCCCCATCACTCCCATGAGGTGGGTAATCTTCTGAATCTCTTACAAGACCCCATACGGGTCCTCATCTACCTTTGACCCCAAGAACTCGGGTGGGTTCATTCAGAGAAAATCTCTCACCCTTGCCGCCTCTACATTCCCATTTTGGGGAATGCAAGCAATTACTTGCTGATTAATTTGGGCGTTAACGGCCTATGCCAACATATTAAGAGTTGCCTGGAACTCGGCTTGAGTAACATGGTCGTCCATCAAGGATTGTGGTACATTCTGGCGGTCATTACTATTTCTTCTTCCATTTGCTCGTCTAGGAGGCATTATCTGCATGCACGTAAAGCATGAGTCAGGGAAGGAACTGTTTGGAGCCTCATACTCTACCCATGATAAGAATCATGAAGAAGAAGAAAACATTCCTAAAATGTCTGGTAGCCTCCTCGTCATAAGTGTGGCGCGCTTCACACCCATGATGAAGACTCTACTTAACGCGGCTTTCAGACACCCTAGGACACTCTAAACCTTTGCTCTTATACCAACTTTTTCACGACCCGAGTTTACACCCTTGTCGTAACATGGGACAAAGAACCCCAAAAGGCTCCGAGTTGACCCATGGCGTAATCATAGCATATCACTTAACACAAGAAACAACTATCAACATAAATGAGCGGAAACTAACTGCAAGAGTCAAATACAGAACCATAAGGACAATTGTAACAACACTTTGATACAATGCCTGAATCTCTCTAGACAAGCCTGAAATCCTTCTACTAAACTGATGAGTTGCTGGGACAAGCCCCTAGCTAACTCCTAAAATCTGAAAATTGAAACATAAAGAAAATATAAACAAAAATCATGTTCTCTGGAGATGAGGAATCACCACTAGTAGCTGAGAGGGAATGAAGTGTATCTAACCACGAGGCTGAGTCTGGGGACCTGAACCTATATCATGAAATGATATAGAACAAAAAGGCATGCGGTCAGTACTTGGAATGTACAGAGCATGCAGGAAAAACGTAAACTTCTAAAAATAAAAATATACGATAAGGAGATAACAAGGCACATCAACATAACTAATTTAACATGCAACAATCTCCTTATGAGTCACATACACACATATATACATGAAAATTTCTTTTGGATCTCATATTCTAAAACCTCATCGAACTCATACATAAGGGTTAAGTTCTAAAGGTTTAATAGGAGCTGATCTGAAACTAGCATCACACACTGAACTGGATCACTGGTGGTAACAGAGTCTGATTCTTATTATATTAAATCTGTTATAATCTGAAATTTGAATCATACTAAACTTAATCATGCTTATAACATAACTAAGGAGTCATTCTCTACTATGGAGATTCCCAACTACACTATGGGAGTCATTCTCTACTAAGGAGAAAGCCAACTGCACTAGGGAGTCACTCTCTACTATGGAGGATCCCAACTGAACTAGGGAGTCACTCTCTGCTATGGAGGATCCCAATTGAACTAGGGAATCACTCTCTGCTCTGGATCCTAATTTAACTAGGGAGTCACTCTCTTCTATGGAGGATCCCGACTGAACTAGGGAGTCACTCTCTACTGTGGAGGATTTCGACTGAACTAGGGAGTCACTCTCTACTATAGAGGATCTCGAGCTGACCGAGGGAAACATTTTCAACTATGGAGAGTCCATGGATGACTAGAACATGAGGAGTACTGATCTAACATTATATATATGGGCTATGCTACTACAGCTAGTCAGAAATATGAACATACACTTCTTTCATCATACAACATTCATTTTGAAAGGATAAGGGATACTTTCTACTAACAACAAACCCATTTTTGAAATATCATTCTCATGATTTATCATCATAATTCATATCATCATGGAGCCACATCAGTATTTCATCTAGCGTCTTACTTTAGTTAGAATCTATAGATTCACATCATGCATTACACTTCCACAATATTTAAATTCCAAATTCATATAATTCAACATGTATCATAGAGTCGTTCATGGCCCATAGGTCCAATTCGTACCTTAACATCCTTACGTTGATTCATATATTTTAGATTTACAAAAAGCCATATACATACTCATAGCTTAAACAATTACAACGAGATCATGGGAAAGGCATACATCATCATTTCATAAGACCCATTTCGAGATCTACTCCAGTTCATGAGAAGGAGGCATTAATTAGGCCATTATCCTAGATTTACCTTATACCCAACCGACTCCGTTGAACACATAACGAAAACACATATTCTACTTTCAATTGATCAAGCCCATAAACCCTAATTTCATCTTACATTATCATCAAATGACATGTTCGAGTTCTTAAGGGAAATCATACAATCTTTACATATTTTAAACCATGGATACAAGGTAATGCTATAATCGAGGGCACAATACTGAGGCCCATTTGAAGTTCAGGCCATTTTATGAATTACATTCTATAATTATCTATTTTCCATAAGCGAACACATAATTCAAGGTAACCCAATTATTCTATAATCATAATTAACTCATAATCATGGTGAGTCTTAGAATTTAAAGAAAATATAGAAGAAATCACCCATCACCAAAAATCCTAGGTCATGCTTTACTAGAATAGTTGAAATCAAGTTTTTAACAAAACATTTTAGGGCAGAAGGAAGGAAGAATATCCTTGTTGAACAACCCGTATACCTGGTAGGAGAAATTCCACACAAAATCACACCTTGAAGCCTCGATAAATATCTTTGGGGGATCTTTGATATTGAGAGAAGGAGGGAGAGTTTAGAAAATGAGATTTTATGCTTGAAAATACCCTAAAAACGTCCCTTAGAAGCCCAAAACGACATCACAATAATTCTGGAAGCATCGTACTTTACCAAAATACCCCTGGGTAAAACATGAGAAATCTGCCGATCCGAAACACGACCCTCACCACGAGTCGTTGGTCCTCACCACGAATCGTGGTGCCCATATATGGTATTCACTGGTTTTCTTGCACGGTTCCTACTTCCTCAACCCACGACCAACATGACGATTCATCATTGCTTCTAACGACTCGTCAAAACTGATGAGCCCGCAAGTTTACGGGTTGTACAAGTAATATAGTGGCCCTTTTTAAGAACCGGAATGTCGAACCTACAGGGACTGGACTACAGGGTAAAACCT
>JACEIK010000213.1:464768-488877 GCA_018107945.1 Datura stramonium | reverse complement strand
GCCCGCATAGGTTTCCCTATATGTATGTGATTCTGGTTAGCTGACGCTATAGTACAGGTGGCTATAGGCCTAGCCAGCCGGGGGCTGTATTTACAGCCGTTATATAGCCCGTTGAATCCGTGAATCAGAGTTAGAGCCCGCCAGGCACTAGATGTGCTTAGGCTCAGTAGTCTAGCAGTTCAGTTCCTAATAGGGCACCAGGTGCCAGTCATACCCCCCAAGGCGAGGCGTGAAATTTTCTACCCAAATGCATGAATCTTCAATTTCTTTACATGGGTATGGATTGATTATGATTTTAATATTGAATTGTGAAGCTTGGGCTTGTTTTATAATGATTTCAATTAAAATTATGTTTCTATCCTTATGAATGTTGAAGCCCATGGATGAGATGATTATGAAAAGTGAGATTTAGGAAGTAAATGTGATAATGATGAGATATTTATTATGAAAAGAATGATTTCAACCTACGCATGTCTATAATTACGTTGTCAATGTGAATTGAGTATTCATAAGTGTGATAAAGCTTTGGGAAATGCCCACATGTTAAGTTCAAATGATGATTTTTCCGAACTAAGCTTACCACATTATTTTGGAGCGAAGACTCCAAAATTTTTATATTCTAGCCTGTGGTTTGTTTTGAGTTAAGTCTTCCTATGCATAGTTTACCACATGGATTTGGAGCAAGGGCTCTCAAGTATGTATTCAACTTCTGGTATGTTTTGAACTAAAGTTTCTCACATGCTAAATTTCGTATTTGAGATGTATTTATCATTGAGATTCATAAATAGACGATGTTGAGCTTCATTATATACGATGTAGAGAATTGTATGTTTTGGGAGAAGAGTCTAGCACGGAGCGGGCTAAGGGTCGATCACACTATTCCCCAGAACTACGCGCCAACGTAGGTTGATATTATTATATGACTGTAGACCTCCTTTGTGAGCTTCCCCTTTTTCCAAAATGGCCTTTAGCTTGATATCGATATCATGATAGCCTCCTTAGCCCTGGAAAGATTTTGGACAGCTCTGCCCACTTGAGTGTAATAATCGGGACCACGTAAGCTCTATCATGATATGTCGGTTAAGTGACAAGTCTTCCACTGACTATATGATTCAGATTTTCATATTCATTACTCATGGTTATTATTTTATGCATGCATGTTCTAAAAGCAAGGTTTGACTAAATGTTCATCTTTTCTATAAATGTCATATTTCAGTTTTGAGTCATTCAAGTAAGTTTGATGTTATAAAGCTATATATCATATGTTATGAAAATATCAGGATTTCAATAAGAATGCATGCAAGCCCTACTCTCAGTTAATGATGTTTATGTTTTGACTACTGCATTGTCTTAAAGTGATTTTACTTACTTTAGTGGTTTAGATACATTGCATACTCGGTACATTCCATGTACTAACCGCATACTTCATATGCTATATCACTTCATAATACAGGACCCGGGTCTCAGGTTCAGCCCCGCTCTTAGATAGATTATCGGAGTTAATGTATGCTTGTTGGTGAGTCCTCATCTTTTGAGGACCAGACTATCTATCTTTCTTTATGTATTTCAATTTTCATCTTGTTGTATTAGTTGGGGTCTTGTCCCATCAACTCATCATGTTTAGAGACTATTCAGACATATGTATATACTCAACTTCGAATTTTATATTCGTATGTTATATCTAAGTTTGACTTCCGCTATGATGGTATTGTTGGTTGTTCAGTTCTTGATTGAGTTGGATGTATGCTTATGCCATTGGTCGACTTGGGGTATCTCGGGGCTCCTTGTCCCATTTCTACTATCCAGGCCTCCATTCGGCTTGTGGCAGACTTGATATCAAAGTAATAGGTTTGTAGTGTCCTAGGGTGTCGGAAAGCCATGTTAAGTAGAGTTTTTTTCATGGGTGTGAAGCTCGCCACACTTATGACGAAGAGGCTATGAGATGTTTAGGAAATGTTTCCTTCTTTCATGATCTATGTCATGCGATGAAAAGTCTATCTATCCTTCTAATTCGTGCTATTCACGATTGCAGCATTATGGCTCCTCGAATAATGAATCGAAGGAGGAATGGAGGTTGTTAAGGCCACGAGGATGGAAATGGTTATGCTCATCAGCTAGCCTCACCAGTCCAGGAGCCCTAGGCACTGGAGCCGGCTGCCCATGCTGAGTTTTGGGCCGCCATTCAGATGCTTGCACAGTCCTTGACCGCTAAAGTCAATCAACAGGTCGTTGCGCATGTTCCAGAAAATGCCAACGCAGCATCGGCTCGGTTTAGAGACTTCTTGTGGATCAACCCGCTGGAGTTCCTTGGGTCCAAGGTGGATAAGGACCCACATGAGTTTGTGGATGGGNCTAAAAGGGGTCGCACACATCTGGTTTCATCAATGGAAGGATAGCAGAGTCGCAGGAGTAGGTCCGGTCACTTAGGAAGAGTTTCAGGCTGCATTTCTAGACTGGTTCTTCCCTCGGGAGATGAGGGAACTGAAAAATAGCTACTTTCATGGAATTTGAAGCAAGGGAGAATGATTGTACAAGAGTATTCCCCAGCCGATCAGAGGATTCAAGTGAGTAGATTCGTCCATGGGATAGCAGGTTGTTTGGACAAAGATTGTAGGAGTGCCATGCTCCATCAGGATATGGACTTTCCTCACATAGTGTTGTACGTCCATCAGATGGAGGCAGCACATTCGAGAGAGAGGGAGACCAAGAGGGCCAGGACCGAGGACCACAGATTCTCTCAGCAGAGGTCCGGTGGTGGGCACCGACACTAGACTCACAAGAGATCATCAGCCCCGCCATCTTCGGCATTGATTGTTCCATTTAGGCCTAGACATGATCAGAAAGGGCGAGCATCAGGTTCGATCAAGGGGTCAGAGCAGCAGACCTATAAATTCTAGCATCCCAGCTTGTCGTAGATGTGGTCGGGGGCACACAGTCTAGTGCTTTGCAGGTTCAGGTGCTTGTTTTAGGTGTGGTCAGCCTGGACACATTCTTAGAGATTGTCCAACTGTGAGGCAGGATCAGGTTGGTGACCGAGGCCCAATTTCTAGTTCAGCAGCACCTCCCACATGCTCAGCACATTAGAGGGCATCTACTAGCACAGCTGGCGGTCAACGCCAAAACAGATTCTATGCTTTAGCCTCCTGTCAGGAGCAGGAGGTTTCCTTAGATGTGGTCACTGATATGTTGCGAGTTTTCCATATTGATATTTATTCTTTGCTAGATCCGGGGGCTACCTTTTCTTTTGTGACACCTTACGTGGCCAGTAGCTTCGAAGTCAGTCCCGATGTCTTGTTAGAACCCTTCTTAGTTTCTACTCCAGTAGGTGACTCAGTTATAGCTAGTTGGGTGTATATAGGTTGCCCAATCTCAGTCCTTCATAAGGCCACCTCAGTAGATTTGATAGAATTAGCCATGAACGATTTTGATGTTATTCTCAGCATGGATTGGCTATTTGCATGCTATGCTTCAGTTAATTGTAGAACCCAGATAGTAGAGTTTAGATTTTCGGGTGAGCCAGTCTGAGAATGGAATGGTAGTTCAGTTGTACCTGTAGGTCGATTCATTTCCTATCTTAAGGCCAGGAAGATGATTTCTAAGGGTTGCATGTACCATCTTGTAGGGTTAAGGGTGTCTAGTCTGAAACCCTGACTATCCAATCATTTCTAATAGTATGTGAGTACCCCGAGGTCTTCCCTGATGATTTGTCAAGTGTTCCTCCCGAGCGGGAGATTAATTTCAATATTGATCTTCTTCCCGACATGCAGCCTATATCTAGTCCTTCCTACAGGATAGCTCCAGCCTAGCTAAAAGAGTTCAAATAGTAGTTGATAGACTTGTTAGATAAGGGTTTCATTAGGCCGAGCAAGTCTCCATGGGGTGCACCAATTCTCTTTTCCGAAAGAAGGGATGATTCTCTTAGGATGTGCATTGACTATAAGCAATTGAACAAAGTCACCGTTAAGAAAAGGTATCTGTTACCCAGGATAAATGATTTGTTTGACAAGCTTCAGGGTGCCAAGTGTTTCTCCAAGATTGATCTCGGGTCCGGGTTCCATCAGCTTAGGGTTCGGGAGAGTGATATCCCGAAAATAGCCTTCAGGACACGGTATGATCATTATGAGTTTGTAGTTATGTCTTTTGGATTAACAAATGCTCCTGCAGCTTTCATGGACATGATGAACAGGGTGTTTAAGAAATATTTGGACATGTTCGTGATTGTGTTCATTTTATGACATCCTTATATATTCGCAAAGCAAGGACGAGCATGCCGCTCATTTAAGAATAGTGCTTCATACCCTTAAGGATCTCCAATTGTATGCCAAGTCCAGTAAGTGTGAGTTTTGGTTGGACTCCATGGCATTTTTGGGCCATGTGGTATCGAGTGATGGTATAAAGATAGATTCTCAAAAAATTGAGGCAGAGAAGAATTGGCATTGACTGGTGAATGATCTGGGGCATATTTATATGCCCAAGTGATACTCAAATGCATCGTTTGTACATTCTCATGTAAATTGTAGGAAAGTGTGAAATTATACTAACCAACATGATTAGCGTTGTTTTGCAGAAAAAACATACTTATTATGGAGCTAATATGCATGTTGGGAGGAATCGGAGATGGACTCGGGAGTGACTCGGAGATAGACAAGGAAGCGGCCAAGAGAAGCAAAGAAATAAAGAGGCTCCAAGGGATGGAGCCGTGACACGCTGCCATCGCGGTATGCATTCTGTCCGGGAGATATAATTTCAAGATTTTTCAGAGAGGGTTCGCGATCATGCCGGCACGTTGGAATTAATTTCATAGGATCTTGACATTCAGTGAAGGTGCGTATGTTTGCACTGTAGCACGCTGGGCATGCTCCGCGCGCTGCATGCCGTGCCACATTAAGGACAATTACTTGACGGTAAATTCCAGAGAGCTCCTCCAGCACCGTGTCACGGAGGCAGTGCTCCGCGATGCACTCCGTGACACGTTGCTTGTTATTCCGGGAAAAATCCTCACCAGTATAAATAGAACACTTAGGTTCATTTTTAATTATTCTGACTTGGTGGATCAAGAACGTGGGTTACAGGCAGTTGAGAGGACGAAAATTCTTAGGGCTTTCTATCCCTTCTTTCTTTTGAATTGTTTGTATGATTTACACTCATTTAACGATGTGCAATCCACAAATGAGTGGCTAATTCCACTCTTGCTGAGGTTAGGAACCATTGTATTGAAATGTAATTGTTGATTATCTGGTTTTTTCCATCTTTTCTTTCATGGTTGTTCTATTAATTCTGTTCTTACTGCATTGATATCTGCCATCGTTAATGTAAATCCAAAAAGTCCGGTTTCACTTGAGAGAGCACGAAACTGGAAAGTTGTGAATTACCAGGATATGATCTTTTCTTCGTTTGGGAAAATTGAGAATTGATTTACCTTCAGGATAGAAATATACCTAAAAGTCGTATTAGTCAAGTGTGGAATCGGTTTCGTATGGATAGAACATGAATTTCTTCTTATAACAGAAATGTAGGTGGAAGGTTCATGATTCTTAAGTTGGGTTAAATACGAGAGTTTTAATCCATAGCATAAGTTCCGACTAGCAACCGGAGAAAAGATAAACCATGTATATTGATAATAAATTCTCTTCATGTTCGTTTTAGCCTCAGCATGCTCACATTCATCGTTCAGACTCACTTGTATATTCATTTTAGCTGTAGTATAAAAATTAGATAACACAATATAAAACCTTTCTTACACTCGTTGTTCCATTTTTAAAGCAATAAGAACTGACACTTGGAGTGTGATTCTTGCCCTGTAGTCCAGTCCCTGTGGGATCGATACTTTTACATTTGAGCCACTTACTACTTGTTCGACCACGTGCACTTATGTAGTCATCCCGACAGCCGAACAAGCTTTTGGCGCTGCTGCTGGGACTCGGCACTGGCGAAACTATAATTCTTCTTAAAAGTGTTAGTTTGCTATTTCTTTATTTAAGTGTTGGCAACTTGGTCTTAGCCTGTATTTTGCAGATAACAGATTCTGTTGAACACTGGCAAGAGACAAAGAGCTGGTGGATCCATCCTTAGGGAGCCGGAAAGACAATTCAATCGCCAACGGAGAGAAGCTCTAGGAGAAAACTGCAGTTGCTCGTACAAACAATCCTGAGCAACTACTGCATCCACTCACTTGTGCGGGCAGCAAGTTAGTGCCTGAGAAATGGCAGCAAGGCCGGATCGCGATGTGGCAATCCCACATGCTAGCAATGCACGTCTAGCATCTGCGAAACCTGAGCCAGAGGGAGGCTCGAGCTTAAACAAAACAACATGGTGCAATTGTTGCACACAAGCCGGTACCACAGGTGTCCCTCACGAGGATCCACAACAACATCTTCAAACCTTTTTGGAGATAAGTGACACTACATCCCCGCTGGAGTGTCAACAGATTATGTCAGCTTACACTGTTCCCATTTCTCACTTTTGGAGAAGCCAAAAGGTGGTTGAAAGTTGAGCCACCGAACTCTATAAATCATTAGCTGGGATGATCTTGCAAAGAAGTTCTTGATCCCATTTTTTCCTTCCGGTAAAACAGAAGACTTAGAAGTCAAATTCTGGAAGTTTCAAACAAAGAGAAGGAGAATCTGTATCAAGCAGAGATTCAAATCGTTGTTGCAGGGACTGTCCTCATCACCACCAATCCAATGATGTGCTGGTGCACTTATTGACGGTTTGGAACCCCACACAAAAATCTGATTCGCAACTGGGGACAAGCATTAGAGAGAAGACTTGCGAAGAGCTGTATATTTCTTTGCTAAATCGTATTTCGCAGGGAAATCCGGAGTGGAATGCGGACTCTTCAAGGGCAGGAGCAAGGAAAGCAGCTGGAGTCTAGAAGTGGATAGTACACTATCGCCAGTACGATAGCTGCCTTGTAGATCAACTCAACACCCACTTCGGCAACATGAGCTGAGCCTGTCTCAAGCCCAGTGAATGCAGTGCAGCAGATTTGGTGTGAAGTGTGCGGAAGCAATGAACACTCAGCTGATGTTGTGGAGCAAATCCTGACTCGGTGAACTTTGTCGGTAATGCACAAAGAAACAATCACCAGCAGTATGGTAATAGCTAAATTCTAACTGGAGGAATCACCCACTTCTCTTGGCGTAGCAACAACCATCAGGGACAGAGTTCGAGTCAGGGGGTGCAAAGGAATCAAGGAGGGCCACAGAATTATCAATCACAATATAGAAACACAATAATGCCCCTCCTCCACCACCATCACCCAAATAGTTGAGGAGATGTTCAAGATGATGATAGCTAACCCTTTCCAATTGCAGGCTGACTATGTTAAATTGGCAGCCGAGGTCAAGAATAATCAGTTAGCTACCAAGCGCTGGAGTATCAGCTTGGGCAGTTTGCTGGAGCCCAAAACACCAGGCCTAGAGGAGGACTTCCCAGCCATTACGTACCCCAACCCCAAGCAGAATGCAAAGGACTACAAGGAGTGGTTTGTGCCTTAAGGAGGTGGAACCAGAAAGACCACCAACAGTCGGGAGCAGCAGAAACAGAGAGAGAGGGAGAAAAATGATGAGAGGGGGAAGAACAAGGATGCCGAACCAGAAAGACCCTCTACCCCCGTTCCCTCAACGATTAAAGAAACAAAAGAGAAGGCGTGAGCCAAAAAGTTCATGGAGGTGCTTAAACAGGTACAAATTAACTTACCTCTTGTTAATGTTTTGTAGAGGCCTAAGTACGCAAAGTACATAAAGGACATCGTGGCTAACAAAAGCAGGCTTACTGAGTATGCCACGGTGGCTCTTACGGAGGAGTGCACTTCCCGGATACAGAACCGATTGCCTACAAAGCTCAAAGACCCTGGGAGCTTTACACCAACTAACAACCAGCAGAGCATCCGAGCTCGCGGATTATGTGATTTGGGAGATGAGCATTAACTTGATGCCGACCTCGGTATTCAAGAAGCTGGGGCTAGGAGTCCTAGACCAACAGTGATCTGCAGCTTGCAGATCGCTCTTTGGCAAGACCAGATGGAATTGTGGAGGACGTGCTGGTGCAAGTCGGCTCCTTGATCTTCCCGATAGATTTTGTTGTGTTGACTTTGAGCCAGACGCCATGTCCCATTTATTTTGGGACGTCCTTTCTTGGCTATCGGGAAAGCGCTGATAGATCGAAGCTGCAGGGAAGCTCACGATGCGAGCACACGACAAGGTGGAGGGTGTCGGATGTGTACAAGGCCACCAAGCTCCCGGCCGTGTACGAGGAACTCTCAGTCATCAACAAGTTTGAGCAAGCTGAAGTTGCTCAGGCGTTGAGTTCCAGAGTTGGTGGGACGACCCCTTGACAGGTGGAAGAAGTTTTGATGGTGGAGATTTAATTGACAGAAGATGTCTGGCCACCCTAGGCAGGAATGATGCAATGACGTCGAGCCGCGACGGTAACCAGGCGATGCACGGAGGCAACCGGTGAATTTTTGTTTTTATGATTGTAAAATATATATATATATATATATATATATATGTGTGTGATGTGTGTGTGTAAATATAAAAATAAAATATTGTGTTCTTCAAACCTTGGGATTCTTAACCGATTTCTTTTTGTAAGATATATTTCAGGTTGATCGGAGAAAAATGCAAAGGATCGCAAAGGAGAAAAATGAGGAAGAAAAAAATTTATGGCAAAGCAGTGAGCCTGGTACATAGTTCCGTCACGGAGGTGATGTCTGCCACCTCCATGACACGTTGAAGGCAAAATCTAGAATTTTACAAATTCCAGAATGCCTGGTGCGATGGCTCCGTGTCATGGAGGAAGACCTCCGCGTTACCTCTGCACACGTTGAAGTGTTATTCGCAAGGTCACCGGGTAACCCGTGCGAAAAATCCCACTTTAACCCCGATTTCTCATTTTCCTCATTTTTCATCCTCCGCGACAACCTCCCAAAATTCCCTCTCCCTCAACGACCCACGGACTTAGGTACAAAATTTCATCAAGTTTTCTTCCGTTCATCGAATTAAAGGTATGTTCATCAACTCTATCTCAATTTTAATTGAATTTTTCAATTTTGAGCATGAGGTTGAGTAAACCTACCTCTAGATAGAAATTGAGCTTAAATTCATTCAGTTATTATGATGAATGTTCATAACATCATTGTGATTTCATGAACCGACGTAGACATAAGCTTGATCGAATTCTTGTCAAATTGTAGCTAGGGCTTGAATTTGAACATGAAAAGGGAAAAGCTAGTTGGAAATGTGTATTTTGCTGGTTTGTATATGTTAAGAGATGAGTTGGTCTGTCTGACATATGTTAATATGTTAAAAGATCGACGGATTTTGGGGTGTGAAATTATAGTATGCAAGAAATGGGCGGATTGCAGCAGTTTGTGTAGGTAAATAGTTTTTCGTTTTTTTCTTCTTTTTCTTTGCTAAGTGCTGTATAAAAGTGTGATCGATGGTAATGTGATTAGCCGTGACGTAAGTCTGAGTCGTACAGTTGAGTTATACCATCGAATTCGTGGAATGCACAAGGCAATATTAATTTGTGTTTTTTAGTTGTTTTAGTTTTTCTTGTTTTTGGTAAATTAGAAATAAATATGTTCTTGCCGTAATGCTGAAATTGTGGCTGAAGACTAAGTGTGGGGTGGTCGAGCCTAAACCCAACCTTATCGAAGCTAATTTTAAATTGACTGACATTGGGACTGTTCGCTTTCTTTTGACAGGAACAAATGGCAAAGCTAGGCAAGCACAAAGGAAAGGGCGCATCTACATCGGGCGCCGGAAGTAAGAGACTCACAGACTGGGAACAGCAGTCCCAGCAGCACTAAGGGTTCCACGCGCCGCCAATACGGAACCCGATGGGTGACAGAGGAAGGGAAGAATGGTACGCAAAAACACAAGCGGAGAACAAGTACTTCCCGAGGAGCATATTACAGGGACCCATTAAGTATTATACCCCGCATCGTACACCGGATTGACACTGCCGGGCTGCGCTCATTTTTGACGCAGCCCAAGGAGTGCAATCTGCAATTCTGATTCGGGAGTTCTATGCAAATTGGTCCCATGCTCCGCAGTCACACCATCAAAATAAGGGGCAAGATTGTCACCCTTGAGCCTCATCACTTAAATGCCATACTGGGGGCGCAGAACACTGACGCCCATGTACTCCGACAACTGAATATCACCCACCATATGCGGATATCAGACGCACGCTGTGTGGAGCCCGCCGACGGCACACTGAGCAGGCATAAGGAGAGGGGCTACCATCAGACATTTCCCTACTCACAGATGAACAGGGAAGCCAGGATCTGGATGAAGATAGTTTGTTCCTGTTTGATTCCGGGGGTGCACATGATAGATGTCACCTGATCGCGTATGCCGGTGTATGCCCCGATGAAAGGGCTAGAGATAAATGTCAGGGCGGTGATCATATCTGCCATGAAAAGAGCCCGTTTGCATCAAGGGCACAGGTACGGGTTTGGCGATTTGCTGACCACGTTCCTGAGGGGCCTGGATGTGGAGGAAGAGGCCCTAGACTATATCCTGCAGATGGAGAGGCGTGCCATAGACATCACAAAGACCAAGGCACTGACACCACTCACGGGCCAGTTCTTACACTAACTGAGCGACATGCTCGGGATGATCAGTACATGGCCCATATGTTCGGGATGATGTCTAGCTGCGCATAGGCGGGAGACCGGCAATGGAGGATGACCCAGGTACTGACCTAGATTACCCTTTCGGTGAAAACGCCCAGGGCTCTATGTCGTGTGGGCCTAGCTTTGTAGAACCCGCGTGTGGATGATGATGTCCCCACTGACGAGGAGACACGTCGTGAGGATTCCGACGTTGAGTCGGAGGAGGACGACGGGGGAGATTCAGACATGGAGACGAGGCAGCAGCACCTGATGAAGAAGTGGAATACTTTGATTGATCAGGGAGTTTCACCACCAACTTTTGTGTTTTAGATTGTATGAACACCGAGGACAATGTTCGATTTTAAGTGTGGGGTGGGGAGTAGTTAGGTGGTGCTGGTTTTCGTCTTGATTTGTATGTATGTGCATGTTCTGTTGTCGTGTTTGAAAATATTGTGACCCTGTTTTTGTGTGTAGTGTTTCATTGTAAATATCTTTGTAAGTTTGTGTGCTGTCGAATGTTGTTAAAGTAAGTGCAAATAGTTTTGTCGAAATTATCGATATTCTTAAAATTTTCGTTGATTATTTTTATCATTGGGTTTCTCGGAGTTTGTTTTCGGTTCTTTTACCGAGAAGAGTCCCATTGAACCGAAGTTGTAAATAGTGACCGTTCCCTATGATGGATGGATGACGACCGCCCAAGGGAAAATGCAGTCGATAGGAGTAGATTTTTATTTTCAATTTTGGTTTGTTGGTTGTATCCCATGCATGTTGCTACTCTTTGGCTACGAAATTCTTGCTGCGTTGGTGGCTTGATGTTTGAAAATGCAAAGGTGATTCGTATGAAAGCATGAAATTTTGTACATATGTGAGATACTTAGGCCACGTAATTCGATTCGGTGATTGAGGGGCGAATTTTGAATTCCTCTTGTAATTAGCTGATTAAAGAGTCTGTGAATATGTCTTGAGTTGAGCATGTGCAATGAGCGTATAGTGAGGTCTCGTTTATTCCATGCTACTGTGAAGTGTCTAGAACTTGCCTGGTGTGTATACGAAACGGAATGAAGGAAGTGTAGTGTGCGAAAGGATGAGAAGTTTTCGCTTGTTCTAACATTTACTCATACCCACCTTGAATGTCAAATCCTGAAGTTAGCCCGTTGGAGCCTTTAGCCTATTTTTTTTCTTTTGTCAAAAAGGTGTAAACCAAGCTTAACCTTTTCTTTTCATTGTCCATAAACCTAATCCGAAGCTCTTAAGCGCTCAAGAAAAAAAAAATTCCACAGTGTAAAGGAGTGAAATGGTGAAAAGAAAATAAAGAGAGGAAAAAGCAAAGTGATGAGAAGAAAGAAAAAGAGTAAAAGGTGCACTGGCCAGATGTAAAGAAAATAAAGTGCATAACTAATCTTGTTGTTGTTCTGTGGGGTTGCGTAAAGAAGTTGGAAAAAAATTAATTAAGAAAACTCCAAGGTTGGGAGGAGGAAGAAAGAACTTATGCCTCCAATATGATGGGATGTATTGAAAAAGCGCTTAAGGGATGCTAGTTACTTTATTGGTTAGCCCAGTATATACTAGTTCCGTAGCTTACATTACAACCCGTTAAGTCCTACGTGATCTTACATCACGCGCCCTTATATTAGTGGAGTAAACACTAGAGGCAAGCTTATAATTATGACACAATGCATGTGAATTCTTTTTTGGGAGAGTGAGCTAAATTGTGTGCCTATAAATTCTCGACAGAATTGCTTAGAGTTCATGATTAAAACAGGGGAAACTCTCTATGTGTGAGGGCACATGCTTCATAAAGAATAAATCTGTGTCAGATATCTTGGTCAGCTAATGTGCATGAGTTTGCCGATATATCATATTTACTTGCATGTCTAGGAGGTCTTGATATGTTTAAGGTCATTGTAATGATGATACCATGCATGTTTTCTTGATGATTTGTATGTAAATAATCAGTGTAACCGTAGCTCGGATTGTCGGTTTAAAGTAGCCATGATGGGATGTCAATTGCATAAGGGTAGGAGTATTGTTTGAGGACTAGAAACAGATTTTATGTGTGTAGTGATCTGGGGCATATTTATATGCCCAAGTGATACTCAAATGCATCGTTTGAGCCTTGTTTGTCCAACAATGTTTGTACATTCTCATGTAAATTGTAGGAAAGTGTGAATTTATACTAACCAACATAATTAGCGTTGTTTTGCAGGAAAAACATACTTATTATGGAGCTAATATGCATGTTGGGAGGAATCGGAGATGGACTCGGGAGTGAGCAAGGAAGCGGCCAAGAGAAGCAAGAATAAAGAGGCTCCGCCAGGAGCCGTGACACGCCGCGATCGCGGATGCATTCTGCCTGGGAGATATAATTTCACGAATTCCCAGAGAGGGTTTGCAATCGTGCCGTGGCACGTTGGAATTAATTTCATGGATCTGGACATTCCAGTGAAGGTGCGCGTTTGCACCGTGGCACGCGCTGGGCATGTCTGCATGCCGTGCACATTGAGGACAATTACCTCGGACGGCTAAATCTCCAGAGAGCCTCCGTGATTTGGTACCGTTTCACGGAGGCAGTGTTCTGCGATGCACTCCGTGACACCTTGCTTGTTATTTCGGGAAAACTTCACCAGCATAAATAGAACACTTAGGTTCATTTTTAACTATTCTCGACTTGGTGGAGCAAGAACGTGGGTTACAAAGAGTTGAGAGGACGAAAATTCCTTAGGGTTTTCTCATCCCTTTCTCCTTTCTTTGAATTGCATGAATGATTTACACTCATTTAACGATGTTCAATCCACAAATGATGGCTAATTACTCTTCTTGCTGAGGTTATGAATTGTTGTATTGAAATGTAATTATTGATTATCTGGTCTTTTCATCTTTTTTCTTTCATGGCTGTTCTATTAATTCTTGTTCTTACTGCATTGATATTTGGCCAATGTTAATGTAAATCCAAAAAGTCCGGTTTCACTCGATAGAGCACGAAACTGGAAAGTTGTGAATTAATAGGATATGATCTTTTCTTCGTTAGGAAAAATTGAGAATTGATTTACTTCAGGATAGAAATATACCTGAAAGTCATATTAGTCAAGTGTAAATCGGTTTCATATGGCTAGAACATGAATTTCTTTTCTTATTGGCTATGAAATGTAGGTGGAAGGATTCATGATTCTAAGTTGGGTTAAATATGAGAGTTTTAACTTTACAGGCATAAGTTCCTGGGACTAGTGAACCAGAGAAAAAGATAAACCATGTATATTGATAATAAATTTCTTTACATGTTCGTTTTAGCCCCAGCATGCTCACATTCATAGTTCGTACTCACTTGTATATCCATTTTAGCTGTAGTATAAAAATTAGATAACACAATATAAAACCTTTTCTCTAATCGTTGTCCGCATTTTTAAAGTAACAGTAAACTGACACTTGAGATGATTTGCCCTGTAGTCCAGTCCCTGTGGGACTATTACTTGGCTTACTTGAGCCACTTACTACTTGTCTGACCACGTGCACTTACGTGTAGTCATCCCGACAGCCGAACAAAGAATCCCTTAGATATTCGTGAGTTTCTGGGTTTAGCTGGCTACTAACAACGGTTTGTTGAGGGTTTCTCATCTATTGCAGTACCTTTGACCAAGCTGACCCAGAAGAAGGTACAGTTCCAATGGTCAGAGGCGTGTGAGCATAGTTTTTAGGTGTTGAAGACTTGACTCACTTCAGCACCAGTGTTGACCCTACTCAAGGGTACCGTTGGTTTTATGGTGTGCCAGATACTTCGAGAATAAGACTCGGGTGTGTATTGATGCAGTGAGGGAAGGTTATAGTATATGCCTCTAGACAATTGAAAATCTGTGAGAAGAATTACTCTGTAACTATGATCTTGAATTGGCTGTGGTGGTGTTCGCATTGAAGATATGGCTATTACTATTTGTATGGGATCCATGTAGATGTATTCACGAATCACAAGAGCTGCAATATGTGTTCACAGAAAGAACTCAATCTTCGGCAAAGGAGGTGGTTGGAGCTACTCATGACTATGATATAAGTGTCCTTTACAACTGGTAAGGCTAATGTGGTAGTGACACACTTAGTAGGCACTCTATGGAGAGTGTGTCCCACATGGACAAGGGTGAAGGAGCTGGTAGGAGATGTCCATCGACTTGCAAGGTTGGGCGTTAGATTGGTCAACTTGACTGATGGCGGTGTTGTTGTGCAAAAATTGATTAGAATCATCCTTGGTGGCTGAGGTGAAAGCTAGACAAGATGAGCATCCAATGTCGCAAAGCTTAAAGAAGTCGTTCAAAGTCAGAAGGTAGAGGTCTTCTCCCAAAGGGGGAGATGGGGTGTTGCGTACCGTGGTCTATTTGTACTAGATGTCGATGATATGAGGAGTCGGTTGTTGCATGTGGCTCATGGATCCTAATACTCTATTCATCTAGGTGCCACAAAGATGTATCATGATTTTCGAAATATACTGGTGGAATGACATGAAGAAGATATTGCAGAATTCATAGACAAGCGCCGAACTGTCAGCAAGTGAAAGTCGAGAATCGAATGCTAGGAGGCATACTTCAGGATATTAGCATTCCTACTTGGAAGTGGGAAGATATTAATATGGACTTCATTACAGGCCTACGTCATACTCTTTTACACTACGATTCTATTTCGATCGTGGTAGACAAAGGAACAAGGCCACATATTTCCTACCTGTGAAAACCATAGATTCATCAGATGATTAGGCCAAATTGTATATTCGGGAGTTAGTCTGTTTACATGGAGTGCCCTTGTCTATTATTTCAGACCGAGGTACTTAATTTACCTCTTAGTTTTGGTGGTCTTTTCTAAAAGGGCTTGGGACTCAGGTAAACTCAGCACAACATTTCATCCACAAACGGATGGTTAGGCGATGGGATAATTCAAACTCTCAAGGATATGTTGAGCATGAGTGATGGACTTTAAAGGGAGTTGGGATGATCACTTTCCCTGATCGAGTTTGCTTACAATAAAAGCTATCACCCCAGTATCCAAATGGCACCGTTGAGGCTCTATGGGCGGAGGTGTAGATCGCCCATCGGATGGTTTGAGGTTTTTGAGGCAGCTACAATAGGGTCAAATTCGGTTCATGAGGCTCTGATGAAGGTTCAGCTTATAAGGATAGGTTGAAAACTGCTCAAAGCTGTCAAAAATCATAGATAGGAGGAGAGAGTTCAGTTTGAAGTGGACGATTGGGTATTTCTGAAGGTATCTCCTATGAAGGGAGTCATGCGGTTTGGGAAGAAAGGAAAACTCAGTCCCTGCTATGTTGGTCTCTACCGGATTATGAGGAGAGTTGGTAAGGCAGCGTATGATTTGTACTTCGGTCTCTCACAGAGTTATCTTCCGTGAATGTTGTGTTTCATGTATCGCTTCTAAAGAAATGGTTAGGAGATCCAACTTAGTAGTTCCTAGTGACAAACGTTGGTGTAAAGAATATTGGATTGTTCGAGTCGGAGGCTAACGAACAAAGAAGTAGCTTCAGTTAAATTATTATGGAGGAACCATTTTTGAAAAGCTACGTGGGAAGCCAAAGGATATGAATGCTAAATACCCACACTTACTCTTTACTGCTAAGTTTTAATTTGAGGTACCAGATTTTCTCTAAGACCCCATTTAGTTTCATGTTCAGTTCATGCACGCAAGTTTCTTTTCTGCATATGGGTGTGTATGTGATTTGTAAATTCAGTTCAGCTGTATATTTTGAATCGGAGGTAGTCGTCTCGCCAGTTTTTTGCTTAAAATAGCATTTGCATAGGATAATTGCATGTTTTTATTTTCTTGTTTCCAACATTCTAGGATGAATATTCCTAAAGGGCACATATTGTTATACCATAGGAGCTCAAAGATCTAACCCAGGAGTTAAAAATGAGAAATGTAAAATTTATGATGCAGTACGTGGATGAGTCACGGGACGACTCATGAGGACAGCCCACAAGTCGTTAGGTGACTCGTGGAGGAGACCAGTGAAGAGTTGGGAAGTCTTGATAAAGGGGTCCTGGCAGATGGGAATTACTCGTAGTCAGACCTCACGAGTCATTAGGTCAGTTGTGGGGTGTGGGAGAAGAAAAGAGAAGAATAAAGCAGCACTTCACGGGGTGGTGAGCACGAGCCGTGGTCAGCCACTCACGATCTGTGGTCTCGCTGCCAGCCAGATGAGAAAATCCTTGAGATTTAGGTAAAATGATGGCAAGGTAACGAGTCATGGCCTTCAAGGACGAGTCGCCAGGTCATCCGTTAGGACCACCTGCGCAATTTCCTGCGAGTTTATAAGGTCCCTTTCAGAATTCCTAAGTTCCTAAAGCATATACTATGTCATTTAAGACCCGTTTTAGTGGGTGGGTTTTAAGAGGGAAAACCTATTCTAAGATTCCTTCCATGCTTGCAAGCTTGAGAGGTTGAAGAGGTGGATCTAGAGCAATTCTTAAAGGTTTTCTTACTAAACTTTGGGCAATCAGAGAAGTCGTAGAATCAATCCCTTCCAGGTATGTAGGATTATGAGCGGGTGTCTTCTTGCACACCCATGCCCAATTTATATCTAAATATGAGAAATTCCTATTATCAAGTATGGGGGTTTCTATCCAAATGTAGGAATCTTCAATTTCTTTACATGGGTATGAATTGATTATGATTTTATTATTGAATTATGAAGCATGTGCTTATTTTATAATGATTTCAATTAAAATTATGTTTATAGTCTTAAGGAATGTTGAAGCCCATGGATTAGATGATCATGAAAAGTGATATTCACGAAGTAAATGTGATAATAATGAGATATTATGATGAAAAGGATGATTTGAAGCTACCCATGTCTATAGTTATGTTTTCGATTAGAATTGAGTATTTCTAAGTATGATAAAGCTTTGGGAAATGCCCCACATGTTAAATTTAAATGATGATTTTCCCCTGAACTAAGCTAATATTGTTTTGGAGCGAAGACTCCAAAATTTTTATATTATAGCTTGTTGTTTGTTTTGAGTTAAGTCTTCCTATGCATAGCTTACCACATGGATTTGGAGCAAGGGCTCTCAAGTATGTATTCAACTTTTGGTATGTTTTGAACTAAAACTTCTCACATGCAAGATTTTGTATTTGAGATGTATTTAGCATTGAGATTCATCAATAGACGATGTTGAGCTTCGTTATATACGATTTAGAGAATTGTATGTTTTGGGAGAAGAGTCTAGCACGGAGCGGGCTAAGGGTCGATCACCCTATGCCCCAGAACTACGCGCCAACGTAGGTTGATACTATTATATGTCTTGGGACCTCCTTAGTGAGCTTCCCCTTGCCCGAAATGGCCTTTAGCTTGATATCAATATCATGATAGCGTCCTTAGCCCTAGCAAGATTTTGGAAGGCTCTACCAGCTTGAGCGTAATAGTCGGACCACGTAAGCTCTATCATGATATGTCGGTTAAGTGCCGAGTCTCCCACTGACTATATGATTTAGATTTTCATATTCATTACTCATGGTTATTATTTTATGCATGCATGTTTTAAAATCAAGGTTTGACTAAATGTTCATCTTTTCTATAAATGTCATATTTCAGTTTTGAGTCATTCAAGTCAATTTGATGTTATAAAGCTATGTATCGTATGTTATGAAAAGATCAGGATTTCAGTAAGAATGCATGCAAGCCCTACTCTCAGTTATTTATGTTTATATTTTGACTACTGCATTGTATTAAAGTGATTTTACTTACTTTAGCGATTTACTTACCTTGCATACTTCGTACATTCCACGTACTAACCGCATACTTTCTATGTTGTATCGCTTCATGATACAGGACCCGACTCTCAGGTTCAGCCACACTCTTAGACAGCTTATCGGAGTTAATGTCTTTTTGTTGGTGAGTCCTCATCTTCCAAGGACCAGAGTATCTATATTTCTTTATGTATTTTAGTTTTCAACTTGTTGAGTTAGTTGGGGTCTTGTCCCTTTAACTCGTCATGTTTAGAGGCTATTCAGACATATGTATGTACTCAGATTCGGATTTTATATTCGTATGTTATATCTAAGTTGGACTTCCGCTATGATGGTTTGTCAGTTCTTGATTGAGTTAGATTTATGCTTACGTCATAGGTTGACTTGTGGTCTCGTGGGGCTCCTTGTCCCGTGTCTATGATCCGGGCCTCCATTTGGGTGGTGACACATCACCTCATTTGTGGTAGGTCTACCTCCGATCCTCAGCTGCAACTCTAGCATCCTGAACATATGACATGTTTAACTATCTTCCTGAATCTAGCGATCAGCTATAGTGAGAAGTGGATCTATAGAAGTGATAGGCTCCTTGACCTTCGTGAAATCAACCATCTTGCACACCAAGTACCCGACTAGAGGTAGATGAAGATTTGCCTCTTCTTCCTCAATGCTAGCGTCTTTCAAAAACTGAGTCAGGAGACTGCCATGGAAATACTTCCATTTCTAATTGTCCCTTGGCCTCATGTTATCTCTGAGTACTGCACCAAAGTTGATTGTTAGCCGTTTCATCATTATGTGTACCCGCATGACTCGCTCTCTAGTAATATCCATTATCTGTGTCCTAATGAGAATCACGACATAAAAAGCTACACTTAACTCTTGCCTCCTTATTCAAGTAGGAGAACAAGAGTGTAGAGTGAGTGCCATTGTGGTCCCTTACCTAACAGGATGATGAATGCTCACCACATAGTGTATGGAGAATGTCGCGGTATGGGGGCTTCTTTAGAAAAATGAAGTGCTCGGATAGGTCTAACATAGGTGTACCAAGGAAGGCATTGAATGTCTCAGTAGTGAAACGAACCACTTGACCCTGTATTTTAACCTTACTACTATCTCCGAAGGAAGTGTCCCAATTTGCATAAAATTCCCTCACCAATTTGAGGTTGCACTCCTCGGGCTCGACAAAGACAAATCCAAACCCCAACTTGTGGACCTTGTCGCGGATGGTAGGGAACTCAAGTGCTAGGCGACCTTCGTCAATCCAGTTCTTCGGAGCATATTTGGCCTTCTTTTGTGCTTGGAACCACTTTAGCCCTTAAGGCTCCACAGTTTTTGCTCCGGACCTCCTAGTAGGGGCTCTGTTAGCGGCCGATGAACTTGACCCTTTTGTTCCTTTTTAGAGCCGCTTGAGACCTTGTTTAGTGATCTCCACTTCCTTTTATTTGTCATATTTTGATGACATGACACTTGCCAATCAACAATCAAGAACTTCACCAGATTAGTTTATGAACAAAAAGGCTAGCTAATTAGGTGTAGCGAGTGCAAAATGACCCCACACTAAATTCGCTAGAATAGTCGTGTGAATTTTTCAAATAAGGTACTCAAGACTTCCCCTATTATCATGCCAAATCTCAACAACCAACATTATTCACTAACCTTATATTACACTCGAGTTCATCAATTTTTTTTCACATCTCTCTTAAATTTTTGCTTTTCAAGAATGCCTCACTTTGGTCATTCCATTACCTTTCCCTCTTCTAATACATTATTCAATCAACTGTCACGATCCAAATGGAGGCCCAGACCGTAGACACAGGACAAGGGACCCTGAGAGACGCCAAGTCAACCCGAGGAATAAGCATACATCTAACTCAATATACATATACTGAATGATCAACGATATAAACTCAGCAGAAGTCTACTCAACATAACATCGGAATAAGCATATTATGCTAAACACATACAAGAGTCTAAAAAGCCTCTAATCTAGATGAATTGATGGGACAAGACCCCAACTAACTCAACAATATTGGAACTGAAAATACATAAGGAAACTAAAAGTCTAGCCCTCGAAGGATTAGGACTCACCAACCAAGTAAGTGCTAACTCTAACAACCGACTACGAGTGGGGCTGAGCCTAGGAGTTGGGTCTTGTATCATGAAACGATACAACATAGAATGTATGCGGTCAGTGCGTGAAATATACCGAGTATGCCAGGTAAGTAAAACTGCTTAAGTAAAGTACATCATTTAAAACATTTCATAACATATCGTAGGATTTCAATATGAGAGGAAGGACAACATGCATTCATTTTGAAATCATAATATTTTCATGATATGACAATGCATAGCTTCATAATGTCATAACTAACTTGATTGACTCAAAGCTGAAACATAACATTTATAAGAAAACTAAACAATGAGTCAAACCTTGCTTTTAGAACATGCATGTGTAAAATAACAACCATGAGAAATGGAGATGCAAATCTGAATCATATAGATAATGGGGGAGTCGTCACTTAACCGACATACCACGATAGAGGTTACGTGGTCCTGATAATCACACTCAAGTGAGCAAAGCCGTCCAATACCTTTTCAGGTCTAAGGACGCTACCATGATATCAATATCAATCTCATGGGCCATTAGGGTCGGGGATAGCTCAAAAGGGAGGTCCCAATAACATATTAATATCAGCCTACGTTGGCATGTAGTTTTGGGGCATAGGGTGAATGACCCTTAGCCCACTCAGTTCTAGACTCTTCTCCCAAAACATGGAATTCTCTACATCATATATATCGAAGCTCAACATCGTCTATTTACAAAGCTCAAAAATTGAATCATGCCTAAACTCAACATCGTATGAAACAAAGCTCAACATTGTGACTTGACAAAGCTCAATAATAAAATCATGCATAGAACTGACATTGTATGAAAGCGAAGCTCAATAATAACATACATCTCAATTATAAATTCATGCATGTGGGAAGCTTTATTTCGAAACATACCACAAGCTCAAAGATAAGTGGGAGAATTTATTCCAAAACCATGTGGTAAGCTTACTTTAGAGATACTACATCATCATACTCAATATAAGGGCCTTGCCCAAAACTTAATCATGCTTGGATCTACTCAATTCATTTTTGAAAAGTTTATCATAATCATGGGTAGCTTTAGAAACATGCTTTTATCATCAAATCTCATCATCATCCTATATTCATCATCATTCTCTTCTTTCATGAACTTCTCATCCATGGGCATTTAATTTCATAATTTAGAAAATACAATTTTGATTGAAAATAATTTAAAATGTGCCTAAGCTTCACAATTCATCAATAGAAACATAATCTAATCATACCCATGTATAGAGATTGAAGAATTATGCAATTGGGTGAAAACCCCATAACTTGATCATAGGAATTTCTCATGCTTAGATAGAGATTGGGCATGGGTGTAGAAGGAAGCACACACTCATAGCGCTACATACCTGGAAGGGATTCATTCTACCAAATCTTTGATCATCCAAGAGGAAATTGGATGGAAACCTTGAATACTAGACTTGAATCACCTTTTCAACCTCTCAAGCTTGCATACATGGAATGAAATGTCTTAGAATAGGTTTTCCACTCTTTAAACCCTGCAAAATGAGCCTTAAATGACGTAGTATAGGCCCCCAGGACATAGGAATTACGGAAAAGCCCTTACTAAAATAGCAGAATTTGGCTGACTGCCAGTCCCCACGAGGGACTGGATGACTCATGGCCATGAGCCTTTTGGTTCACTGCTCAAAACAACTAGGGGACCTCACGGAAGACACCACGACTCATGGTCACCATCCGTGGCTTCTACTGCCTAATGCCTCCTTGTCAAACGACCAGTGTAGGAAACAGAAGATCTCACGAGTCGTGAGGCCTGACCACGAGTCGTGGTCATGCCCGTGGTCTTCTCAAACCACCCTACCAACCCTGGTGTACCACGAGTCACTTCACGACTCATGGTCACTCCTCACGAGCCTCCTGACAATTCATTCTATGACCTGGTGTGAAATTTCAATTTTTCACCATTTTGACTCCTAGGTCTTATCCTTGGGTAGTCAAGGTATAAAAATATCTCCCCCTTAGGAACATTCATCCTCAAATGGTAGAAACACATAGAAAACTCAAAAACATGCAATGATCATATGCAAACACTGATCATTTAAACCAAAAACTGATGGAATGGCTACCTCCGAAAAGAACTACATAGCTTAACTGAATTCGGATATCACATACATCTATCATAACCTAAAACAAACTTGTGCACATGAACTAACAATGGAAACTGATTAGAGAATTAGGGAAAAAATTGAATCAAGGTCAAAGGAATCTCCTCATCCAAGTCTGCCTCAAGCACCGAAAGGACTGGTGGTGGTAGTAACGGAGTCTGTCGAGCTGACAACTCCGCCACAGATGTTTGAAATGCTGCAAATATTCTCTCTATGGTCTACCAATCCCGAGATTGGGTATCGAATCCAACCTAAAAGAGTTATACCTCAAATGTATCCAGTCTCATATGCAACCCCCTCGCTACCTCATTTATCTCCTTTTTCACGCATGGCTTGACTTGCTCGAGCAATATGTTAATCTTTTGTTCTGCAAGAGTTAGCCTCTTTACCATTATTCTCATGTCTACCTCAAGGACCAGCATGTAACAAGTAAGAATGGATAGGAAGTGCTATATGAGTGAATAGGTTTGGTCACGGAAGAATCACCGGCTTTAATGGCTAGAAACTCCATGGTCTGCTCAGCCTGGGCAGAGGTATCAACATGCTCACCTCTGCTGTCACACCTTCAAGTTATCTTGGCCCCACAATTGGACCTTGGAACCAAGACACCAAATTCAAGACATCCTTGATTAATGCTATGTCTATAGTCTTGGTGTTAGCAATCATATGATCAATATCCGGTAGGACGTGCACACTGAACTCCATGCACAACTGATAGACTAAGCTTGGGAATGGGATAGTGGTGTTGTCCTCGACCACTCGCTCCTGAATCTCTGTGGAAATAATTCAGGGGATTTTCAGCAAGTAATAGACATGATACACACCACCAAAGTTGTCTGATCCATACTTAAGACATTGTTGTTCACTGTAAGGTCTAGCCTGTGTCGGACTATGGACCTCCACGACTTAGCCAAAAAATTCAAGGATGCCTTGTAGATTTTCTTCGCACTTGTGACCCATTATGCTTCCTCCTTATCCTCTGCAATAATATTTTCCATCCACCGAATGTGCATCAACTTCTCCTTGGTGCTTAACTTCTTTATCACCTTCCTACTCTATAGTACGGGTAGGCACTATATAGTCATTGCCCATTAAGACCGGAGAGATGGTCCTCTCGGATATTTCTACCAGGATGACTCTCACTCAAACTAAGTCTAGCATGGGCTCCTTTTTTATCACTTACCTTGAAGGAGCATTATTCTCCCGAATGCTGTAATAATTTTCATAGAACTCACGCACCATCTCCAAAGAATAATTGCCTGTAGTCTCAACCATCCAGTGAATATTAAGACATCAAAGAGCTTTCTGAGCTTTGGGACCTCATTTAGTGTATCGGTCCTGATCTAGGGTTCCTCTTGAATACAGCATCAGAGGATCCCTTTCTCTTTGAGTGCTAACCCCACATAGTTAATGTCCTGGGAGCCCTAGATTGTAACGACCCTGGCCCAACACTGTGAAGTATTGTTCGCTTTTGAGCCTCGACCCA
>JACEIK010000213.1:447403-463190 GCA_018107945.1 Datura stramonium | reverse complement strand
CTTATCACGTACTAGCCGAGAGTCAGCTCTAATACCATCTGTAACGACCCTAGCCCAACACTGTGAAGTATTCTCCGCTTTTGAGCCTTGGCCCAACATGGTTTTGTCCCCTTGGATATTCAACCCAAAAGGCGCCTTGCAGTATTAAATCCAGCCCTTTACTAAATAGCCCAGGACTCTCCCTCTATTTTCTAATGTGAGATTTTCCTAAGTGAGCCAGGCCTTTCCGAGGATACTCTAAACCTAGTGCTCTGATACCAAGTTTGTCACGCCCCGAGCCTACACCTTGGACGTAACACGGTACTTTAAGCAACAAGTGACCCCAAGTCAACCCCTGGTCTATCATTCACTAGTATTCTGAGTAATCATGCACAATGGAACTTGAAACAATATCATAAAGCATTTATGAAAGAAAAGTCTAAAAACATAAAGTTCAAAACATTTGAATAATAC
Source organism: Datura stramonium (assembly GCA_018107945.1). Taxonomy (NCBI): domain Eukaryota; kingdom Viridiplantae; phylum Streptophyta; class Magnoliopsida; order Solanales; family Solanaceae; genus Datura; species Datura stramonium. Next base: position 462,737 of record JACEIK010000213.1, on the reverse strand, counting down.
TGATAAATCCAAAAATCATGTCTATCTGAAAGCCATCTAACTGAGAAGTTGCTGGGACAAGCCCCCAGCTAACTCTAACTTAAACTAATAAATGACTGAAGGAAAGAAATAATGCCCCTAGATGATGAGGGCTCACACTTCAACTGCTGAGAAGGAGAATCTGAACTGCGGCATCTAGCGGTGCTGAGTCTGAGGACCTGCAGCTGTATCCTGAAATGATACAGCATAGAAGTATGCATCAGTACTTTGAATGTACTGAGTAAGTGGGAGAAACATAACTGAATTTAAAATTTGAACTGAAATGACACGCAATTACCAACAGGTAAGCTGAATTGAAGTACTGATGTAATTTGAAATGGTCAATATGACCCTGTTTGATGGTCAAGGACATGCCCTAAGTATGAAACACTGAGTTTCAGATACTATACTAAACTAAGTTAAATTGATAGGACTAGAACTAAACTGAGCTTCTTATTCTTAAACTGGACTGGACCGACTAGTGGGAGAGTCTGTACCCGACATATAACTACGTGATCTAGACGTGGAGTCCGATGTAAACAACCCACCAGTAGGACCCAATATACCTTTCCATGGTATAAAGGCATGAACTGAGTGATCATAAATGTCCGGGGCCAATATGGCCAATAATCTATAACTGTAACATACGTTGGCAACATAGTTCTGGGTACCTGGGCGCGTTGGAACCCCGGTCCACTCGGTGCTAAGTCCTACTTCCACTGGAAAACCTATACTAAACTACTAGGCTGATACTTCGAAAATGGGGTCCAAGACTAGTCAGGGACATACAATTGAATGTATCCTGAGAGTCTTATCGGACCTTATTATGAAACTGGGTTCTAGAATGGTCAGAGCTGCTCATCTAGAAGCGTCGTAACCATCTATGAATATACTGAAATCTGAACTGGGTCTTGGGGAAAGTCAGAGCCATATATCTAAAATGTCATGACTGCCTAGTGGAGCAATAACTAAATTCTGATTCTAATTCTGATATCTGGGAGGTACTAATAACCCCTTGAGAGTTCTATAGTAAAATTGATTAGTTGACAATTTCGTCATAGTTCTGAAGGGATTCTACATTATAACTAAAGTTAAGTATTAAGAAGCTAATAGAGAATTCGACTCATTCCAACATCACGGGAATTCCATAATATAGCAATAACTCAAGAATTCAAGAAAATTAATTTATCAAGTCTAAAATTATTCTTATTAATTGAATATCTACTAGTTTCATATATAAAAGAGTTTCAAGGAAAATTCAGCCCAAACTTGCTTAATTCACTAGAGGGAGATATTCAAGCAAAATCATCTTCATACAAGAATTCAGAGCTTCAATTCACTCTTGCAAGAATCTGGATAATTTAAGTAAGAACTTAGGGAATTCATATCAATAATAAATGAGAATATCATTCTATGAGAGATTGACGAATAATAACATGTAATTTCTTCGTATTCAAAAAACTCAGGGCTAAAACTAATAGAGAAGTTATGGAAGAATTTTTGGGGACACAAGGGAAGAATAATTTCACTTGTTGAATACGCACATACCTGACGAAGAAACCTGGAGAAATCTCTTGAGNCTTGAGAATCAAAGAGGAAAGATCTGCCCTAGCTCTTTCTCAGAAATAATCTAAGAGAGAACTCTATGTTCTTTTTCTAGAGGGTTTGAGTGGGGAATGAGGAAGAGAACCCATTACCCCCACTAAAACATCTGAAATTACTGCTAAAATGACATAGTTTAAACCTTGGAAAGGTAGGAAATTACTAAATAACCCTTAGGAAATTGCTGGGAAAAACATCCAGGAGACCCTAACCGGTCGTGGTGACTAACCATTACTCGTGGTCATGCCCATCAGGTACACTGGATAAAAATGATATGGGGATGGTAATGGGGGACATAAAGAATCGTTACTGGGGACCACAACTCATTTCCCCCATTCGTCAAGTACATTGGACAACACAATATTTTCTCAACTCAGGTCCAATCACGAATGAACTAACGGGTCGTGGTAAGTAACCACGACTCGTGAAGTCCCTCATTAGGTACCCTGCCTCCCTCCTTTACATTATCCATCCTCCTCCTCATGGCTCTCCTAACAAGCCGTGAGGTTACTTAATGACTATTCAGGTGGGCCGTCCTGCAACATTTCTGCAGTTTCCAGATTTTTTGATTTAAGTCCCAGATATTGATTTTGAGTTTTCAAGGCATCACAATATCTCCCCCTTGGAAACATTCATCCTCGAATGTTAGAAAACACACAGGAAAGCAGAGAATAAAAATCAAGGTTCTAGATACTATTCATTTAACTCTGAAACTGATGGAATAACTACCTCCAATTTCTGGTGGCTTTGAGCTATTTTCAACCTTTCTCGGATGAGTTGAACATTTTGCATTGCCTCGTGAACCGAGTATAGTCCTATCAAGGTAGCTTCACCAACATTAAAACACTCTATAGGAGATCTGCACCTTCTACCATACAATCCTTCAAATGGGGCCATTTGGATGCGAGAATGGTAGTTGTTGTTGTACGCAAACTCGATAAGAGGTAAATGGTCATCCCAATTACCCTTAAAATCAATCGCACACGCTCTTAGAATATATTTCAGGGTTTGAATGGTCCGCTCAGCTTCCCCATCGGTCTGCGGATGAAAAGCAGTGCTGAGTTTGAACTGAGTACCTAGTCCCTTCTGAAAGGACTTCCAAAAGTGTGAGGTAAACTGTGTTCCCCTGTCTGAAATGATTGCCAAGGGAACCCCATGGAGTCTGACTAACTCTCGGATGTAAAGCTTGGCATAGTCTTCAACTGAGTTTGTCATTTACACTGGGAAGAAGTGAGTTGACTTAGTCATCAAATCTACTACCACCCAGATTGAGGTACGCTGCCGCCGAGTCCGGGGTAGACCTGTAATGAATTCCATATTCACTTCTTCCCACTTGCATGTGGGTATACTGATATCTTGAGTCATGCCTCTAGGTCTCTAGTGTTCTACCTTGACCTACTGGAAATTCGGGAAATGTGCTACAAATCGGCGATATCCCTTTTCATGTCGTTCCGCTAGTAAATATCCTGCAAGTCGCGGTACATTTTAGTAGCACCGGGGTGAATAGAGTATCTCGAGCTGTGTGCCTCAGCTAGTATCTGTTATCTCAACTTACCAACATCCGGTACACACAACCTTCCCTGGTAACAGAGCACCCCATCTCCCCCTTGGGAGAAAGCTTCTTTCTCTTTTTTGAGGACTGCTTCCTTAAGTTAAGGTTAGGTGGGATCCTCATCCTGTCTAGATTAGACTTCAACTACCAAATATGAATCTTACCCGCTTTGCATAACAACACCACCTTCAGCTGAATCCACCAACTTCTCCCCTAACCGGGCTAGCCTGTGAACTTCTTTCGCTAACTACCTCTTGCCTTCCTCAATGTGAGCCACACTTCCCATAGATCGTCTGCTTAGGGCATCGGCCACCACATTTTCCTTCCCCGGGTGATACAGCACACTCATGTCATAATCCTTTAGCAGTTCCAACCACCATATCTAACGCAGGATTAGGTCCTTCTGGCTGAACACATACTGATGGCTCTTGTGATTTGTGAACAAATCCACGTGAGCCCCGTACAAATAGTGTCTCCATATTTTTAACGCGAATACCACCGCTTCCAACTCCAAGTCATGAGTTGGATAATTCTTCTCATGAACTTTGAGCTGTCTGGAGGCAGAGGATATCACTTTTGTCACGACCCAAGAGTACACCCGGATTGTAGAAACAGGACAAGGAGCCGTGAAGAGTCCAAGTCAATCCATGGCATTAGCATATATCTAGTCCATTCACATAAGGCGGAAAGCTTAACTTAATAATCATGCGCTAGCTGAAAATCATTACAAGAGGTGTAAGAAGCGACAATACAAGATCCAAATATAAACAGCTGAATACTACACATAGGTTTGAAAGCCTCTAATCATAATAGATGGGTTGACGGGACAAGACCCCAACTAACCACAACATTCTAGAAACAAAAGATAGATAAAGTCCGAACAATAAGCCCACGAATAATGAGGACTCACCACTAGAAGTTCAAAGAAGAACTGAGCCCAAGCTAGGTATGACGCTGAACCTGTGAACCGGATCCTGAAAATATGTGGGTCAGTACTTGGAAGGCACTGAGTAAGTAAGGTATGCAATACAATGCTTAAAATCATGAAAGATATAGGAGTGGGGATATCATGACCATAAAAACATAAATCATAAGTATATTGTAAGGCTCAAGATTTTCCAAACTATTCGTAAACCTGTCATAGTCATAACATAAGGTAAAACTGTTCATAAACCATAACTTGAGCCAAAAGAACATAATCATACATGCATTACAATAATGAGGAATAGTGGGAGATTTCTATAACCGACATACCTCATACGAGCACAGATGGAGCACGACCTGTAAGCCTAGTCGGGAGGCCTTCCATACGTTGCCAAGCGTATGAACCATGAAAGACGTGATATCACTCATGAAGAACTCGTAGTGCATAGGGGATAGACACTGAGGCTGTCCCAAACATAACCTACGGTGGCACGTAGGTTTGAGATTCAGGGTGTAACCTAGGCCCTGAACCTACTTGGTGTTAAGTACTACTCCCAAAACATGCAACGTGCTCATAAAATACATACATGACAAGGATAGTTAAATCATGATAATCATAACATTCTTGAGAGTTCGTGATACTAGCCATGGAAATAGGGGCCCTTGGTTCGGCCAAAATCATAGTTCATGAATCATAAGCGACAAGTGGGCATTGCCCATAATTTTAGTCATACTTGAAATGCTTGAATTTATGTAAAACATGATCATAATAACATGAGTAATTGAAAACATGCTTAAAATTCAAAGGTTCATATCATGCTTTAGAAATCACCAAAATCATGAATTTCACTAAAAACCCCATGATTCAGGGTACATGTGCTTTTAAGAATTAAATTATCAAGTATAGAAGAAAACAAATAAAAATAGCCCAACAATTCACACCCATGATTTTAGACATACTTCAACATGTTCATATCGGTTTTTGAGGAAACACGCATTTTGGTTATGACCCATCAAAAATTAATGACTTTAAACATAGAATTAGGAAGGACTTGGGCATGGGTAGGGACTAAACTACCCATTCAAAACCCCACATACCTAAAATTACTTGATTCTTAACTCCATTGAAAAGCACTAGGTGGAATCTTGAAGAACTTGAAGAACTTGAAGAAGACACTTGAATCCTTTTCCTCTTCCCTCTCTACTCTTACAAGTATCAAAATGAGGTTTATCATCGATGATTTCCCCTTAAAAGACCCTATCCTGACCTCAAAATGACATAGTTTAGGTCTTAGGAGCGTAGGAAATTACGAGAAGGCCCTCACTAATTCACAGGAAATAACTGCCAGGAGACCCTAATGAGTGACCTTACGACTCGTCACGACGGGTAACGACTCATCGCGTCGCCCGTCAAGTACACTGGATACCAGGTCGACTGGGCTCACAAAGAGGGACCTAACGATTCCTCCCCAGTGACAACGACTCGTTATGCCCTTTCATTAAGTACACCGCCTCATCTCCACTAAAATTCCTTGGGCTTGCTCATGGCCCACCTCACGAGTCGTTGGGACTAGCCACAACTCGTGGGGTCCCATCCGCTAGGTACACTGGTACTCTTAACCTCACCCCATAGGAGACTTGATGACTCGTGGTGACTAACCACGAGTCGTTCCCGTGCCCATGGGGACCTCAACTCCTCAGCTCAGTCCAACCTTCTCACGAGCCACCTGACGACTCATGGGGTCTCCTCATGAGTTGTCTAAAGACTCGTTCTGCACTGCTGTAACATTTTCTAGATTTTTCCCCGCTTGACTTCTGGGTCTGATCCTTTGGTTCCCAGGGTATAACAATATCTCCCCCTTGGGAAGATTCATCCTCGAATATTAGAAACATGCAGAAAACTCAGAATCAACCAATCACCATTATGCAAATAATGATCATTTATGCTGAAAACTGGCGGAACGACCACCCTCGAAATGAATTACATAGCTGGACTGAATTTAGACATCACATACATATATCATATAATAAACAAACTTGCACGCATGAACGAAACATGAAAAACTGAATAGAGTTTAGGGAAAAAAATTTATACCTCAAAGTGATACTGAGCTGGTAGGGAACAAATGGGGGTATTTAGCTATCATATCTTCTTTTGCTTCCCACATAGCTCCCTCGACATGTTGATTCCTCCATAACACCTTTACTGAAGCTACTTCCTTGTTCCTCAGTTTTCGAACTTGATGATCCAAGATTATAACTGAAATTTCCTCATAATTGAGGCTATCCTTCACACCTACACTTTCCACTGGAACCACTAAAGCTGAATCTCCCAAGCACTTTTTCAACAGAGATACGTGAAATATGGGATGAACTAAGACTAACTCTTAAGGTAACTCTAACTCATAGGCTACTTTACCCACTCTTCTAACATTCCAATATGGGCCAATATAGCGGGGGTTGAGTTTCCTTTTCTCTCTGAATCTCATTACTCCCTTCATGGGAGATACCTTTAGAAACACCCAATCATCGATCTCGAACTCAAGCTCTCTTCTTCTTACATCCGCATAAGACTTTTGGCGACTTTAAGCCGTTTTCGGCCTTTCTCTTATCAACTGAACTTTCTGCATAGCCTCATGGACTGAATCTGGATGCACTAACGAAGTCTCACCAAATTCAAACCAACCAATGGGCGACCTACACCCTCGCCCGTAGAGAGCCTCGAACGGTGCCATTTGGATGCTGGAGTGGTAGTTGTTGTTGTAGGAAAACTCAATAAGAGGTAAATGCTTGTCCCAACTACCCTTGAAGTCAAAAACACAAGCTCTCAGCATGTCCTCAAGATTCTGGATAGCCTGCCCATCTTTTTGTAGATGAAATGTCGTGCTGAGCTTGACCTGGGTACCAAGTCCCTTTTGAAAAGATATCCAAAACTGAGAGGTGAACTGGGTGCCTCTATTCGATATAATGGACAAGGGCACTGCATGAAATCTAACCAGCTCTCGGATGTATAACTTAGCATAATCTTCTGCTAAATTGGTGGTTTCGATCGGTAAGAAATGAGCAGCCTTGGCCAACCTGTCGACCACAACCAAAATGGAGTCATACTACCTACGAGTGCGGGATAAACCGGTTACAAAGTCCATATTGATTTCTTCCCACTTCCAAGTAGGAATGATGAATCTTTGAGTACATTCCTTGGTCTTGATGCTCGACTTTTACTTGTTGGCAATTCGGGAACTTGGCTATGAATTCCACAATATCCCTCTTCATGCCATTCCACTAGTTGATTTTCCGCAAGGCATGATACATTTTGGTGGCACCTGGATTGATAGAATATCTAGATCCGTGAGCCTCATGCAACATCCGACTCCTCAAATACCCCACGTTCAGAACACATAAGCTACCCTGGTACCGAAGCACAACATCTCCCCCTTTGGTGGAGACTTCTACTTTCTAACTTTGAATAGCTTCTTTAAACTTTACCAATGTTGGATCTTCATCTTGTTTATCCTTCACCTCCACTACCAAGGACGATTCTGACCCGTTGTGGACTACTACCCTACCATTGTTTGAACCAATTAATCCAGCTCCCAACCATGCAAGTCGATACACCTCCTTCACTAGCTCCCTCTTGTCTTCACTCACATGTGACACACTCTCCATAGAGAGTCTACTAAGGGCATCCACTACCACTTTGGCCTTACCCGGGTGGTAATGGACACTCATGTCATAGTCCTTATATAGCTCGAACCACCTCCGTTGCCGAAGATTGAGATCCTTCTGTGTGAACACATATTGTAAGCTTTTGTGGTTAGTGAATACATCTACATGAACCCCATAGAAATAGTGTATCCACATATTCAATGCAAACACCACCGCGGCCAACTCAAGATCATGGGACAGGTAATTTTTCTCATGAATTTTCAACCGTCTGGAAGAATATGCTACAACCTTCCCGTGCTGCATCAATACACATCCCAATCCTACTTTTGAAGCATCACAACATAAAAAAAAACCATCGTACCCCTCTAGTAAAGTCAACACCGGTGTTGAAGTGAGTTTGGCCTTCAATTCCTGGAAGCTCTTCTCACAAGCCTCCGACCATTGGAACTTCACTTTTTCTGAGTCAATCGGGTCAGTGGGGCTGCAAAGGATGAGAAACCTTCTACGAACCTCTGATAGTAACTCACTATGACCAAAAGGCTCTTGATCTTTGAAGGGTTTACGGGTCTAGTCCAGTTTTTTACTGCCTCTATTTTTTGGGAGTCCACCCTTATACGTTCGCTTGACACTACATGTTCCAAGAATGCAAAGGATTTCAACCAGAACTCACATTTGCTGAACTTGGCATATAACTAGTTATCCTTGAGGGTCTGGAGTGCTACCCTCAGGTTTGCGGCATGTTCCTCCTCGCTCCCGAAGTATATTAATATGTCGTCAACGAACACTATCACGAACATGTCCAGATATTCCTTGAATACCCTGTTCATCAGATCCATAAAAGTTGTAGGGTCATTGGTTAGTCAAAAAGACATAACAACGAATTCATAATGGCCATATCGGGACCTGAAAGTAGTCTTCTGGATGTCGTTCTCCCGAACCCTGAGCTGGTGTCACCCGGACCTGAGGTCTATCTTGGAGAAGCATTTGGCACCCTGAAGCTGGTCGAATAGGTCATTAATCCTTGGTAAAGGGTACCTATTCTTGACGGTGACCTTGTTCAACTGCCTATAGTCAATACACATCCGGAGAGAGCCATCCTTCTTCCGAACGAACAACATTGGGGCACCCCATGAGGATTTACTCGGTCTAATGAAACCCTTATCCAACAAATCCTCCAACTGCTCCGTTAACTCTTTTATCTCGGCTGGGGAGGAAGGAATTGATATGGGTTGCGTGTTGGGCAGAAGATCAATCTCAAAATCAATTTCCCTCTCGGGAGGAGCACCTGGTACTTCATCTGGAAATACCTCAGGATACTCACATACCACAGGGACTGACTGAATGGTCGAGGTCTTGGACGTGACATCCTTAACCCTAACTAAATGGTAAATACAACCCTTGGAAATAATTTTCTTGGCCTTGAGGTAGGAGATAAAGCGACCTATAGGGACCGCTGAGCTACCCCTCCATTCTAACATTGGTTCCCCCGAAAATCAGAATTCCAGGGCTCGGGTTCTACAGTTAAAAGAAGCATAACATGCAAACAATCAATCCATGCCCAAAATAATGTCAAAATAAGTCATAGAAAATTCTACTAAGTCGACAGAGATAACCTTACGTGATATAGTAATGGGTAAACCTCTACATACCTGCCTCGCTACGGCTGAATCCCCAATCGGAGTAGACACATAAAACAATTCTGACAACGTTTCAGGAATGACCCCAAAGTTACTAGCAATGTAAGGTGTCACAAAATATAATGTAGCTCCCGGATCTAGAAAAGTTTAAACATCAATATGAAAGACTCACAACATGCCTGTGACCACATGGGGAGAAGTCTCCTGCTCCTGTCGAGAGCGAAGTGCACAAAACTGATTCTGGCGCTGGCCGCTAGCTTGACCAGTCGAAGTTCCCTGCTGAGTAGGACGTGCCATTGGGCTGTTGAACTAACTGCTAGAGTGCGAGCTCCACCACCCCCTGACCTGGCTACGGGGCAATTCCTGAGCCTGTGTCCAGGTTTGCCACACCCGAAGCAAGCATATGAGCCCACCAAACACTTCCATCGGTGGGTCTTGCCACAACTAGCACAAGATGGAATGTGCGCTCTGTGCGCATGCTATCCTAACTCCTCGAACCTGAGGCCCTGCTCCTCTGATCGTCTCGTGGCCTGGATGGGGTACTGGCTGAAGATGGTGCTGGTGCAATAGACATATCCTGGGACTGCTGGTGAGGCCCACCTCCTAGCCTCCACTGGGAGGAACTATAGCTATCAGTTCTGGCCCTCTTGGCCTCTCTCTGCCTTATATGAGCTGCCTCCATCTACTAGGCATAAAGGAATATCTGTGTGTAGTCCATATCCTGATGAAGCATGGTTTTTTTGCGGTCCTTGTCCAGATACTCGGCTACTCCCTGCATGAATCTTCTAACCCACACCCTCTGGTCCATCACTAACCCCAGGGGCATACTTTGACAGGCAAGTGAACTCAAGTGATTATTCTAACACTATCATCTTTCCCTGTTTGAGTTTAACAAACTCAGCTGCTTTCAATTCCATCATCTTCCGAGGGAAGAACCTGTCGAGAAAGGCTGTGTGGATCTTGTCCCAACAGATAGGGCCTGCTTCCACTGCCCAGCTGTCCTTCCATTGATTGAACCAACTATAGGCAACATTTTTAAGATGATAAGAGGCCAAATCAACACACTCCTAATTTGTCACTCCCATAACATTAATGACCTTCAAGATCCCTTCAATGAACTCGTGTGGATCCTCGTCCACCTTTGCTCCTGTGAACTCGGGAGGGTTCATCCATAGAAAGTCCCTGATCTAGGCTGCCGCTGCATTTTCGTTCGGTGGAACATGCGCAACAGACTGTTGGTTGACCTTAGTGGTCAAGACCTGCGCCAACATTTGAATAGATTCCTGAAACTCGGCATGGACAGCTGGCTCTGGTGCCTGGATTCCTGAATAGGTGGGGCTTGCTGAAGCCCATTATCATGGCCACCCTCGTGGACTTCATCATTTTTGTTCCTCCTTCCGTTCATCCTTCTGGGAGCCATAATTTGTTTTTTTGCAATCGCGAATAGCACGAGTTATAAGGATGGAGAGATTTTCACCGTACGACATAGATCATGAAAGAAGGGGATATTTCCTAAAATGTTTAGTAGCTTCTTCATCATAAGTGTGGCACGCTTCACACCCATGAAAAACACTCTACCTAATGTGACTTTCAGATTCCCTAGGACACATCTTAACCTATTGCTCTGATACCAGCATTGTCACGACCCGAGAGTACAAACGGATAGTAGACACGGGACAAGGAGCCCTGAAGAATTCAAGTCAGCCCATGGTGTGAGCATATATCTAATCCATTCACATAAGTCAGAAAGCTTAACTTAATAATCATGCACTAGCAGAAAATCGTAACAAGAGGTGTAAGAAGCAATAATACAAGATCCAAACATAAAAGACTAAATACTACACATAAGTTTGAAAGCCTCTAATGATAATAGATGGGTTGAAGGGACAAGACCCCAACTAACCCCAACATTCTGGGAAAAAAGGTAAATAATGTCCAAACAGGAGGCCCTCGAATCATGAGGACTCATCACTAGAAGCTGAGAGCAGAACTGAGCGCAAGCTAGGTACAACACCTGTGAATCGGATCCTGAAAATATGTGGGTCGGTACTTGGAAGGTACTGAGTATGTAAGGTAAGCAAGACAATTCTTAAAATCATGAAAGTTATAGGAGTGGGGACAACATGTTCATAAAAATTGAAATCATAAGTATATTATAAGGCTCAAGATTTTCCAAAATATTCGTAAATCTGTCATAGTCATAACATAAGGGAAAACTGTTCATAAAACATAACTTGAGCCAAAAGAACATAATCATACATGCATTACAATAATGAGAAACAATGGTAGATTTCTATAACCTACATACCCCATACGAGCACATATGAAGCCCGACCTGTAAGCCTAGTCAGGAACCTTGCAAGGGGTATGAACCATGAAAGGCGTGATATCACTCATGAAGACCCCATAGGGCATAGGGCACATAAAATGAGGAGGTCCCAAACATAACCTACGGTGGCACGAAGATTTGATATTCGGTGCGTAACCTAGGCCCCAACCTATTCGGTGTTAAGTACTACTCCCAAAACATGTAACATGCTCATAAAATTCATACATGACATGCATGGATAGTTAAATCATGATAATCATAACTTGCTTGAGAATTCATGATACTAGCCATGGAAATGGAGGCCCTTGGTTCGGCCAAAATCATAGTTCGTAAATCATAAGCGACATGTGGGCATTGCCCATAATTTCAATTATACTTGGAATGTTTGAATTTAAGGAAAACATGATCATACTAACATGAGTAATTGAAAACATGCTTACAATTTAAAGGTTCATATCATGCTTTAGAAATTACCCAAATCATGAATTTCACTAAAAACCCCATCATTTAGGGTACATGTGATTTTAAGAATTAAATCATCAAGTATTAAAGAAAAATAAGTGAAAACAGCCCAACAATTCACACCCATGATTTTAGACATACTTCAACATGTTCATATAGGTTTTTGAGGAAACACTCATTTGGGTTATGACCCATCAAAAATTGATAGCTTTTAACATAGAATCAGGGAGGACTTGGTCATGGGTAGGGACTAAACTACCCATTCAAAATCCCACATACCTGGAATTAATTGATTCTTAACTCCTTTGAAAAGCCCTGATGGAATATTGAAGAACTTGAAGAAGACACTTGAATCCCTTTCCTCTTCCCTCTCTACTCTTACAAGTATCAAAATGAGGTTTATAATGGATGATTTCCCCTTAAAAGACCCTGTCCTGACCTCAAAACGACGTAGTTTAGGTCTTAGGAGCGTAGAAAATTACGAGAAGGCCCTCACTAATTCACATGAAATAACTGCCAGGTGACCCTAACGGGTGACGTGATGACTCGTCAGGATGGGTAACGACTCATCGCTTCGCACGTCAAGTACACTGGATACCAGGTCGACTGGGCTTGCAACGGGGGACCTAATAATTCGTCCCCAGTGACCATGACTCATTATGCCCTTTTGTAAAGTACAATGCCTCATCTCCACTAAAATTCCTTGGGCTTTCTCACGGCCCACCTTATGAGTTATTGGGAGTGGCCATGACTCGTTGGGTTCTATCCGCTAGGTACACTGGTCAAACCTCCCAGGTAACCCTTAACCTCACCCCATGGGAGACTAGACGACTCATGGTGACTGACCACGAGTAATTTCCCGATCCCGTAGGGAGCTCAACTCCTCAGCTCAGTCCAACCTTCCCACGAGCCACCTGACGACTCGTGGGGTCTCCTGACAAGTTTTCTAACGACTCATTCTGCACTGCTGCAATATTTTCCAGATTTTTCTCCATTTGACTCTTGGGTATGATCCTTGGGTTTCCGGGGTATAGCAACTTTTCCCCGCTGCAACAGAATGCAATCGAGTCCAACTCTTGAAGTGTCACAATAAACAACTAACCCATCTGATCCTTCCTGTAAGGTTAACACTGGAGTGGTAGTGAGTCGAGTCACCAACTCCTAGAAACTCTTCTCACACTCGTCTGACCACTGGAATTTCACCTTCTTCTAAGTTAACTTGGTCAGAGGAGATGCTATGGAGGAGAAACCTTCCACAAACTATCGGTTATAACACGCTAAGCCTAGAAAATGCCTAATTTCAGTAGGAGAGGTAGGTTTGGGCCAATCCTTCACTACTACTATTATATGAGGATCTAGTTGTATCTCTTCACCTGACACCACATGACCCAAGAAAGTCATAGACTTCAACCAGAATTCACACTTGCTGATCTTGGGGAATAACTGTCGATCTCTGAGAGTCTGTAACGCTAATCTTAGGTGATTGGCATGATCTTCATTTATGGAGTACACTAGAATGTCATGTATAAATACAACGACGAACATATCAAGGTAATGCTTGAAAACCCTATTCACAAAATCAATGAAGGCTGCTGGGGCATTTGTTAACCCAAAGGACATCACCAAAAACTCATAGTGATCATACCGAGTTTTGAATGTTGTTTTCGATACATCACTCTCTCTAACTCTTAATCGATGGTCCCTGACTTGTGATCAATCTTGGAGAAACAGTTGGCTCCTTGAAGTTGATCAAACAGATCATCCATTCTGGGCAGAGGGTACTTTTTCTTAACTGTGACCTTGTTCAGCTGACGGAAAGCTATGCACATTCTAAGGGTACTATCTTTCTTACGCACGAATAGCATTGGAGCACCCTAGGGAGAGATACTGGGTAAGATAAAACCCTTGTCAAGAAGATTTTTTAGCTGCTCCTTCAACTCCTTAAGCTCAATGGGAGCCATTTTGTAAGGAGGGATGGAGATGGGCTGAGTATCTGCGAGGAGATCTATTCCGAAGTTTATTTCCCGTTAAGGGGGAACTCCAGGAAGATCTTCAGGAAATACATTTGGGAACTCGCTGACAACTAGAACTAACTGAATGGATGAGGTCTCAGAGTTGGAATCCTTGACCCGAACCAGATGATATAGTCATCCGTTGGAAAATAATTTCTGGGCCTTAAGGTAGGAAATAAACCTACCCTTAGACGCTGAACTATTGCCCGTCATTTCTAATACTGGCTTATTAGGAAACTTGAACTTGACAACTCTAGTTCTACAATCAACTAAGGCATAGTAGGAGTGTAACCAATCCATACCGAGAATATGGTCGAAGTCGACCATGTCTAGCTCTACGAGATCAGCTGGAATTAGTTTGTTCAAGACTGAGACTGGGAAATTTCTATACACCCGGCTGGCTCTAACTGACTCGCCAACTGGGATGGAGACTGAGAATGGTTCTTAGAGGACCTCTAGACTTATATTGAACTGAACTGCTATATAAAGAGTCACACACAAAAGAGTAGCTCTTGGATCTAAGAGGGCATATTCATCTAGATGGAAGAGACGTAACATACCAGTAAGTACGTCAGGTTAGCTTTCCTGATCCTGATGAGAAAATAGAGCATAAAAATGATTCTGGCAGTGACCGCCATCTTTACCTGATGAATTGGCATGCTGAGCTGGTTGGCCTGCTGGAACTGCTAAGGTAGTGGATTGTGATATTCCTTGTCCTGCTGACGGACATTCCTTAATTCGATACCTGAGCTGTCTACAACCGAAACAACCCTCCCAGCCCTATAGACACTCTCCAATATTATTCTTGCCGCACCTGGGGCAAACTGGATACCTGTTCCCTGTACTGTGAGCCTGAGACTGAGTGCTAGATGACCTACCCCTCCGATACTAGCGGGATCGAAAGGTTGGGGCACTGACTAAGCTAGGTGTTGGGGCCTTCTGCTATTGCTACTACTGTTGGTGGCTACCACCGCCAGATCTCTGGTGGCCAAAATATAAATGACCAGTTCTTTCCCGCTTGTCCTTACGTTCTTTCACGCCCCGCCTTGGGGGGTATGACTGGCACCTGGTGCCCTAGTAGGACCTGGACTGCTAACTGGTGAGCCTAAGCACATCTGGTGCCTGGCTAGCT
>JACEIK010000213.1:365530-379821 GCA_018107945.1 Datura stramonium | reverse complement strand
TTACTTCCCTGCATGTTCATTTTAACCTCAGCATGCTCATTACTATAGTTCAGACTCACTTTATAATTTTGTCTTAGATTCGTATAAATTAGGAAACTAACCTCTCAAAATCATATATAAATTGTTGTTTGCATTTTTTAAGATATAGTTCATTAACACTTAAGTTGATTATTACCTTAGTTCAGTCCCTGTAGGATCGATACTTGGCTTACTTAAGCCATTTTATTACTTGTTCGACCACGTGCACTTGCATGTAGTTGCAAAAGACGCGAATAGATATCAAATTAGTTGGGGAGTTGCCCCATCAATCTGCTTTTCATGTTTAGAGGCTTATAAGACTACAAGTTGTATTCCGCCATATTGTATAAGTCTAGTACTAATTTTCCCTTATGCTATGATATGATTACATTCTTTAAGTTAAGTCTTCCACTCATGTGATTTAATTAGATGTATGCTCATGCCATGGGTTGACTTGGGGTCTCTCAGGGCTCTTTGTCCCGTGACTACGATCCGGGTGTACGTTTGGGTCGTGACAAACTTGGTATTAGAGCTATAGGTTTTGAAGTGTTCTACGGAGTCTGAAAGATGCATTAAGTAGAGTATTTTTCATGGGTGTGAAGCGCTCCACACTTATGATGAAGAGGCTACTAGACGTTAAGGAAATATTCCCTTTTTTCATAATCTATGTCGTGCGATGAACGTCATTTACTCCTCTAATTCATGATATTCGCAGTTGCAGAATCATGCCTCCACATCAAGTAAATGCTAGGAGAAACGGAAATGGTAATGATCATGAAAGAGCCTATGATAGTGAGCATTAGCCAGCTCCACCTATTCATGAGGAGCACGTACTGGAGCCAACCGCCCATGCTGAGTTTAGGGCGGCGATTCAAATGATGGCACAAGCCATAAATGCCTAGGTCCAGAATCAGATGGTGGCGCATTTCCCTAAGAATAGGAATGCAACGGCAACTAAGGTGAGAAATTTCTTGAGATGAGCCCTTCGGAATTTACGGGGTCAAAGATGGACGAGGATCCACATGATTTTATAGAGGAGATTCTGAAAAATCACCCAGGTCATAGGGGTGAACAATGGGGAATTGGTTGATTTGACCTCCTATAAGGTAAAGAGTGTAGCACATATTTGGTTTAAGCAATGGAGAGATGCCAGGGCGGCGGATGCTGGCCCGATAGGTTAGGATGAGTTTCACACTACATTCATGGATCGGTTCTTCCCTCGAGAGATAAGGGAGATCAAGGTGACTGAGTTTGTTAATCTGAAGAAAGGTAGCATATATGTCCAAGAGTATGCATTGGAGTGCACCTGGTTATCAAAATATGCTTCGGATTTTGTGTTGGATCAGTGGGCTCGGGTAAGCCGTTTTGTGCACGGAGTGCCATATTGCCATGCTTCACCGGGACATTGACTTTCCCGATATTGTATTGCATGGGCATAAGATGGAGTTGGTCTACAAGAGGCAAAGAGAGGTCAAGAGGGTCAGGACTGACAGCTAGGGGGTTTTTCAGGTCAGGTCAGGAGGTGGACCACGTCAGCAAACCCGCAGGTCCATTGCTCCAACTCCATCATCGGCTAGCACGCCAGCATGGTTTAGGGGAGACCAGAGGAGGGATCATGGTAGCATGCAGGTGGAGCGCACTTTTCTAGTTTGTGTGAAGTGCGGCAAGAATCATCCCGGGAGGTGTCTGGTTGGCGCGGATTCTTGTTTCGGGTGTGGAAAACCCGGACACAGGATCAGAGATTTCCCTACAGACATTTCCACCACTCCAAAAGACGACCCCCTCAGCAGGGTGCCTCCACTAGTTCGGCAAGTGGTCAGCACCAAAACAGGTTTTATGCCCTGGCGCCTCGCCAGGAGAAGGAGGCTTCGCCAGATGTAGTCACAAGTATGTTGCGAGTCTTTCATATTTATGCTTATGCTTTGTTAGATCCGGGAGCTACATTGTCTTTTATGACGCCTTACATTGCCACTAGTTTTAGAGTTAGTCCTGAAATTTTGCCAGAACTGTTCTCCGTATCTACTCTAGTCGGCGAATCAGTGGTAGCTAGGCGGGTGTATAGGGGTTGCCCCATTACGGTATTGCATAAGGTTACCTCCACGGACTTAGTAGAATTATCTATGCCTAATTTTGATATTGTTCTGTGCATGGATTGGTTGTTTGCGTGTTATGCTTCAGTTAATTGTAGAACCCGAGCGGTGGAGTTCCATTTTCTAGTTGAACCACCTTTAGAATGGAGGGGTAGTTCAGCGGTACCTGTAGATAGCTTCCTCTCTTACCTTAAGGCCAGAATAATGATTTCTAAGGGTTGCATGTAAAACCTACTTAGGGTTAAGGATGTAGATCCCGAGACCCCGACTATTCAGTCACTTCCAATGGTGAGTGAGTATTCGGAGGTTTTCCCCGATTATTTGCCAAGTGTTCCTCCGGAGAGGGAAATTGATTTTTGTATTGATCTATTGCCCGATGCATAGCCTATCTCCATTCCTCCATACAGGATGGCTCCCTCCAAGCTAAATGAGTTAAAGGAACAATTGAAAGACTTGTTGGATAAGGGTTTCATTAGACCGAGCAAGTCTCCATGGCGTGCACCGGTTCTCTTTGTACGAAAGAAGGATGGTTCCCTTCAAATGTTTATTGACCATCGACAGCTGAATAAGGTCACTGTCAAGAAAAGGTACTCCTTACCCAGGAACAATGATTTATTTGACTAGCTCCAGGGTGCCAGGTGTTTCTCCAAGATAGATCTCAGGTTCGGGTATCACCAGCTTAGAGTCCGGGATAGTGATTTCCCAAAGACAGCCTTCAGAACCCGGTTTGGCCATTATGAGTTTGTAGTTATGTCACTCAGACTAACCAATGCTCCTGCAGCCTTTATGGATCTGATGAACAGGGTGTTCAAGCCGTATCTAGACATGTTCGTGATTGTGTGCATCGATGATATCCTTATATACTCCCAGAGCAAGGAGGAGCATGCTACTCATTTGCGTATAGTTCTTTAGGTCCTCAAGGATCATCAGTTATATGCAAAGTTCAGCAAATGTGAGATTTGGTTGGACTAGGTGGCATTTCTAGGACATGTGGTTTCAGGTGAGGTCATTAAGGTAGATTCCCAGAAAATCGAAGCGGTGAAGAATTGGCCCAGAATGGTGAATCCTTCAGAAATTTGGAGTTTCTAGGGCCTAGCAAATTACTACAGGAGATTTGTTAAGGGTTTCTCATCTATTATGGCACCTTTGACAAAGTTGACTCAGAAGAAGGTAAAGTTCCAAAAGGCGGAGGCTTGTGAGGAAAGCTTCTAGGAATTGAAGACCCGACTCACTTCAGCACCAGTGTTTACTTTACACGAGGGTACGGATGGCCTTGTTGTATATTGTGATGCTTCGAGAGTCGGACTGGGATGTGTATTGATGCAGCATGGGAAAGTGATAGCATATGCCTCTCGTCAGTTAAAGGCTCACGAAAGGAATTACCTGACCCATTATCTTGAGTTGGCTGTGGTGGTGTTTGCATTGATTATATGGCGCCATTATTTATGTGGGGTCCACATGGAAGTGTTCACGGATCACAAGATCTTGCAATATTTGTTCACGCAGAAAGATCTCAATCTTTGGCAAAGGAGATGGTTGGAGTAATTGAAGGACTACGATATGAGTGTTCTTTACCACCCAGGCAAGGCTAATGTGGAGGTGAATGAACTTAGTAGGATCTCTATGGAGACCGTGTCCCACGTGGATGAGGGAAAGAAGGAGTTGGTGAAGGATGTCCATCGACTCACAAGATTGGGAGTTAAATTGATTGACTCGACCGATGGCGGCGTCATTCTACAGAATGCATTAGAATTGACCTTGGTGGTTGTTTTCAAATCTAAGAAAGGTGAGGATCCCATCTTGAGGAAACTGAAGGAAGCAATGCGGAGTCAAAAGGTGGAGGTTTTCTCCCAAGGGAGAGATGGTGTGCTACGATACCAGGGTCGACTGTATGTTTCGGACGTCGATTATTTGAGGGTTAAGATATTGCATGAAGCACATGGTACCAGATATCCAAACCACCAGAGATCAATGAAGATGTATCGGGACTTGTGGGAAATCTATTGGTGGGATGGTATGAAGAAGGATATTGCAGGGTTCGTAGCCAAATGTCCTAACTGTCATCAAGTGAAGGTCGAGCGTCAATGACAGAGAGGCGTACTTCAGGATATTAGCATTCGCACTTGGAAGTGGGAAGAGATTAATATGGATTTCATTACAGGCCTACCTTTTACTCGACGACACTATGATTCCATTTGGGTGGTGGTAGACAGGTTAACTAAGGCTGCACACTTTCTACCGGTCAAGACCACAAATTCGGCAGGTGATTATGCCAAGTTGTATATTCGGGAGTTGGTTCAACTTCATGGAGTGCCCTTGTGTATTATTTAAGACAAAGGTACTCAGTTTAACAACCAATTCTGGTGATCTTTTCAGAAGGGACTTGGGACTCAAGTTAAGCTCAGTACGACCTTCCATCCACAAACAGACGGCCAGGCAGAATGAACAATCCAGACTCTTGAGGATATGTTGAGGGCATGTGTTATGGATTTTAAAGGTAGTTGGGATGATCATTTTCCCTTGATTGAGTATGCTTATAATAACAGTTATCACTATAATATCCAAATGGCACTGTTTGAGGCCCTATATGGGTGGAGATGTAGATCTCCCATCAGATGGTTTGAGGTTGGTGAGGCAGCTATGATAGGGCCAGATTTGGCTCACGAGGCGATGGTGAAGGTTTAGTTGATAAGGGATCGGTTGAAAACCTCTCAGAGTCATCATAAATAATATGCCGATGTAAGGAGAAGAGATTTCGAGTTTGATGTGGACGACTGGTTATTTATAAAGGTATCACCCATGAAGGGAATCATGCGGTTTAGGAAGAAGGGGAAACTCAGCCCCCCTATGTTGGCCCTTACCGGGTTGTGAGGAGAGTTGGTAAGGTGGCGTATGAGTTGGAATTGCCCTCGGAGTTATCTTCGGTTCATCCTGTGTTTCATGTGTCACTTTGTAAAAAGTGCTTGGGTTATCTAGCTTTAGTAGTCCCGGTGGACAGCATTGGCTTAAAGGATAGCCTCAGCTATGAAGAAATTCCGATGAAATCTTAGATTGTCAAGTCTGTAAGCTAAGGAACAAAAAAGTAGCTTCAGTTAAAGTATTGTGGAGAAATCAACATGCTGAAGGAGCTATGTGGGAAGCCAAAGCGGATATGATGGCTAAGTACCCACACTTGTTCTCTACTGGCTCTGTTTCAGTTTGAGGTATCAGTTTTTGTCCTAAACATCTAACTAGTTTTCATATTCCATTTATGCGTACAAGTTTGTTTTATGATATGGTATATGTATGTGGTGTCTGAATTCAGTTCAATTATGTAGTTCTTTCCTGAGGTAGTCAATCCGTCAGTTTTCATCTTAATGATCAGTATTTATATATGGTTGGTGCTTGTTTCTGAGTTTTCTGCATGTTTCTAAAATTTGAGTACGAATGTTCCCAAAGGGGAGATATTGTTATACCTCAGGAACCAAGGATCAGACCCGACAGTCAAAATGGAGAAAAACTGAAAATTTGCATCAGGTTGCAGGACGACTCGTGAGGTGGTTCGTGAGGAGTGACCACAAGTCGTGATATGACTCGTGCTCAGCAGGTTGGGCAAGCTCAGGTTTAGGAGGCCACAAGCCTGACCACGATTCATCATCAGACCCCGAGTCATGGTCAGCCACCACAATTCGTGGGGTCTCTCGTGGGATCCCCCTGAGTATTTTGTATGGTGGACTTCACGGGTCCTAGCCACGAGTCATGCCCCTTGGCAACAACTCGAGAGCTCCCTCGTTAGGGGCCCTGGCAGTGTTTTTCCTGCGTTTTAATAAGGGTGTTTTCATAATTCCTAAGTTCCTAAGGCCTAAACTACATCGTTTTAAGCTCTAAATGGGTTCTTTTAAGGGGGATTAGCTGATGTTAGGCCTCATTCATGCATGCAAGAGTTTAGGGCGGAGAATAAAAGGTGATTCAAGGTGTTCTTCCCCATTTTCTCACAATTCTACCTTGGGGATTCAAGGGAGATTAAGAATTAGTGTTTCCTGGTATATAAGGTCATCAATGGGTTGTTCCTTACGACACCCATGCTCTATCCATGATTTTACTTATAAATTATCAAAAACTCATGCAGGGTTTGTAAATGATTTGTATAAAATTAAATGATTTAATTATGGCTCTTTTGATTTTGAATTCTTATTATAATCTACTGATTTTGATCATTTTTTGGGATTTAAATTGATTATAATATTGTTGATTTTGAATTTCTAAAAAATTAAGCAGTTATGCATGCCCCGAGATGAATCAATTTATGATATATTATCCCATCGATGTTTGTTATAAGCCAAACATGAATTATGAATTTATTTATGAATTTATTATGTTATCAACTACGAACTTATGAATTTGAAGCTACATGCATGATCTTCAAGTATTTGAACTTTATCAATCATGAATTATGTATTTGATCGACCCACGGTCTCAAGTCATGGCTAGTTCGTGTATGTTCAAGCATGTTTACGATTATCATGATTTAACTATCTCATGAACTCACGTATGTATTATTATGAGCACTATATATGTTTTGGAAGTAGTATCGAACTCACGCAAGTCATGGCTAGTTCACGTATGTTCAAGCATGTTTACGATTATCATGATTTAACTATCTCATGAACTCACGTATGTATTATTATGAGCACTATATATGTTTTGGAAGTAGTATCGAACTCCGAGTAGGTTCGAGGCTCAGGTTAAGCCCCGGATATCATGAACTACGTTCCACCATAGGTATGTTGGGACCCTTTCATGTTTGTCCCTGGACCAAATGGCCTTTTTCATGTGTGATCACGCCCTTCATGGTTCCTACCGTTGGAAAGGTGCGACACCCTCCCGGCTAGGGTTACAAGTTGGGCTTCATGTGTCTCATATGGCGTATGTCGGTTAAGAGAATCTCCCACTGTTCCTCATGATTTATGCATGTTATGATTATGTATGTTAGCTCAAGTCATGTTATGTAAACCTCTTCTATTATGATTATGATTATGTTATGTTATGAAGATTTTGAAAACCTTGAGCCATATGATATGTTATTATGATTTATGATACGAGCATGACGTCCTACTTTTATGATAATTTATGAATTTCATATATGTTTTAAATGTCTGTTTTACTTACCTTGCATACTGAGTACATTCCCCGTATTGATCGCATACTTTCTATGCTGTATCATTTCATGATACAAGTCCCAGTTCTCAAGCTCGTCCTCACCCGTTGCTAGTTCATCCTTTCTCTCAGCGTACTTGGTGAGTGCTCATGTTCTGAGGTCTACATGTTCACACTCTATGTTATTTCTTTCAGTTTCTGGATATTAGATTAGTTGGGGAGTTGTCCCATCAATCCGCCTTTCATGTTTAGAGGCTTATCAGACTACAGGTTGTATTCCGTCGTATTTTATAAGTCTAGTACTGATTTTCCCTTATGCTATGCTATGATAACATTCTTTATGTTAAGTCTTCTGCTTATGTGATTGAATTAGATGTATTCTCATGCCATGGGTGTACTTAGGGTCTCTAGGGGCTCCTTGTCCCGTGTCTACGATTCGGGTGTACGTTTAGGTTGTGACAGTTTGGTTACATGATGTTCCATTATTGATCATCTTATAGGGGTACTCAGTTCACCTCTCAAGTTTGGATATTGTTTTAGAAAGGCCTTAGTACTTAGGTGAAGCTTCGCACAAGTTTTCACCCGAAGAAAGATGGTCAGGCCAAACGAACCATTCAGACTCTTGATGAAATGTTGAGAGCTTGTTTGATGAATTTCAAAGGTAGTTGGGATGATCCCTTTCCTCTCATTGAGTTTTCCTACAATAACAGTTACCACTCCAACATTTAGATGGCTCCATTTTAAGGCTCTTTATGGGCGGATATGTAGATCACCTATTGGATGATTCGAGGCTGTGTTGATAGGGACAAATTAAATTCATGAGGCTATGGTGAAAGTTCAGCTTATCAAAGAAAGGTTGAAAACAGTTTAGGGTGTTCAGAAATCATATGCAGATGTTAGGAGGAGTGAGCTTGAGTTCTTCGTTAATGATTAGGTATTTCTTAATGTATCTCCCATGAAGGGAGAATGAGGTTTGGCAAGAAAGGGAAGCTTAGTCCCCAATATGTTTTTCCTTATAGGATTCTGAGGTGTGTTTGCAATATAGCTTATGAGTTGGAGTTGCAAGCGGAGTTAGCTTCTGTGCATCCAGTTTTCCATGTGTCTTTTCTAAAAAAGTGCATTGGTGATCTAACTCAAGTTATTTTGGTAGAGAGCATTGGCGTGAAGGATAGCCTTACCTATGAAGAGGTTCCTATTGAGATCCTTGATCGTCAGATTTTCAAGTTGAGGAACATGGAGGTAGCATCGATGAAGGTTTTATGGAGAAATCAGCTAGTTAATAGATATGATGGCTAGATAGCCATATCTTTTTCCTTCCAGCTCAATTAAGGATTGAGGTACCAGTTTGCTTCTTAATACTCTATTTAGTTTCATGTCAAGTTCATGTCTCTCAATTCCTTTCATGTCTTAGTTGTATGTATATTTCATGAATTCGTTCAGTCATGTATTTCAGTTCGGAGTCAGTCACTTCATTAGTTTTTAGTCTATAGCCTTTAAGTTTGGGGATTTCAGTTCCTTCCCTATATATCTAGTTTGCTTAACCTATATTTAAGGACAAATGTTCCCAAGGGAGAGATAACATAACACCTTAAAAGTCCCTAAGGTCATACCCGATGCATGAAATGAAGAAAATACGAAAACTGCACCAGGTCACAGGACAAACCATCAAGTGACCCTTTAAGACACATAACTGGTCGTTAAGTGACCCGTTAGGTGGTGAAAGTTTTTTAACACTTGGGTTTTAGAGTGTCTTAACGACTGGGAGAAAGATTCGTTAAGTGTGATGAAAAATTATAAAGTGAAGGCATCAAGGGAATATTAGAGAATGACTTTTGTTCTTGTAGTAATGAGTGGCTTCAAATGACCCGTCAAGTCCATTAATAGGTTGTTATGTGACCCATTATGACTATCGAGGTGAATTTTTCAGCCGAGCTATTAAGGGAATTTCTATGCTTCTTATTTACTTAACTTCTAAACTAAGTTGTTTTGAGCTCCTAAAAGGGTTTATTAATGGGTTTTATTCATTTCTAACCTTCATTATCTTCAAAACACCCGAAGTTGAAGATCCAAACCCTCTCAAGCCCGCAAGCAATCAAGGTTCTCCTTCTTCTTCAATTAACTTAGGTTTCAAACCCTAGAAAGATCTCTTCAAGCCCAGGTATGTAGGTTCATGAATGACGGATTTCTTACACCCTCATACGCAATTTCCAATCAATTTCTTAAATTAAAGTCTCCAATCCTATTTTGTGGAAATTCTAGACCCAGTTTTTGATGAAATCTCTTATGATCTTCTATGAATTCAATTCTCTTATGATTCAATCCAAGATTTATGGTTATAATTTCTTGATTTCTACTAGTATCGCTAATGAGCCTTTTCATGAATCTCATGCTTATGTATCATGATCGAGTTAACAATATTGTTTTTATGGCTAGTTCACGTATGCTAAGTATATTTATGATTTTCAACTATCCCATGCAAAACCAAGTATGTTTCATGATTATTTCTATGAATAATATGCACGTTTTGAGAGTACTATATAGTATTGACTCTGCCAGGGTTCAGCATACCGAGGACTAATAACTATGTGCCATCGAAAGTATATTCATGATTGGGGTCTCGCCAAAAAGTGTTTCCCCTCCCTAATGGGATCACGAGTGATATTATGTGTTTATCGTTCTTTGCCCTGATAAGGCTTAGGATGGCTCTACCAACTTGAATGAGATAGTTTGGCATCATGTGCTCTTTCATGATGGTGTCGGTTTTGAGAATCTCCCATTGTTTCTCATATTTTAAGATGTTCATGTTCTTGATTTATGATACCATGTTTTATAGTATGATTGACCCTTTGATAAGTTGATGAGCTTTTACTTATGTTTTCATACATGTTAAGATGTACGATTTTACTTTAAAAACCTTGGGTCATTATGCTTCAGCTTATAATGAATCACTTATGTTTATGATTATCTCACGATTATGATTTTTGCATTTTTCCCTACTCTCATCATACATTGTAGATTCAAAGTACAAACCACATACTTTTATGTTTTACCGTCTCATGATATAGGTTCGGGTGATCATTCTTAGCCTGTCGATTAAATTTGCTCTCAATTTAGTCCAGTCTATCTTTTGGTGAGTCTTCATGATCCGAGGACATCAATTTCGATGCATGTCTCTTATTTTTTATGTCTTTCAATTTTAAAACTTTGGTAGAGCTAGTTAGGGGTGTTTTCCCATCAGCTCATCCTATGTCTAGAGGCTTTTCAGACAGTTATGTTTAGATGATTCAACGATATTGACTTGTGGTTCCGTATATGTCACGACCCGAACATACACCCGGATCGCAGACATGGGACAAGGGACCCCGAGAAACCTCAAGTCAACCCATGGCTCATGCATTCAACTAATCACGTTAAAATAAATGTAATATTAAGCATAAAACATCGTGGAAATATAACCATGGCATAACATCAGTAAATACCAAACATTTACATAAGCTGAATACTACTCATTTGTCCGGAAGCCTCTAATATGTAAGATGGGTTGATGGGACAAGATCCCCAACTAACCCGAGCAATACTGAAACATAATCATCAACAAAGTTTATCAAATGGCCCTCGGAACATGAGGACTCACCAACAAGCTGATATCGTAGGCTGGGATGGACTAAGGATGAGTATGAGCCTAAGATCCGAGATCTGTATCATAAAACGATACAGCATAGAAAGTATGCGGCCCGTACGTGGAATATTCTGAGTATGCAAGGTAAGTAAAATGGACATTTTAAAAGTAAAGTAAACTCAGAAATAGACATAGGAGAAGGACATCGTGCTTACATCAAAATCTTCGTAATAAAACATAAGGCTCAAGAATTTCTAATCATTCATAATCATTCATTATCATAGCCGTAAATAAATTTATCATAATATAACTTGAGCCAATAAAATAAATATAACAATGCATAAAACACGTTGAATAATGGGAGGACTCATCATAACTGACACCATCATGGTAGAGCCTCTCATGATGCCCCACTGTCTCGCTCAAGTGGGCAGAGCCGACCCTGGCTTGCCAGGTGAGGGTTGTGCATAAGGCATGATATCACAATTGAGGGGATCATTATCAATACATCATATCATTTACAACCTATGATGGCACGTGGTTATGAGACACCGGTGTAGTCCTTTGAATGCCGGGTTGCTCGGTACTAGACACGGCTCACAAAAACATGCATATAGGCTCATACATAAATCATTAATGGCATGCATAAAAATTCATTTGCTAAGATATAACATTTATAATCATTGATCCCCTTTAAAACATGCTTAGCCAAGAATGAAGGCCCTTTTCATCGGCCAACATCATGAATCGATAAATAAAGTAATTTGTTTCGTAAATCATAAATCATTCTTTAGCATATGGGCATTACCTATTACTTCGTGATATTCAATACTTTTAAAATATGCTCATAAACATAGGTAACTAGAAAATCATGCTTTTCCAACATCAATCAACTCAAATTATAGAGTATCCATCATAAATCATAACTTCCATGAACTTTCATAAATGGGCATTTTGGATTTAAGAGCTTCCCATCATTAAAAATTCAATAATTAAAAATCAATTAAATCATACCCATAAAGAGAAATCACATTGTAATGCTTTGGATAAAACCCCATGGAAATTGAGTAGGGGAATTCATGAATTAACTTGAAATTTGGGCAAGGGTGGCGAAGAATTTCACCCATTTTAAAACCCTACATACCTGGGAATGGAGGGACTCAAAGTTCCTTGAACACCAACAAAGAATTTGATGAAAATTTGGGGAAGAAGACCTTGAATCTCCCAAAAACCTCTCTAAAATCCTTGTATGAAAATGGGCATGCATAAAGGGCTTAACCTATCTTATCTAACTCAGAAAAATATCCGAAATGACATAGATTAGGCCTTAGGGATTTAGGAATTTACGAAAACACCCTTATTAAATCGCAAGAATTTCTAGTCGCCAGTTCTCACGAAGGACCTAACGGGCTGTTGCCACAGGGCACGACTCGTTGCCTTGATCTGTTGAGTCCACTGCCCAAACCTCCAAGGGAACCCCACGGGTGACTTCACGAGTTGTGAGGTTATACCACAACTCGTGGTCACCTTCCGTGGCCGACACTAACTATCCCAATTTTGCCAATCCTCCAGGGTTGACCACGAGTGACCTCAGGAGTCGTGAGGTCTGACCACGACTCATGGTCGAGCCCGTGGGCTCCTAACTCAGGCATTGCCACACCATGATTACCACGAGTCACCTCAAGACTCGTGGTCACTCCTCACGACTCACCTCACGAGTCGTTGTGTGACCTGGTAAATTTTTAGTTTTTCTCCGTTTCCACTTCCTCGTCTAATCCTTGGGTTCCCGGGGTGTAACAATGTCTCCCCCTTGGGAACATTCATCCTCGAATATTAGAAACATTCTGAAAACTCAGAAACAAGCTATCACCATATACAATTACAAATCATTTAAGTTGAAAATTGACGGAATGGCTACCTCCGAAAGGAACTGCATAGCTAAATTGAATTCAGACATCACATACATTTACCATATCACAAAACAAACTTGTACGCATGAACTGAATGGGAAAAGCTCATTATAGATTTAGGGAAAAACTGGTACCTCAAACTGAAACCGAGCCGGTAGGGAAAAATTAAGGGTATTTAGCTATCATATCCGCTTCGTCTTCCCACGTAGCCCCCTCAACATGTTTATTTCTCCATAATACTTTAACTGAAGCTACTTCTTTGTTCCTCAGCCTCCGAACCTTATGATCCAAGATTCAACGGGAATTTCTTCATAACTGAGGTTGTCCTTCACTCCAATGCTGTCTACTGGAACTACCACTGCCGGATGACCCAAGAACCTCTTCAAAAGTGACACATGAAAGACAGGATGAACCGAAGCCAATGCTGAAGGCAAGTCCAACTCATATGCCACCTTACCAACTCTTCTCATAACCCGGTAGGGGCCAACATAGTGGGGACTGAGTTTACCTTTCTTTCCAAACCGCATGACTCTCTTTGTGGGAGATGCCTTTATAAATACCTAGTAGTCCACATCAAACTCCAAATCTCTTCTCCTCACATCAGCATACAATTTCTGAGGACTCTGAGCGGTTCTCGACCGGTCCCTTATCAATTGAACCTTCACCATCACCTCATGAACCAAATCTGGTCCTATCATAGCTGCCTCACCAACCTCAAACTTTCTGATGGAAGGTCTACACCACTGCCTGTAAAGAGCCTCGAACGGTGCCATCTGGATACTGGAGTGGTAACTGTTATTATAAGAAAACTCAATCAAGGGCAAATGATCATCCCAACTACCTTTGAAATCCATAACACATGCCCTTAATATATCCTCAACTAAAGTTTGAAGCGGACGTTGTCTATAGAGAACCTAACTTAGAGGTTGGGGTCGATCCCACAGGGAATATGGAAGATCTAGATTACAGTCGATAGTTGAACTTGTATGGTAATTACTTCACAATGGGTGGATTCTAATAAAAATCAATAATAGAAATTAACAGCAGTCAAGATTATATTTGTGAATCAGTAACTAAAGAATAACTAGGGTTTGTGTTCCCCATGGGTTCATAACAACTTTGGGTATACACACGTGATCTTTTCAAATACTTACTTATAGAACTGATAACGCAGGTTCATTCAAACGATCTACCAATCCCAATTGAATGACTATCCTCAATTACTCAACCAAGTCTCATGAGTTTTGCAAACTAACCGTTATCACTAAGTTCCAAATGTAACTAACCTGTGACCACAACTCCAGTTAATACAATGATCATCAAGATGAAGGCTCTCTTGTAATTCCCTTATCCTAATCTCTACCTCTTCGACCAAAGAAAGTAAAGAATTCAGGCAGTTCCTAATGTTGCGCACCGCTAAGAATCATTAAAGATGAAGAGACTAGAATATAAGTAATTACTATTGCTTTTAGACGCACTTTGTGCAACCCTAACTTGTTAATCCATCATGGTTCCCAC